>JACEEZ010016788.1:0-12232 GCA_016584305.1 Chionoecetes opilio
GTCGTGGTTGAATACGTGGGATATACGAGTAAGGCTGACAACTCTTTTGGAAGTAGGGGACTTACTGTCTTACACAGAATAATCACCTGAGGTTCTACTAAATGACAAAAGAACCTATATGTGAAACATCGTCCCTATTATTCATTCTGAATATTATGTCTCTTGTTGAGACTCAGACAAACATATAAGCTCTAATCCAACACAAGAAAAGCTCCCAGCCTGACCAGGAAAAGCGTTCAATCTGATTACAAGAAAAGCACTCCACCCTAACACAGGAAAGTCTAATCTGAATATAAGAAGCCTTTACACTCTGACAAGGAAAGCTCTCATCTGATACGGGAAAACTCTCACCATCTGATAAAGGAAAGCCTATGAGCATAAACCTCCCTCACTGAATCCATATTAAGAATTATCTCTCACTTATGTAACATACCGCTGAATACTTATCGTTATACATGGAAAATATAAGGGGGAATAAAGAGTAAGAATGTTGTTTGCGTTTCACTTCTAAAAAAACCATGTGACGGATGCGATTGTTGGTCAGGACTGAGACTGTCCGTTGAGTATGAAACAGAGTGGAGAGAAGACTCCCGTAATAACACTTATAGGATGGGGCAGCGTCTATGCGTTAGTGAATGAAAACGTACCTTATTTGGAAATATAGATAGAACTTTATAACAAGGACGGGGGGGGGGGGGGAATAGGAGCGAGATACCGCACGTCCTTACCGTGAAACAGGAGTGGAGAGACGAATGGCTTTCTCGTGTAACTAAGGTGAAGTTGGGATGAAAGGGAATGTTCGGATCTATGAAATTGGCCTCTCCTGAAGGGATTATAGACCTGAAGGACTAACTATGAACAAAGGTATACATGAAAATGGCTGCCTATATACTAGTTCTCAGCTTTGTATAAGAGATTTAATATGTTATTCTAAATCGGTAAAGTGTTATTTTCTTCGTTCAGCATACGAATCGCGTTTTTTTGCGATACGAGGTAGGGAGTGGAGACATAAATTGGTCGACTTCTTAATTAGCAAATAATTACTAACCATCAATTTATGAACGTGATCTGTCACTATGTGTCTAGTTTTGAAGGACATAAGAATCTAGGAGTGTCCTGATCGATAGGAGGGTGAGGAGAGGATGAAACTTTGAATCCACTAGTATCAATGATCGCGAAATAAGGTCCCACAGAATTTTGACTCGTCACCCGGAATGTCGGGGGGGGGGGAGGGAGTGAGGACGGGAGGGAAGAAGAAGTCGAGAGAAAGAAGGAAGATAAAATTTCACGAGAAACGAAAAAGATGAATGCTTACGACATAACCCGGGATGTATGATAGGATTCCCTCCTATCTCTTCCGAATAACGGTCCATGACAGTTCCCCCTCCCATCTAAGGCGTCTCGGGGCCACTCTCTCCTCCTTCCCTCGCATCTCAACTCCATCAAGCAAAGACGGTGAAAACAGACCATGAAAAAGTCTTGCGCGCCAAACTTGCCGGATGCAGAAGTAGCACCCCCCCCATCCTACCGCAAAACCTATTCCTGGACACGCTGTGTCGTATGTGTGCCAAAACAATGCGGAAGACAAGATGTAGTTGCCCCCCCCCCTGCCGCCACACCCTCTCCAACCAACGTGCGGCCACGCTGGCTCCAGTCTCCCCTGTCCCTGTGGAATCCAAAACCAAAACACGCCTCTTCTCCCGCAACTCGCGACCCGCGCGCCATTTCCTCCCTTGTCGCCCGTGTCCCGTGAAACCAACCAAACAGGCTCTCAAGAAAAACCTCCACCACCACTCCACACCTATGTCACCTTCAAACTTTTGATGGAACTCGCCCCGACTTGCGGATCAAGGTGTCTAATCGCCAGCCAACCGTTTCTGGACACGTCAGTAGGACACAAACTACGCAGCTACTCACCCATTAATAATTACAAGCTAAATGGTCGCAGATACCATACAAATAGACACATGTATTCTCCCAATTCATCCTCTCCCTTGACCCTGACATAGTTCTCCTCAACCAGCACTGGGCAACGCCTAAACTATACCCCATCAATTAACGGCTACACCACAAAATACACTTGTGAACCTAAGACGCGTTGTATCCGCGTCAAGACCACATCAGACACGAATTTCTCCCAAAAAATGGCCTCCCACATTGCTTGCCACAAAAATATACACAGTAAGACGGAGCTATGATAGTTGCCAACATACGCCGATCCCCAACGCTGGACTCCACTTGACGGCCTCAACCAACTTTGAATCACACAACATCCCAGTTTACCTGCTCGCTGACCTCAATGGATACACACAGCTTTCCAACATACAATACCACCGGGAACAACGGCCACAACTTCACCAAATACCACCTTAAAACACCTTAAGATTTCTCGGCCCACACTTCAACCTTGCTTCACCCATAAGGATCAGGCCGACCCAGATCTGATCAGCAACAGACAGTCCCTTACACTACCACACACCTCTCCCCAAGACCGCTATGCGGCCCGACAAATACCTGTTATCCTCCGTATATCACAAACCCCATAGCATACCTTCATCCCAGTTTCCCAGATACAAAAACACAAAACTGGAGCGAGTACAAAAACACTCGCATCCCATACACCGCCCAACCACCACTCGCAGGCCAGCCACACACCACCATCGACACGGCCATCGATACCATTACGCGAGAAATCCTAAAGGCAGGCGACCAAAACATACCTAAGAAACGCACAAGATAGACCACGAGTTTAACCCTCAACAGGACACAACGCCTACTCATATGCACAAACCAAGCCTTCACACAACTCTGAATAATCCACATCCCCGTATACAGAGAAAAAATATTCGTAGAACATTCGTTGAGAGCTTAACTATCGATCACAAAACATATGGCATAACATGATAAAAACACGGCTTCATCAGAAACACTAAACCCCACCCACTTTTGGCCGTTAAATTCACACTTCCGAGGACAAACTAGGAACATTTTGAACTTAAGTCCACAACCACGTGAAACGAGTCAGGACCCTCTTCAAGTGGTCGACACTTTTAAACAACATTGGCAGCAGGTTTTGTCGACCCTACCCACTCTCCACACATATACCAGTACAACACATATACCACCATCATAACACACATACAACACACCCAAGCAGGACACCCTCCGCATCAACAACATCGACACATCCATCTCAATTACCAAACACCTCATCACCTCCCCATTCGAGGAAAGAGGAAGTCGCAGCCTCTAAACACACCCCACGCAGGGCCCTGCCAAACCAGTGGATCACATGGCCAATGACTAGACAACTCATATGTGCATACTCTTTCCCTAACAACATTTATAACGCAGCCGCTTGATACTGGATATCCCCAAAACAATGAAAAGCACCATCCTCATACCAAAACACAAAAAAAACTTACACTGCAGGACAGTTACCACCCCATCAGCCTTCTGGAGATTTGGGGAAAACTCGAGAGAATTATAAGTTATAGGTAAGGACGCACCGTAGAAACACTAGGAACTTCCTCTCACCAAAAACAATTCGGGTTCAGAAGTGGATCTCTACGGAAGACGCCTCAACACCATCCTGCCTCACCTAAAATCAGTTCCCACCACTCAGAACAGCCGCTCGTGGACCAAGGACGTCAAACAAGCTTTTGACACTGTTGGCACAGGGGCTAATGTCAAAAATTGCAAACAATTTCATTTTCCCCCCTTTAACACAACGCTTCTCTGTAACTTCCTCAGGACCGTCAAATTAGATTCAACACCAACACACCTACTCCGCTCTTTTCCCCTATCGCAGGCGTCTTCAGGCTCGGTTCTCTACCCCAGGGATGTCAACAAGAAATGAATAAGAAACTCTGACATAAACTAAAAGGGCGACCAAACTTATCCCAGCGCAGCGATAGGCTGACCGAGGCGTAGCAAAGGGTGACCTCTCAGCTGCGGGTTAAAAACAATAAATACTCGGAAATCGCGAATCCGCGGAAAATTGACATCCCTGCTCCCCAACACTTTACAACTTACGGTACACACGAGACTTACAGAACCCAGACCGAGAATCATTTTACATCAATACGCCCCGATGACGTAACACAAACTCACACGCGCACGGGGACAACGAACATCTGAAGCGTCGTCTACAAAAGAAAACTCTCCACCACAAGCCTTTGGGAGCTCAAAATGCGCACTTCTCACCCTCAGAAACAACAGTAACATACTTCAATATCATAGGCCAGAGCACAACAAATTCCCTCTACCCTTTCCTACCAAACGCCACACCAATCCCCCAGTAACAAAACAATAAGGTTCTCGGACTCAACATAGGATAATTCCTACGCTTCAACAAAACATATCATCCCAGAAGGCAGGCACGCTAGAACACTCAATAGTTTATACTAGATTTCGCGACGCCCAACGAGAAACTAAACTTCATCTCTTTAAAGCACTGGTTACAACCGACTTTTACTTACTTTCCGGGCCCTCTCCTTAACAGCAAAATAAACACCGAAACTACACACCCATTCAAAACAAAGGATACGCTTTTTTTTGTCTAAATGGTCCAATGGCAAGACTTAGTAACTGTCGCGAGTACACGAGACAGCCAACAAACCTCCTTTGAAAACATTATTTTACCACAATAGAATTCTAAAACAACTTGTGGAGGCCTGCCAAATATACCTCGACACGAAATTTACACCCTTATAATCCCTGCCTCCGCTTAACCATCCACACACCACACATCACCTTCTTTGACTCCAATCCAAACCCACCCCAAACTATCTACCGCACAACAAATAGCAGACATCAACGCGCCTAACATTGTCCGTGGTCAGCGTAACCACCCATCTATACGCAACCAACCAATAGCCAGACAATCACGGCGCCAACCTGTCTAGTGGCTCAAACGCGACTACCCTCACGACACCAAAAACCCTAACTTCCTCCCGGGACACCAAAACACTGCTAATATATTATAAAAAGAAAAACATATGTACCCATTATACTTTATGTAGTGTATTGACGGAAATGGCGGGTCGGGGACGGGCCTCGGCATGAGGCGGTAGCGAGGCGAGACCGGTGATCCGGTAATCAGGCCGACATTAGGGGGTATTCGCGCCGACCACCTTCCCCCACCCCAGTAAACATCATATTTATGATGCCACAGTAATAAACATGAAACCATGTATAACTATGTAACATAATGAATTTTGTAAAACAATGCATATCTATGTATATCAATAAATACAATTAGCCATGCTGAGGAGACGGGCGGTGGTGGCGGGGTTGACCGCGCGAACCGTGGCCATGGGCGTTTGGAGGCGTGCCCGGTCCGTGCCGTCACCGTCCGGGCGCCTGGTGTGCCTTGAGTGTGTCACAGCACCTTCACGGATTAGAGACCTGATCGCAAGTCGGGGGCGAGTTCATCAAAAGTTGAGGTGACCATTAGGAGGGAGTGTGGTGGGGTTTTCTTCGAGAGGCTGTGTCGGGTGGTTATCCAGGGAGACAAGGGCAGACAAGGGAGGAAATGGCGCGCGGGCGCGTAGTGGCCGGGAGAGAGATGGCCGTGTGGGGGCTGTTTACAGGAGACAAGAGAGACATGGGGAGCCGCGTGGGCCGCACGTTGGTTGGGAGAGGGTGGTGTTTGGGAGAGGGTTGGCGGCAGGGGGGGGGGGGGGAATACATCTGCGTCCGCAGTGGTTGGGAACACAAGAGCCACAGCGTGGCCAGGAAGATATGCATTTGAAGGCGACGGCTGCGTGATCTCCATCGCAATTTGCAACATTTGTGTGGTTTATCGTGCAGGATTCGTATGTGTGTCAGTATTTAGCGGAGCAATTTGAGCATGTGTCTCAGTCGTGGCGGAAAAATATTTGTCTGATGGTCAATGAGGATTTATAGATGTGTCCACGGTAGGTATGTTCGTGTTGGTGTTGTAGTCGGGATGATTGGCAGCAGATTGATGCCGTGTTGATCAGTTGGTCAGCGTGCTTTTGTCCTCAGTCCGTATTTTGGTTTGATCATATGTGCTTGCTGGATAACTGATGTAGTACTCGATTTTTCCTCGTTCCTGTCTGGAATCCTTAGAGGATGTCGCGATTTCGCGACGAAGGATGGTAGAGTCGATGCGGCGGGCTAGAATGGTCTGGCCGACAGCAGGTGTTGAGATTCGATAAGGAGAATCTTTCCCCTGGCAGTTTAGTTGTTCTAGCGCGGAGGAGTGGCAATCATGTCGTTTTCGTTGGCTAGGCCGACAATCAACATATGGACCTAGGACTTGAAGAATTTGGTGTGAGATTGTCAGTAGTGGGTAGGAAAACGGTGCTTAGGCCGGAGGGAGCTGCTCGTTCATGATTGTGTACTTGAGTGTGAGGTTGGGGGGACGGTTGGGCGGGGAGCAGGCCATGGTTGGATGGGAGCTGCGTTCTGGGCAGAGGCTCGAAACGAGTCGGGGGGGAGGGGGGAGAGGGGAAACAGCGGCGGGGAGTTGGTGTCAGGGAGGTTTGGTGGGACCAACTCAGGTCGCAGGGGAATTTCAGAATTGCTGGTGGGGTGGAACACAGTATCAGGTAATAGCGGTGGGGAGGAACACAAGACATAGGGAATTTTTCAGAATTACGGGTGGGTGGAAACAAGTATCAGGAATAGCGGGTGGGGAGGAACACAAGCCAGGGAAGTTCAGAATTACGGGGGGGTGGAACACAGTATAGGAATAGGGCGGGTGGGGGAGGACACAAGACACAGGGAAGTTTTCCGAATACGGTTGGGGGGAAACACGTATCAGGTAATAGCGGATGGGGAGGAACCAAGACACGGGGAGGCAAAACAGAAATAGGGGCGTTTTCAGAATTTGGGTGGGGTGGAACACGTAGCAGGGACTGGCGGGTGGGAGAACACAGACACAGGGTAGTTTCGAATATGGGGGGGTGGAACATGTATCAGGGAACAGTATCAGGGGGTGGGGGTTTCAAAATAATGGGTGTGGAACACTGAGGCACATGGGTGAGGTTTTTTAATGGCGGGTGGGGAGGAACACAGGGAGTTTTAAGCGCTGGGTGTGGGACCATGAGGAACAAGGGGTGAGTTTTTTTAAATGGCGGGTTGGGAGGAAAACAGGGGTTTTCAGAATTATAGGCGGGGCCAGGCCGTGAAGGGAGATAAATTCGTGTACGCCAGGAAGACTTTGGACCAACCATCCGAGGACTCCCAATCTGTAAAAAAGACAAGACAAGAGAAGAGAGAGTGAGCGTAGACCTTGACTCGACGGAGGTTAGGTTCCATGTTGGCCATAACTGAACTGCTTCGCGTTATATAAGAATTACACCGTCACACGAGGACTTCTGAATGTGCTTTGCGATGGTCTTACCTACTACATAACAGGGGCGGGGTCTCTTGGTTCAGATCCCTTTAAATTTTTATTATTTTTAATTTAATTCGCGGTTCCTTTCTTTTCTCTCTTCCATACAAAAACACCTACATTAAGTTTAGATGTATCAACACCTGACCTCGATTTTAAACACTTGGTCAACGAAACGGGTCTGTGAAAACTGTGGATCTCCATTCTGCAAAGCCAACAGCCGCTATTCGATCACAGCAGAATGTTACAAGTCATTGTTTACAAAAAAAAACTATCCCTCCTCTTCTAAAAAAAAAGGGCCAAGAATGAACACAAGGACAATATAATATATAATATATATATAATTTATAGACATAATATAATATATATATTATATATATTATATAGATATAGTATACCAAAAAATAAAAGGTTAAAATAAATATATATAATATGCGAAATTAGTTATAAGAAATATTAGGAATATTACGATATGGTTAGTTTACCATTAATTTCCAATAGGTTGATTTTCTTTGAACAAAATAGGCATGAAAGAAAACCAGCAACCAGAGAGAGAGAGAGAGAGAGAGAGAGAGATGAGAGAGAGGAGAGAGAGAGAGAGAGAGAGAGAGAAGAGAGAGAGAGAAAGGAGAGAGAGAGAGAGAGACGGAGAGAGAGAGAGAAGAGAGAGAAGATGAGAGAGAGAGACGAGAGGATGATTGAGAGAGAGCACGACGAGCAGAGAGAAGAGAGAGAGAGAGAGTAGGAAGAAAGAGAGAGAGAGAGAGAGAGAGAGGAGAGAGAGAGAGAGAGAGAGAGGAGAGATGTGGAGGAGAGAGAGAGAGACGAGAGAGAGAGAATGAGAGGAGGGAGAGAGTCGAGAGAACGAGACGCTGGAGAGGACGAGAGAGGAGAGAGAGAGACGGAGGAAGAGAGAGAGAGAGAGAGGAGCGAATAATAAAGTGATACGGATAGTTATTGCGAAAAAAAATTCATACTAATCTGATAGTAAGTGTATGTTTATGACTAACCTTAAACGGGTGGATGATGCGGACCGTGGATGCATATTAAGTATAAGTATAGGAATAAGCCCAAAAAGGAAAAAATCAAGGAAAATGGATTGAAAGAAAGAAAAGCGAAAGACAAAATGAAAAAAAAAAAAATTCAGGATTATTTTGTCATATACTTACGTCCATATGAGGATGAAGCGTCCCGTGGTTTTAGCGGAGTTCCTCGTTTCTCCACCACCAGGAAGGAAAAAAGGAGGCCTTGGGAGAGAAATGACCAGATGACATTTCCATCAGTTCTCCTGAAACACATATATTACACTATTAATCTCAGTGGCGGTCCGGGTTTGTGTGGCGCCCTGGGCGAACACTTATGCCACTTCCCTCCCCCTTCCCCCCAATATATCACACACAAAAAATTTCAAAATCAATAATAAATATTCTTTACAAGATACTAAAAAACCAAAAAATTGAAGCCGTAGCATTTCAATAATTGCAACAATTATAAAAATAATATATTATACATCACGATCCATAAAATATACCACATAAAAATAATGAAAGGTAATATAATAAATTTTAAACAAAATAAAAAAATACTGAAAATAAACTTTCAGTTATAAAGCTACCAAGCTAAAAAAAAAAAAAATAATAAAAACATTAGAGGAAATTTGAGTTTATAATACAAATAAAATAGAGAAAACCATTACTATAGACTAAGAATTATAACAATTGTAAGAAAATGGCTATGTAGAAGGTTCCTCATCCTGACTAGTACCAGGGGTGTTCAAAAATATTTCAGAAGTGCCACTGAATTTACAATGAAAATAATGATTATTAGTGTGACTTGACAATAAAATTTGTTGCACACAATATCTTAACTCTCAGAAGAGGAAGGAAACCACTACAGCATTATTTGGCTTAGTTTTGTTGCAGGCTACAACACTTGCAAATTGCAATGAGCAATGCTATCAATGTTTTGAATAATGCAATTGCTCGTTGCTAATCGGATTAATTTCGCACTATGTGAAATAGCATATCTTCAGGAGCGTCACTTTGGCATAAACCATATACATTCACCATGTCTAGAGCAAACGACCATACCAAGTTGAATTGCACCGCTTCTCGTCCGATCAGCGAAGTTAAGAAACGTTGGGTCTGTTAGTACTTAGAGGGCGTGGACCGCCTGGGAACACCAGATGTTGTGGCATTCCAACTTTTTCATTATGTATCTATTATTATTATTTTTTTTTTTGTTGTTTTTTTTTTTTGCCATACAAAACTACATGAAGTTAGATGTCTCTAAACTGCGCGACTTTTAAAACACTTTGGTCAGGTCAATCCTCTCTAAGAGCCCGCCTTCACAGAGATAAGAACGCTGAGGGTGAAACGTTTTGTGAATTAATACATTATACTTACAACATGTATGATGTATGTATGTATGTAGTATTATGTATTGTGGAACAAGTCACTCCGGCCCCTAGTCACTCCGGCCTCTCAGAGGTTCAAAACTAGGTCACTGCGGCCTCCCAGAGCTGAGTGTACGAGTGTCTCGCGTGTTCGAGCCCATGAAGTGTGTACATTTTTAATGTTAATCTAGATATTAAAAAAAGAAACGTATGCTTGAGCATGTGATTAGCTGATGAGCTAAAAAAAAAAATTGATAAATATTAAATACCATAAAATAAAATATATAAATAAATATACTTAAAAAAACACTAATAGAAGTCTTGTGCTAGCGTTGTTTTATGCTTTGTATCTGCAATTATAGACGGTTTAAACTTTGCTACGCGGTTTTTTTTTTCGGGCGGACGACGTACAGCGGTACGACACTCGGAAACTAAACACTAGATGGCGACTGACTCGTGGTAGCCAACTTTGAGATATTTTTGTAATTGGTTCATTATAGCCATAAATATGACACAGGATGAAGACACAAAATGACACACTTCCGATAGCACTTCTAAATTTCTGAAATCATGGATGTAGAAATGTGTAAGTTGAGCGCAACAACAGTCTGTACATCGAAAAAACGTTGACATAGGCAAACTTTAGTTTATCTATGGTACGAATGAAAGAATGAAGTGTAAAGCTATTACTGATGCTCCTATAGCCATCTAAAGTATTAGTGTTGGTGTGTGCAGCATTGCAGCAATAAGCAATCATCACTTTCCAGTTTCCACCAAATAACTTAATATTCTTATTGGCGGGCCGGAGTGACCAGGGTGTAGGCACGGAAAGTGACAGGGTGGGGGCCGGAGTGACGGGGTGACTAGGGGGCCGGAGTGACTTTATGTATGTCATGTATGGACATTAATTATGATGTATCGTATGTAACATATGTCTCTTTACACACACACACGCACATAGTGTGTCGTAGATAGGGAGTGGGGGAGGCGGCGACGGTTGAAAAAAAGGTTACTTTCTACACAATTACACCAAAGTGATCGGGAAAAGACTATATTTCTCTTTCACTGCAATAAAAATTTTTTTTTCCAAAAACTAAAAAAAAAAAAATTCCAAATGTTCAAAAAAAAAATTTCAATTATAATGAAAAATTTCAAATAAGAGTGGGTCCTACCGCTTTGCGACGTTATAGAATCAATAGCTGGGACCCTGAAGATTGCGTGATAAAATTTGAGTGCGTTTATCCGGAATGTCCTCCACCAATACCTAAGCCTGCCACACTATATAGTGCGTACTTGCTTTGGTGTCTTCTTCTTGGTTTGGTGGTGGGGGTGTTTTTGTTAATCCTGCTGTATGTTGGTTGTGTCTTGGTCGGCATTTCTTGTGTGGTGTTTCAGTAAGTTCCATACCTATAGTGTCTGTTTCTTGTGTATATTGGTAGCCATATCTAGATGATTTTCTATTGGAATTTAAGGTATTTGGATTTCTGTAAGTTATTGTAATTTTAGTGTCTGTTAAGTAATCTCAGACCATTTCAGTCATCCTCATTAATGCAATCAAAGCATAGCCATTTAACGAGATATCCAATACGTCGTCACTTTCTTGTATCCAGTCAGCCGTTTTTAAAGAATCCAGCAATCAAAATCTGCAAATTCCCCGAGTTTTCAAAACGCTCTCAAAGGGTTTGCAGCGCTCAGGCCGGGACGTAGCATCGGGAGGCTCATCTTCCCGCGCTGACGAGAGAGACGTAAACACAGAGATAAATACAGGGTTTTAACACGAGTTTTTTTGCAAAAGTTGATACAGGAGAAGACCCAAAATTTAAGAACAAAATGTCTATACCCATAGCTTTCTAAGCTTCCTTTCGTGACATGGAGTGAGAAAGAATTACCCCGGCCCTCATGTAAAATCACGGTAGCGGGAGGCAGGAGGATGAATGTGCACTCGCGCGTTGCCCCCCGGTGAAATTAGAATTAAACTAATAAATTTTATAGTTTTATGGGCAATTTAAATATCTTATAAGTTTTTTAAAACACAACGATATTAAAACGGCTTTATTACCAAAAAGCAGACATGAGAACAGCGGCGTCATAAGCAAAAATTTTAAAAGGGTACTTGACATTAGTCAGCGAGGAAAGGCAAGGTGGGGAGGAGGGTGCCGTGCGAGGCTAATCAGGTGCCCTCCTTTCCCGCCCCGGGGCAGTGGCAGTGTTTTAGTGAAATTTTTGAATCTTGTCTCGTTTTTAAGATACTGTAAGCTCCTAATTTGAACAATCATAATTAAAAAATGTTCAAATTTCAGAGGAACCCCCGATCCGTAAAAACCCCCTATCCAGAACCCCCTATCCAGAAAAATACTCCACATTACCGTAAGGTACAAAAAATGTTTAAACTTATTTCTCTCAATGACATAAAAAAGTTGATTTTTAAATTCTAAAATAAAAACTGTCGCTAAAACGGGCGGAGAAAGGGA
>JACEEZ010016790.1:0-70451 GCA_016584305.1 Chionoecetes opilio
CTGGTGGAACGCCCACCGTAAAAGGGGTTTCCCCACAGGGGGGGATGGACTTTTGCAAAGGCCCCCCTTTTTTTTGGGTTGATCTCAAGTGGCCCCGTTTTTTACCCAAAAAAGGGGTTTGGCTTTTCGGGGGAGCCACTTGGGATTTTCGTTGGCCAAGGGGGACTTCGGGGGGATTTCCCGGGGGCAAGGACTATTTTTTGAAAACGGGTCGGGATTTTTTGGGATGAGAGGGGGTGAAAAGGGGGCAGGGTATCCAGTTCTTCCTGTAAATACAGGGGTGAGGCAAGGGTGGCCCTCCCCCATCACTTTTAAAACGTTTGTTGAGGGTATTGAAAAGGTGGGAAAAGGTTGTGGGCACCCCAAAACACCAAGATCATGTCTTTTTTTTCCCGATGATGCAGTATCTTTGCGAGCGTGGAGGTCCTTGTGATGGTCTCGAGGCCCCACGAGGAGGCAAAGCCTTTGGGACTTAAATTTCCTGGCTCAAGACCAAGGTCTAGGTGTTTGGAGACTTATAGATGAAGCAGTAAGTCTGTTCATGCGTGGGGGACTTTGAGATCTTGGAAAGTTTTACATCCCTTGGTACGCAGTCCATAATGACGGCGGGTCACTTCAAGAAGTCTTACGGGGGTTTGGGCATAGCCCACGGTGTTATGGACTCGCTCAGCGGGAGTATTTGGCGTTGTCGGTACCTGTGCAGGAGGACAAAGATCCGATCTTCAAGTCGCTTGTGATCCCTGTTTTTACTCTAGGTTGTGAGACTGGACACTAAATAGTGACTTGAAGAGACAATCATGCCTTTGGTAATAAGTGTCTTCGCAGAATCTGGGGTATCGCTGGGATGATTACGTGTCAAATCAGCGATTGCACCGTGGACTAAATCGAGGCCTTTCCCTGCTTAGTCCTCAGCGCCAACTTGGCTAAAATGGGCATGTGGCACGTCCCCTAAAACCCGACCCTTTTCCATGGGGTTTGTATCTGTAGAGACAATCCGGCGTGGAGGGGGGCCAAAGGGGGGCGCCCACAAGGCTCGGGGACGGGGGCAAGTGATGTTTCTTGTCGAAAGGCGGTATGGGAAAGGAGCCTGCGGGGAAAACTCGCGCGGGTGACCCCCGGGAGTGGCGTCGTAGGGGGGGGCGAGGCGACGCGCCCCCGGCTTATACCCCAATGATTGATGATTGAATATAGACTGGGATTAATCATAGGTGACAGCGACGCAGATGAATTTTAAATATAATCCAGGATAACTTCCTAAGTCAAGCAATCAAGGAGCACTAGAGAAGATAATATTCTAGATTATTGCTGACAAATAGAGACGATTTAGTAAAAATGTGGAGGCCCAGTGGAAATTTAGAAAATAGCGCCTTTTTGGTTTGTTTTGTTTAAATTGGGGAATTTAAAAATTAAGTGGCAAAAAGCATCGAATCCCAAATTTTCAAAGGAATTAGGGCAGGATTAAAAAAGACCCCGGAGGTTATTAAAAAGGGTGGGGAGGGAAAGGCAAAAAAAATTTTCCCGAGAAAGGCCCCCCCGGCGTGGGGCCCAAATTATGAAGGTTGGGAAGCCCCTGGGGGAATTAGAGGGTTAGTTTTGGAAGTGGGGTCGGGGCGAGGGGGAAATTTGAGCGGTAGACGGGGAAATTGGGGCGGGGGAGGGGTAATTAGAGGGGTTTAGAAGGGTGAGGTGGGGTAAAAAAAAGATATACCTATTTGTAGGGAATCAAGAGGGGAAAAAAAGAATTTTTCCTTTGGTAGGCCGAAAGAGTGCCCAAAATGGACCCCCCCAAAATTTAAAAGACAACGTTGGGAAAAAAGAAACTTTTTTTAAGGTTAAGGGGGGAGGTAACAAAGAAAAAGTATCCCGTGAGGGCAAGGAAGTGAAGAAATTAACTCAAAATTGCTAAAAACCCTTTGGTTGTAGCGGGCCCGGCCCCCCCCCCAAAAAGGGGGTTTATAAATTTAAAATTAACAAGAAAAGGGGAATTTTTGGGGCCCGGGTTAAGGTGGGACAGGGTGGGTTTAAATAGGGATGAGGATATTTTGAAAAGAGCTAAATATTTTTTTGAGTTTTTACGGAGGAGGATACACAGAGATAATTGAAGTGAACAGATGTTCAAAGGAAGCGATGAGGAAAAACCAAAAGATATTGTGATAATGGGGAAAAAGGGGGAAGAGGGAATAGAAAAAATTAAAAAATTTTTAAAATCCCCAGGCCCGAGGAAGTTTTATCCCGGGTTTTAAAAGGGAATGAAAGGAGGTTTTTAGTGAGTCTTTAGGGGAACTTTTTTTAGGAAATCATTTGAGATAGGGGGATTTTGCCTTTATTGTGGGGGAAAAGGGAAAATGTTTTTCCCCCCTTTTTAAGAAGGGGGGACAGAGGATAAGTCAAATTTTTCGACCCGAAAGGGTTAAAATTTCAGTGGGGGAAAAATTATTGAAATTTCTTTTATTAAAAAAGTTTAGGAGCCCCTTAGAAAAAAATATTTTAAATCAATTTGTGCCAGAGATCAAAATCAGACAAAACGTTTTTGTGAAAATGTGCACATTAAATAAACAATATAAAAAGTTTAAAAAATAGCCCAAAGGGGCGCACCCCATGCGGGTTTGCGGGGGGGGTTGGCCCATGATTAATGAAGTTAGATAGAAAACATTGTAATTTACTTTTAGATATGCTTAAAAAAAGGGGCCCGGTTAGTTACATATATATTTATTATTTATTTTTTGTTTGGGTTTAAGCCTTTATGGGGCTTTGGAAAAGGGGGGTGACTGTTTTTGACTTGGAAAGGTTAGGGGGTTTGTAGAAATTTGGCAGTAGCCCAGCATGGGAGCCTTGGCATGCACAGTTTGCCCCAAAAAGAAATTTTTTGGACATTCCTTAAAAATGGCGGAGGGGGGTTTTTTTTTGTTTTAAACGGGTAAATTTTTCATATTGTGGGGTCATGCAGTACCCCCCAAAATGTCTTAACCTCCCCTTACCCTATTTTAAACACCCGGGCTGGCGCCTATTTAATTTTTAGCCATTTTGTAGGGTTATTTTGGGCTAAACCCCCTTTTTGTTAATTTTCCTTATATGAGTGAGAAAAAACAGACTGACGAGCATGCTGTAAATATGTCTCTTTTTGTACGTTTCCGTTTTCGCCAAAATTTCTGTTTTTGGGAGGGCCCAAAGGGGCAGGGGGAGCGGAAAAACCCAACCCCATCCTTAGCGAAAAGGCGAGGCCGGGTTGGGCGAGTTATCTGCACGTGGTTCCCCGCAACCCACGGGTGGATGAACCCCGATTGGTGCCTAGAGGACAACCAGGGAAGCGCCCCCAAGAAACAAACGAGATAATTAGGTTGAATTTTGAAAAAACATAAAATTTCGTGTTTTTACGTCCCACCAATTTCACCAACACTGCAGCCCCTTGCTGAAAAAAACAGACAGTAAATATTGTGCAATACCTATCTAGTCCCTTATTTCTCTTTAAGGGAAATTTCCCCCGGGCCGGGGGTTTGGAAACAAATTTGAAACCCCCCACACCTCACTTCACAACCACACCTCACTTCACAACCAGACCCACTCTCACAACCCCCGGAAAATATTGCCCATTTCTCTATTAACATTTATATATTTACACAATAATATATATACATAAACAAATAAAAAAATTTCTATCAACCCCTTTTTTGAGGTCCCCAAACATCAATTCACTTTAAATCACACACCATAAGGTTTAAAAACGCCAGTCAACACGTACAAAAACCACACCCCCAGGCAAAACCCCTCCACACAACCAGTGTTGCTCACACCACACGGGCTACACGCCCCACAAACCAGCTGTTGCTCACGCCCACACCCCCGGGACCCCCAACACCCCGCCCCCACAAAACCCAGCTTTTGCTCACACCACACGGGCTACACGCCTCCACACAACCAGCTGTTGCTACCCCAATACCCCCGACACACAACACACCTAAGTGAGCTGCTGCTCACCCCAAAACCTCGACAACAACCCCCATCGGGCGAGTGCTGCTCACCCCAAAAAACCTCCGACACACAAAAAAACCATCAGCTGAGCTGCTGTCACGCCATAACCCCCCGACACAAACAACTTACCCCCTCAGCAACATACACCAAGTCAATCCCAAACTCAAAAAACCCCCAACACACAATTTATTTCCCATTGTAACACTCAGTAAAAACACTTTGGCCTATCCACGGAGTTCCCAACCGCCATTCCTAACACCCCAAAGCTGCCCCCCAAAAAGGAGCCCCTCGCTCCTTTTTTACCGTCATCAACAGCTGTTTAAATTACGGACCAAAAACATACACCCCACAGAAATTTTTTTTAGGGGTGATAAGGGAAAACCCCCCTTCCAGAAAAGATGTGAGTTCTCTTTTAAGAGGGCCCCACAGTTTACGGGAAATCGGGGAAAGAGGTCTGCTATCACTTACCCTTTCCCTTTAAATTTTTGGGTAAAAAACCCAAATCATATCCTGCAACTTTAGACACATCATAAACCCCCCTTTTGATTTGAATTTTCATATTTTTAAAAAAATTTAAGGGGTTGTGATCGTAAACACCGCACGGGCATCGCCCCCCCTTTAAATATAGCAAAATGTTTTAAATTTAAAAATAAACCAAACCTTTTTCTCAATTGCCAAAATTTCCTTTGGTAAACAAAATTTTTTGAGAAACAAACCCAAGGGGGATATCAACCCCTTTCCATTCCTGCATCAACATCCCCAAATTTCCCCCCCAATGGCATCCCATACGTTTAAAATTCTGTATAATCGGGAGTAAAAATAGGGGGGCCCTTTAAACCCAAAATTCTTTTTTTTTGAAACCCCTTTTCAAGGGCTCGCTCCACAAAAAATTTACTTTTACCCAAAAACCCTGGTTAAGGGCCGGAAACTGCTGAAAAATTTCTAAAAACTCCTATAAAAACCACTATCCCAAAAATCGCAACAGCCCCTTCCCTTTTGTTGGAGAAGGCAAATCCAAATCCCTTTTCATTTGGGCTTTAAAGGGTCTCCCCTTTCCCCTTTGCCCAAACCCTTAAACCCTAAATAACCCACTGAAACCTTCACAAAATCATTTTTCACATTTTTTATGTGAGTTTTGCATCAAAATTTTCCCTAAATACTTAAACCCAAAACTTTAGTGCTCCCCCACTTCTAAGAAACAGACAATATAATCTTATATACAGTACAACATTTTACCCCCTTTTCAATATTATTACCAATCTTTGAAAAAAAAACCTAAAATTTTTCATACCAACCCATAACCCCCAAATTTTTTTTTCCAGAGTCTTTTTGAGTTTTGGGGAAAATTTTAAGACCCCTGGACTGCGTTGGTAGGCATGTTTAATGTTGATTTATTCTAAAACCCCTGAAACCTTGAAAAAACAATTTTGGGGGGGAAAGGTTATACCCACCCGTTTGTTTTAAATTTGGGAAGTCCAACCCCCCCCCCCCAAAAAAATTTCCCCAAACTCTCTCACAATAACTTTAGCATGAATTTCTAAATTTGTATTCTTTGGGAATCTAGTACCCATACACTTTATGGCAATAAATGGGGGGTTTCTTAAAAGCGGAAGAGGCCCCCAAATATCAATGCATATTTCCCTAAAGGGCCAACCACGGGAAAATGGGACACAGTGGTGTTTTCCTATTTTGGGTTTTGGGTTTTCCCTCCCACTTGGCATCCCATGGCAAGTTTTACAATATTCATTTACCTCTTCTTTACTCCGGGCCCAAATAAAAAGAGTGTTATTTTTTTTAAAGGGTCTTTTTTAAACCCCTAAATGCCCGGGCCCAAATTTTTTCAGACCCTTTTTCCCAAAAAACTTTTCTCTATATTCCCTAGGAACAACAATTTGAGTTTTCCCCAAAAATGACATTATGGCTATCATGGGGCTCATTCCCCTTTAAAATTTCATTCTCCAATAATATCCCAAAACCTATTGAAGCCCCTTTTCCACTGCCTAAACTCCAAAAAGGTTTTGGGCCTTCCACCCTTCCATTGTCCCATTTGAAAAACTCCCTTTCTCACAATAAATCTGACATAACCCCGGGCCCCCACTTTTAGTCTCATCTCCTTTCCCCCTGTTAAACCTCAGGGGCCCCACTCTATAAAAAATGAGGTTAAACCCACTAAATTCCCTCTATTTGTTTGGGCCCTTAGTTTGCACTAAACTTTGCTGGATACAGTATATTTCCCCTTTACCTTTCCTTAAACCTTTACATATTCGGCTTTTAAAATGTAATCATCTGACAAATTATAGGATTTCCATAAGCTCAGGGGTAGAGACTCCCTTTTTCACCCGCCAAATCATTCCCAGGAGCAGGCAAAAACCTGTTAGGGAAAAGTTTCTTTAAACCCCAACCTTAATTCCCCCTTGTGACGAACCACTTTTAAAAGCCCCCCACATGATGAATGGGAATAAATTTTCCCAGCAGTCCTATCCCTTTAACCTAAAATTCTAAAACTGTAAAAGTTTTTCTCACTCCTTTCCACAGTATTCTAAGAAAAGGGACAAAAATTTGGCCCCTGTATCCCCCAAAAATTAAAAATTCCCCTCTGCACCAAAATTAAATTCATTTTTCCCTTTTTAAAAAGGTTCAAAAAAAAAATGCAGGTAAAATTTTCTTCCCCGTGCAAAACATTTTTGGCAAGTGCTTACACATCTCCCCTGGACACTGTCGCCTGCCCTTTTAAAATTAAATACTATAAAAATTGATTTTTCCCTTTTGCCCCTGTTTCCCAAAAAGTTGACTTTGGGGAGGCAAGCTTGGGGGTTTGCCACAAATATATTAAAGGTTTTCCAACTTCCCCACATTTATAAAATTTCAAATTTCAAGGACACTCTCCCTTTGGACCCCTTACCGACATTTTTATTTGGGAGGGGTAAATTTATACTCCCCTGCCCCAAAAAAATTACCTCCAAAATAGATTTAACATAGGATTTGAGTACCTAGCTTTTTTTCATTTGCGAACCTTAATGAAAATTTTTTTTCCCCTTACACCCCCATAACCCCCCAAATTTTACCCCCCCAAATTTTCTGGGGGGCTAAGTCAACCCCTTTGGACACTGAATTACAAACCCCGTGGGCCCAAACCTAAATTTTGGGTCCCCTTTACGCCCAGCCCCCATCCCCCTTTTTTATATCAAGCTTCATAATTCATCCCTCAATTTGGGTTTCAGATTTTTTTTAAAATGTTCTAACATCAAAAACCCCTTTAAAATCTTCCTTTTCTTTACATTTTCTCCCTTAAAACCAAATTTGTCACATTTGAAACCCACACTTCGGGCCCTTTTTAAAAAATTTTCCCTTTTGGTGATTTTTTAAACCTTTGAATTCTGTCTATAGATTCCCAGGGGCCCACCCCTCCATTTTTGTAAAAAGGGTTCCCTTCAAAACGCTATTAACCCCATTTTTCCCCCTAAAAACCTCCCCCTAAGCTTCCTTTCCCTTTAAAAATTTTTTGCTGTATTATAGCCCCTTCACCCCTCGGGCCAACCCCCCAAATTGCCATTTTTTCCCCCAAATAAAGGAAAATTTTCTGCCCTCCCCCCACAAATTCGGCACAAAAAATTTTTCCACTTGTTTCTTCCCCTGTGCCCCCAAAGTCCCCTTCCCATTTTTCTTTTTTTGAAATTTCCGCCCCTTTTCAAATTTTTCTCTTTTCAACCTTACCTTATTTTTTTCAATTCTGCCCTATTTTTTTCAAACTTCATTTTCCCAAAAAAATCCCAGGGCCCCATTTTTCTCCTCTGAAACCTGATCTCCTTTTCCAATCAACCTCACCCTTCTTTTTTGATAAGTTTGCCTAAATATAGTCATTTCACCCCCCCTGTTCCCCCAGGCGTTTTCCTTCCCCAACCATCCTTTTTTTTCATCTTACCCGTTCTTCTTTAATAAAACCCAAGTCTAAAATTTCTTTCACTAATTCTCTTGGCATACCCCTCCTTAAAGGCTAGATATAAAATCTATTAAAAATTTCTCTGCAAATTTTCTTTAATTTCCTCCCTGGTACACTGAAAATTAGGTAGTGCATCACAAATAAAACCAAAAAGTCCCCTCACATTTCCCCCCGTAAAAAATATAGGGTGCACAGAGCTCCCACAGTACTAAAAGTGAGAGATAGTAACCCGGCAGAGTTAACACTTTTGGCGGGGTTTGCGGGGTTTCGCGGGGTTGGGCGGGGTTGGCGGGGTAGCGGGGTAGGCTATGGTCCACGTGGTGACGGGTCACACAACAAGATAAAAATTTCCATCCCGGAAACGGGCCCCCCAAATATCTGTTACGCCCCCAGCCAACACTTCCCCACACTGAGCCCTTTTTTTCGCAAAAACATGCACAGTAATTTTGTCCCAAACCATCTAGTGCCTTACTTCTTCTTTAAGAGAAGTTCCCGGGCCGGTGGGGTAACTAGTTTTGCACCCCCCACCCCAATTCAAAACCCAACCTCACTCTCCCCAACCAGACCTCACCCCCAAACAACCCCCCCCCAGGCAAAATTGACCTTCTCTTTTAACATATTATTTTTTTTACCCAATCTTTTAAAATACAAAAATAAAGAAATAAATTTTTCATGCCCTTTTGATGTCTAAAAATTTCAATTCACTTTCATCACCCCCATCAGGTTTAAACACGCAGTCAAAAGTACCCCAAACCCACACACCGGCTACACGCCCCACAAAACCCAGCTGTTGTCACACCACACGGGTTACACGCATCCACACAACCAGCTGTTGTCACGCCATAAAACCCCCGACACACCCCAAAACAGCCTCCCCAAAAACCAGCTGTTGCTCACCACACAGGCTACACGCCCCCACAAAACCAGTTTCCCTCACCCCATATACCTCCGACACAAAAAAAACCCCATAGTGAGTGCTGCTCACCCCATACACCTCCGACACAAAACACCATCAGCTGGCTGCTCCCTCAGCCTACACCTCCGCCCAAAAAACCCCCACACCATCAGCTGACTGCTGCTCACGCCATACACCCCGACACACACACCCCCTTACCCCAAATCAGTCAATAAAACACCAAGTCAATAAAAACCAAGCCACCCCCAACACCAATTTATTTTCCTTTGTACCACACTCAGTAAAAAACCCCGGGGGCCATCCAGGGAAAGTTTCCCACCGCCAGCCTAAAACACACCAGCTGTCCCCCCCCCCCGAAAAGAGCCCCTCGCCCCAAATTTTATCCAGCTCATTAAAAAATGCTCGCTTAATTTACGGGACCACAAAAACAATCACTCCACAGAAAAAGTTTTTTGGGGTGGGCTAAGGGGAACACGTTCACTTGGGTAGTATTGAAGTACAAATTGATTTTGAATTAATGGAGTTTAATAGTTTTTTTCTTATCGGTTTAATTTTAATACACGGTTGATTATTTGGGAAATAATTTAAAATAAAAAGCTTTGGGAAGATAAACAAATCAAAATAATAAACCCTTTCACCGTCCCCTAATTAAGACCAAAAAATTTAATGTCTACACCCTGGCGTACCAGAAAATTGAAAACGGGGGGGGTCAGTATATATATATATATATATATATATTTTATAATATATATATAAAATATATAAAATATATATTAATGATATATATATATTAATTATAATATATATATTAAAATATAGAATATCAAAATATAAAATTTTATATATATAATATATATATATATTTTATAATATAATAAATATATAATATATATAAAATATAGATATATTTATATAAAATAATATAATTTTTTTTAATATATATATATTAATAAAATATTTTATATTTTAAAAATATAATAGGCCCGGCCCCGGGCGGAATTTTTTAGCCTCATATTTTAAAATTTTTTGGGGTTAAATGGGGGTTAATTTTTTAATTTTAAAAAAAAAAAAATATTGGGTTAAAATTATTATTAAAATTATAATTATAAATTAAATCAAAATAAATTATAAAATAAATTATAATTAATAAAAAATTATAATTAATAAAAATTATAATAATAAAAAATTATAATATAAAAACCCTTATAATTAAAAAATTATAATTTTAAAAAAATTATAATTTAATAAAACCATTAATCAATTAAAAATTATTAATAATATAATAATACCCCGGATCCCCCCCCCTTTTCCCAAATTTTCCCTTTAAAAAACCCCCTTATGACCATTAAATCCTTTTAATTTAAAAACCCCCCCTACCTTTTTTTTAAAAAAATTTATTTTTTCCCCCCAAACCCTTTTTAATTAATACCACCCAAAATAATTTAACCCTTAAATATTACCCCCCCCCAATAAGAAACCCCAAACCATTAAACCCATTAATTCCCCCCCCAATTAAAACCCCTTATTTAAAACCCCCCCCAATTACTAAACCCCCCCAAAAAAAAAAACCCCCAAAAACCCCCCCTTTTTTAAAACCCCCCCCCCTTTTTAAAATTTTCCCCCCAAAACCCCCCCCCCCTAAAAAAAAAAACCCCAAAATTTTTTTTTTTTGGGTGGAAAATTTGGAAAATTGGGGTTTGTTGGGTTTCCAAAAAAAAATTTTAAAAAAAAAAAAAAAAAACGAAAAACCCCTTTTTTGATTGAAAAAAAAAAAAAAAAAAATTTTTTTTTTTTTTTTTTTTTGGAAAAAAAAAAAAAAAGAAAAAAAAAAAAAATTTTTTTGGAAAAAAAAAAAAAAAGGGGGTCTTTTTTTTTTTTTTTTTTCCCCCCCGGGGGGAAAACCCAAGGGGGTTTTTGGTTTCCGGGGTTTGTTTTTGGAAAGCCCCGGGCGGTTTTGGAAAAAAGGGGGGGTTCCGGGGGGGGGGGGGGATTAAGGGGGGGGGGGGCCCCCGGGTTGGGTTGGGGGGATTTTAGGGGGTGGGGGGAAATGGGGGGAAGGGGGGAAATTTGTGGGGGGGTGGGTGTGGGTTGGGGGGTTTAAGGGGGTTGGGTGGGGGGGGGGGGGGGAAAAAAAATTTAATGGGGGGGTTATGGGGTTGATGAATTTTTGGTTGGGGAAAAGGTGGGGGGGGGGTGTGGTTTGGGAAGGGGGTAATTTTTGGGGTGTGGGAAAGGGGGAAGGAAAGGGGGGGGTAAGGGGGGGGGGAAGGGGGTGTGGGGGGTTGGGGTGGGCGGGGGGGGGGGGGTGGGGAATTTGGGGAAGGGGGGGGGAGGGGGGGGTGAAATTTGGGGGGTGTTGGGGGTGTCGGGGGGGGGGGGTGGGGAAAGGGGTGGGAGGGGAGGGGGGGGGGGAAAAGGGGGTTCAAAGGGGGATTTTGGGGGGGGTATTGGGGGGGTGGGGGGGGTATTTTGGCAAAAGGGGGAGGAAAGGTGGGGGGTTGGGTGGGGGGAAGGGCGGGGGGGGGTAGGAATTTTGTGGTGTGGGGGGGGCAAAAAGGGGGTTGGGGGGGGTGGGGGGGGGGTGGGGGGGTGTGGGTTGGGGGGTCGGGGGGGGGTTGGGAAAGGCGGGGGGGGGGGGGGGGGGGCCAACCCGCGGGTTGGGGTTTGGAGGCCGTTTTTAAGGCCCCCTGGGGGTGGAACCCCCCAAACTAGGGAGCCCAAAAAGCCCTGGGGGTTGGGTTTTTTTTTTTTTTTTTTTTGGAAAAAAAAAAAAAAAAAAAAAAAGGCCCCCTGTTTTTTTTGGGGATGGTGTGTTTTTTGGGTTTTGGGACGTGTTGGAAATTTTTTGGAAAAGGTTTTTTTAACCAAAATTGTGTGTGAAAGAGTGGAAAAAAAAGAAAAAAATTTTTTTTCCAAAAACAAAAGGGCCCTTTGGAATAAGATTTTTATTTTTTTTAAAAAAGGGGGGATATATAAAAGGGGGGTTGTTTGGGGGGAATTTTAAAATTATAATTTTTATGGTTTAAAAAAAGAAGGGGGGGTTCAAATTTTTTGCAATTTTTGGGGGGGGTTGGGGGGGAGAGGAGGGGGGCTTTGGGGTTTGGGGGAGAGGGGGGGTGTGGGGGGTTTGGGGGGGAGAGTGAGGGGTTTTGGGGAGGTTTTCCAAATTTTTTACCAAAGCCGGGGGGGGGGCCCGGGGGGAGGGGAAACTTTTCCTTCCTTTTAAAAGGGGGGGGGAGGGGGGGGAAGGTTTTTGGCAACCATTTTGGGTAGGTATTTTGGCCAAACAATAAATTTTTTCTTTTTTTGAATGTGGTGCAAAAAAAAAAACAAAAGGGAGGCCGGGGTTAGGGGTGGGTGGGGGAAGGGGGGGTGGCCCGGGGGACCCTGGGGAAAAAAAAGATAAATTTGGGGGGCCTTTGGGGTCCAAAAAGGGGGGATGTAATTTTGATCTTGTGTGGGTGACCAGTCAAAACCCCTGGAGCCCTAGCCTACCCCGCTACCCTGCCAAAACCCCGCAACCCTGCGAAAAACCCCGGGAACCCCGCCACCCCCCCCCGTGTGAACTCTGCCGGGTTAATTCCATGCAAATTCAGTAAGTGGTTTAAACTTTTTTTGCACTCCTATATTTAGACGGAGGGAAATGTGAGGGGCTTTATGGTTCAGTGAGGTGCAACTTCCTATATCCCGTTTTACCAGGGAGGAGTTAATGAAAAAATTTGCAAGAAATTTGAGAAGGGGTTTATATCTAGGGTAAGGGGAAAGCAAAGAGAATTAGTGAAAGAATTAATAGACTTGGGTGTATTTAAAAGAAAAACAGGATGAAGATGAAAAAAAAAGGGTGGGTGAGGAAGGAAGCGCCTGGAGGAAAAGGGGAGTGAAGGGGGACTGATAGTGAGCAAGCATTTTCACAGAGGCTGAGGTGAGGAAATGGAGATCAGGTTTCAGAGAGAGAAAAAGTGGCCCGTAGGATTTGAGGAAGGGTAAAAAGTTTAAAAAAGAAGGCAGAAGTTGAAAAAAGTTTAAGGTTTGAGGTTTAAAGAGAGAAAAAATTTTGAACAGAGGCAGAGGTGCCCAAAAAAAGAAAATGGGGAAATGACAATGGTGGTCACAGGGGAAAATCAAAGGGTGGAAAAGTTCATTTTTTGCCAGATTTTTTGGGGAGGAGGAAGCAGAAAATTTCTTTCTTTAATTTTGGAAAAAAATGGCCAAAAATGAAGGTTTGGGCCCGAGGATGAATGGGGTATATTTGTACAGACAAAATTTTAAAAGGGAAAACAAAAAGAGGCTTATGCAGGTTTTTAGTGTAAGGAATGTAGTGAATATCAAATTTTGAAGGAAGCCCTATTACAAACTGTGGAGTGGACCCTGGGATCTATAGACCGAGATTTAGAGATTTTAAAGAAATCCCCCAAAATGTACATATTTAAGGGAAAAGGGCCCGAGGGGTGTGCTTTCAAATGTGACAAAGGTTGAAGGGAGAAAAAGTAAATGAAAAGGGAGATTTAAGGGAGTTAATGATTTTTGAACATTTTAAAAATAATCTGAAAAACCCGAGTTTAGGGGATGAAATTATGAAACTTTTATATAAAAAATGTGTGGAGGCTGGACGTAAAGGTGACCAAAATTAAAGGGGGCCCCACGGGGGTTGTAATTCAGTGTCAAGGGTTGGGCTTAGCCCCCAGAGCTGGTTGGGAAAATTGGGGGGGTTAGGGGGTAGTAAGGGGAAACCCAAAAAATTTTATTTAAAAAAGGGTTTTTCCCCCCTGAAAAAAAAAGTAGGTACCCCCAATTTAAAAAAAGGTGAAATTTTAGGTTTTTGGGGGTAATTTTCAGAATCAGGGGTATATTTTACCCCCCCCCAAGAATAATAAATGTGGTAAAGCTCCCAAAGGGAGAGCCCGCCTTGATTAGATGTTTAAATGTGGGGAAGTTGGGGGCACCTAAGTTTATTTGGCCCAAACCCAAAAAAGCGGGCCCCCCAAATGTAAATTTTTTGGGGAAAAAGGGCCCTAGGGAAAAAATAAAAGTTTTAGGTATAGAATTTAAAGGAGGCAGGGCTGGGCAGTGTCCGGAGAGGATTTTAGAGCACTTGCCAAAAAAATGTTGCAATGGGAAGAAAGTTTTACCTGCAGTTGATTTTGAACCTTTTTTTTCAAAAAAGGGAAAAAAAATGTAGATGATGGTGCAGAGAGGGGAAAATTTTAATTTTTAGGGATACAAGGGGCCCAAATTTTAAGGGCTTTTTACCCAAGAATTTCTGTGGAAGGAGTGAGAAAACTTTTTACAGGTGTTTTTAAAATTGAGGTTAAAAGGGATGGATCTGCTGGAATAGTCATTCCCATTCATCCAAGTGTGGCTTAAGAGGGATCGCACAGGAAAAGTTAAAGGGAGGAGTGAGTAAGAATTCCAGTAACAGGTGTAGAAAATGCTTGGGGGAAGATTTGGCGGGGTTTAAAAAGGGAGTCTCTACCCCCGAGTTATGGGGGAATCCTATAAATTTGTCAGGATGATGACAAATTTTTGAGCCCGAAATAAAGTAGGGTTTAAGGAAAAGGTTTGAGGAGAGTTTACTGTATTCCAACCCTGTTTTTGTGACAAGAGCTAAGGCCCCAAGGGAAAAAGAGGAGAGGAGTGGATTTAAAAATCATGTTTGAAAAGAGTGGGGTCCCCCAAAGGAGGTTGAACAGGTTTAAAGGGGATGAGCCCAAAAAGTGAGGGGGGAATTTTTGTAGATTAAAATTGTGAGGAAGGAGGGTTTCACAAGTGCACAAAAGGGGAAAATGAGAGTCTAAAAAAATTTGTGGATGAGGGAGTGAGAAAAGGGGTTCAGATGAGGAGTGGGATATTATGTGGAGAAAGAAGTTTTTAAAGAGGGAAATGGAGGCTACTGATTTGCCCAGTAAATATCTGGATGGTGAAAAACCCAAAATTTTTGTTAGGAAGTAAAAGAGAGAAAATTTTTGAATTGGCTCAGAAATAATTGGTCTGGTCATTTTGGGGTTTAAAAAAAACATTTAAAAAAAAATAAAGCTCATTTTTTATTTGGGCCCGGGGTAAAGAAAAAGTGTAAAATTTTAAAATTTTAAAACTTGCCCTGTAGCCAAGTGGTAGGAAAACCCAAAACCCAAAAAAATAGTGAAAGCAACCCCTGTGTCCATTCCCGTGGTGGGTGGGGCCATTTAGAGAATATGCATTGATATTTTGGGGGCCCTTCCCGCTTCTAAGAGAGGCAAAAATATTTATTGGGCCCCCAATGTGGGTTTGGGTCTAGATTCCCCGAAGCAATGCATTTAGAAGTATTAAAGCTAAAGTTTTAAATTTTTTTGAGAGAGTTGGTGAAAATTTTTTTTTTGGGGGGGTTGGACTTTCCCAATGTAAAACAAAACGGATCAGGGTAGTAACTTTACTTCAAAGTTGTTTGGTCAAGTGGTTTCAGGGGTTTAGAAAAAATAAACCCAAATTTCAAATGCCTACCACACGCAGCACAGGGTGTTGAAAGGGTTTTTCCCAAAACACCAAAAGACTCTGAGAAAAAAAAAGTATGGGGAAATTTGGGTAGGGATTTGGTATGAAGAATAGTTAGTGTTTTCAAAGATTTGGGGAATGAAAATATTGAAAAAGGGGGAAAATTTTTGTATAATAGATGAAATTGTAAATGTATTCGAGAATTTGGGGGGAGCATCTAAAATTTTTGGTTTAAGTTTTTGGAAAAATTTGGGTGATGCAATCCCCAGAAAAAGATGAAAAGTGATTTTTTTGGGAAAGGTTTTTAGGGATTATTTAGGGGTTTTAAGGGTTGGGCAAGGGGAGGTGAAAACCCCTTTAAAGCCAAAGTGAAAGGCATTAGGGGTTTTCCTTCTCCAAAAAAACAGGAAGGGAGCTGTGCGTTTTTGGGGATGAGTGGGTTTTTAGGGGATTTTGTAAAATTTTCAGCAGTTTCAAAAACAATTTAAACCCGGGTTTTTGTGTAAAAAAAAGAAATTTTTGTGGAGCGAGACTGTGGGAAAAGGCTTTCAAGGAAAAATTAAAAGGGTATTTTTGTTTAATGCTTCCCAATTTATTATCTGATTTTGACAAAAACATTTAAGCGTAGTGGATGCCAGTGGTGAGGGAAAAATTTGGGGGGTTTTTTTATGCAGGAGATGGAAGGAGTTGATGGGTCCCCTTGGATTTTTCTAAAAAGTTATTGTTATACCAGAGGAATTATGACAATTTGAGAAAGAAACTTTGGCGTGGGTTTTAATTTAAAAACATTTTTGTATATATGTAAAAGGGGGGGCGATGCCAGTGCGGGGGGTTTCAGATCACAAACCCCCAGTTTTTTTAAAAGGTATGAAAAATTCAAATCAAAGGTTGATGAGGGGGTGTCTAAGTTGCAGGAGTTGATTTGGTTTTTGTTACCCCTGGAAAGGGGAAAGGGTAATGTGATAGCAGGACGCTTTTTTCACGAGTTTTTCCGGGAAGGTGAGCCCTCTTAAAGAGAGAACTCACATCTTTTTTCGGAAGGGGGGGGGTTTCCCCTTTGTCACCCCTAAAAAAATTTTTTGTGGAGTGATATGTTTTTGGTCCCCCAAAAAAAAGCGAGATGTTTAGAGCTGGATAGAAAGTGGAGCGAGGCTCTTTTTGGGTGGACAGCTGGTGTGTTTGGAGCTGGGGGTGGGAAACTCCCTGGATAGGCCCCGTGTTTTTATGGTGTGGTACAAAAAGGGAAATAAATTGTGTGTGGGGGGTGTGCTTGAGTTGGGATTTACTTGGTGTTAATTGAATGAGGTTTTAAGGGTGTGTGTGTCGGAGGTGTATGGGGGAGCAGCGCTCAGTTTATGGTGTTTTGGGGGGGGGGTCGGGGGGTGTATGGGGGTGAGAGGAAGCCAGCTGATGGGGGGGGTGTGTCGGAGGGGGAGGCCCTGAGCAGCAGCTCAGCTGATGGGGTGTTGTGTGTCGGGGTAATGGGCGTGAAACAACAAACTGGTTTGTGTGGAGGCGTGTTGCCCGTTTGGTGTTTAGCAACAAACGGTTGTGGGAGGGTGTGTTTTGTGTGTCGGAGGTGGTTTGGGGTGAGAAACCCGTGGGTGTGTGGAAGCGTGTAGCTGTGTGGTGGGGAGCAACAGGGTTGGGGAGGCGTTTTAGCCTGGGTGGGGTTTTTTGTACGTGTTGATGGGTGTAAGCCTGATGGTTTTGTGAGATGGGGGAAATTTAGTTGAGACATCAAAAAGGGCTTTTGATAGATTTATTATTTTTTTTATGTATAATATGATTTTGTAAATAAAATATGTTAAAAAAGAGAAGTGTCAATATTTGCCTGGTGGTGTGAGAGTGAGGGTTGGGTTTTGAGAGTGAGGGTGGTTGTAGAGGAGGTGTGGGGGGTGCAAATTAGTTTCCAAACCCGCCGGCCCGGGGAGAACTTCTCTTTGAGGGGAAAAAAAGGCACATTTGGGGGTTAAAAGGGATTGCACAATATTTTTGTGCATGTTTTTGCAAACAAAAGGGGCTGCAGGTGGTTTAAGTGTGGCTGGGGACGGAACACACGAAATTTTAGTTTTGCCAAAATTTAAGTAATTTTTCGTTTGTTAATTTTGGCGCTACGTGGTTGTCGGGTCTAGGAACCCGAACGGTGTTTTTCCCCATGTGGGAAGGGGTAAAAGAGCTTTCAGATGAACCCCGCCCAAAAGGCCTCGCCTTACGTCTAAGGATGGTGTTGGGGTTTCCCCTCCCCCTTTTTCCCTTGGCCGTCTAAAAAAAAGAAATGTGTGCGAAAACCCCCCCCAAAAGTACAATAAGAGAATATGACCAAACTGGGTGGGCAGTTTTTTTTTTGTTTCTCTCCCCACTAATGGACCTTTTAAAAAAAAGGGGTCCGGGGCCCCAAAATACAAAAAAGGACAATTTCTAGGGGCCAGCAGGTGTGTTATAAGGCTAAGGCTAGAGTATAAGTTTTCATGTGGGAGGTTTGTGGAAATGGGGCAAATCAATATGGAAAAAAAAAGTAAACCCGTGTTAAAAAAGAAAAGAAGCCCCACACTCCGCCCAAATTTTGTAAAGGAATGTCAAGAAATGATCTTTTTTTGAGGCAGCTGTGCATTTCCCAAAAGCTCCTATGCTGGGTACGCACATTTTCTAAAACCCTTTTAAAACCTTTTCCAAAATCAAAAACGTCACCCAACTTTGCCCCCAATTTCCTATTAAAAGGGGTTAATCAAAAAAAAAATAAATAAATAAAAAATATGTAACATTTAAAATGGTCTTTTGTTTATGCAAAATCTAAATGTAAATTAAAAATGTTACTTTTCCCAAACTTCATTTAAACATGGCAATCCTTCCCCTTTCAACCTGCATGGTGGGGCGCCCTTTTTCTATTTTGTAAATTAATTATATATGATTATGATAATGTGACATTATTCACAAAAAACTTTTGATCTGATCTGATCTGAAAATTTTCAAAATATGTTTTTCTAAATGCTCTCTAATGTTTTTTTTAATAAAAAATTGCAATAATTTACCCACCACTGACGTTAGACTTACGGGTCGATAATTTGATTTTAGTCTCTGTCTCTCTTCTTAAATATGGGAACAACATTTCCTTTCCTCCACAATAATGGCACATCGCCTATCTCAACTGATTTCCTAAAAATGTGCACTAACGACTCACTAACAACCTCCTTGCATTCCTTTAATACCCTGGGATACACTTCATCTGGTCCTGGCGATTTAAAATTTTTTCATTTATCTATACCCTCTTCCACCATTTCCCTAGTTATCACAATATCTTTGAGTTTCTCCTCATCGCTTCCTTTGAACATCTGTTCACTATCAGATATCGTCTGTGTATCCTCCTCCGTAAAAACACTTAAGAAATAATCATTTAGACTCTTACACATATCCTCATCCGTATTTAAGACCTCACCCTGTCCTGACCTTAACGGCCCAACTAATTCCCTTGTCTTTGTTATATATACTTGATAGAACCCTTTTGGGTCCGTTTTTGCCTGTCCTGCTACTTTAATCTCATAATTGTTCTTAGCAACTCGAGTTAATTTCTTCACTGTCCTTGCCATCACGGTATACTGTTCTTTGTATACCAATCCTGCCTTGAACCTTAAATAAATGTTTCTTTTTACTCCAACGTTGTGCTTTAAATTAGTGGTCATCCATTTTGGATCACTCTTTCTGGACCTTATTTCCCTATAAGGAATAATTCTTTTCTGCCCGTCAATTATATTCCCTACAAATGAGGTATAATCTTTCTCAGCCCCGACCTCACTTCCATGTCTAACCGCTCTAATTACCTCCTCAGCCCCGACCTCACTTCCCTGTCTAACCGCTCTAATTACCTCCTCAGCCCCGACCTCACTTCCATATCTAACCGCTCTAATTACCTCCAGGTGACTTCCTAATCCTTCATAATTGGCCTTTCCAGCTGTCATTGCCCTGTCCTTACTCTGGGAAAATTTCTTCGCCTCCATCCCACACCTCTTATTAATAACCTCCAGGTGTCTTCTTAATCCTGCATAATTGGCCTTTCTGAAATTAGGTATTCGATGCTTATTGCCACTTAATTTTCCAACTTCCCAATTTAAGCTAAATCTGATCTCATAATGGTCGCTATTATCTAAATTTCCACTGACCTCCACATTTTTACTAAATCGTCTCTATTTGTCAGCAATAGATCTAGAATATTATCTCCTCTAGTAGGCTCCTTGATTGCTTGACTTAGGAAGTTATCCTGGATTATATTTAACAATTCATCTGCGTCGCTGTCACCTATGATTAAATCCCAGTCTATATTCAATCAATCAATCATTGGGGGTATACGCCGGGGGGCGCGTCGCCTCGCCCACCCTACGACGCCACTCCCGGGGGTCACCACGCGCGAGTTCCCATGCAGGTTCCTTTCCATACAAGCAGCTCTCGACAAGAAACATCAACTTGCCCCAGTCACGAGCCTTGTGGGCGCCCCCTTGGCCTCCTCCACGCCGGATTGTCTCCTACAGATACAACCCGATGGAAAGGATCGGTTTCAGGGTAGCGTGCCACATGCCCATATAGCCTAAGTTGGCGCTGATGAACTAAGCAGGTAATAGGCCTCGATTCAGTCTCACGGTGCAATCGCTGATTTGACACGTAATCATCCCAGCGATACCCCAGGATTCTGCGAAGACACTTATTACCAAAGGCATTGATTCGTCTCTTCAAGTCACTATTTAGTGTCCATGTCTCACAACCATAGAGTAAGACAGGGATCACAAGCGACTTGAAGATCCGGATCTTTGTCCTCCTGCACAGGTACCGACAACGCCAAATACTCCCGCTGAGCGAGTCCATAACACCGTGGGCTATGCCAATCCGCCGTAAGACTTCTTGAAGTGACCCGCCGTCATTATGGACTGCGCTACCAAGGTATGTAAAACTTTCCAAGATCTCAATGTCCTCGCCACACGCATGAACAGACTGTACTGCTTCATCTAGTAAGTCTCCAAACACCTAGACCTTGGTCTTGAGCCAGGAGACTTCAAGTCCCAAAGGCTTTGCCTCCTCGTGCGCCTCGAGAGCCATCACAAGGACCTCCAGCGACTCAGCAAAGATTACTGCATCATCGGCAAAAACAAGATCAGTGATCTTGGTGTTGCTGACGGATGCTCCACAATCACTTTGATCTACAACCTTGTTCAATACCCAGTCCATACAAGCGTTGAAAAGTGATGGGGCAAGGACGCACCCTTGCCTCACTCCTGTATTCACAGGAAAGAAGCTGGATACACCTGCCCCACTTTTCACAGCACTCTCAGTCCAGATATCAAAGTTATCAATACAGACCAGTTATCAAACCAATAGTCCTTGCAAGAATCCCTCGAAGTTGCAGAAGATCCCAGAGTGACTCACGATGCACTGAGTCAAACGCCTTCTTGAGATCAACATAGGCTGCAAGCATCTCCTGTCGAAACTCACGTCGGCGTTCCACCAGGACACGAAGCGCTAGGATACGGTCCGTTGTTGACTTACCAGGCGTGAACACAGACTGCTGAGGTCTCTGATGCTTCACCAGATGACTGCGAATCCGTGTCAGCAATAGATGGGCAAGCACCTTGCCTGGTACGCTGAGCAGTGTAATACCGCGGTAATTGTTGCAGTCCTGACGGTCCCCTTTCCCTTTCAGATAGGGACGACCAGCCCCCTTTTCCAGTCAGGAAAGGGAAAGGTGTCTGATTGCCATACGGCAGTCAGGACGGCATGCAACCCGCGGATCACGGCTCACCCCAGCTTTGAGGAGCTCCGCACTGATATTACAAACACCAGCTGCCTTTCCACACCTTTCCCCGCTTTCAACTTTGCTACAGCCCTCTCTGACTTCGTCAAGAGTGGGTGCGGTTCGTCAATGGGAGGATCGGTATCCACTGCCTGTAAACCCAGTGGTGTGAAGCTGCTCAGTTGGAGGGTCCACCGTGAACAACTGCCCAAAGTACTCAGCCTAACGAGCCATCTGCCCATCCATGTCCGACACGAGGCGCCCATCTGCTGTGCGAATAGCACTCGCCGAGAAGGAGATTGGAACTGAGCTCTTCAGGGTTCGGTAGGCTGTCGGAGGTATTAGCGTTCAAATAACCCTCGACATCCTCAGCGAGACTCCTGTACATACCTGTCCTTGTCTCTCCCAGGAGGGTTTAGTTTCGTGCGTGACAGAGCCCTGTGCTGGTCCTTGGTTACCAGACAGCTGGAAACGCGACTATCCAGCGTCTCCGTCGAGACAAAACCTGCATTGACCTCGGGCGCGCCCAATACATCCTTGCAGCGTGTAGAGTTTCACGTTTGAAGGTATCCCACAGTTCTAAAAGGGGCCCGAAAGCACAGAGCACATCAAACCGATTGAGACGCCACCGATACTAGAGCACATGTAAAGTCCTTAGTTTTCAAGATGAACACGTATGGTTACTCTTGAGATTTCTGGACCAACATGAAGCTAAGTGTAGCAACAACAAGTCTGTGATCTGTTCCAAAGAACTCAGCACTCCGGGAAACCTGCAGTTCTGGAGGATCCTCCAACGAGTACTAACGAGGATGTGGTCGAATCCCTAGCTACCCCTCCGGCATTACTATACCATGTCCACTGTCCAGCGGTGCAGCTCTGTCTCTGATACAAGAACGTGCAATTCTCAACCTTCTGGACCTTGCAAAGTCAGAAGCAGAGAACTGTTGGTGTTTCTGGTACCGGAGCCATGGGGACCAACACATTAACTCGTTAGCCATCTTCACAGTGCCAGTAGTAGCATTGAAGTCGCCAAGACATGTGTGTGTCCCGAGGAGGACACTGGTCTAATACAGAGTCGAGTTTGCGTAGAACATCTCCTTCTCTTCAGTTTTACGCACCTCGTAGGAGCGTACACTGCAACAAGAGACATGAAACCCGGAGTGTTTTCTCCTCATCCGATTATACGACTCATCAACCGGAGAACCTCAACAATTGACGGTTGCGTTTGCTGGAGATGCCTTAGCTACTCCCGTTCACGGTGACCATTGCTATGCCGGCCAATATAGTGTAACCCCACTGCTAGCTCGCCACTGCCAGGGCTCCTCGTCTCAGAGAGTCCACTATATCCACCCTCAGCCTACTGAGTCGCTCGATAGGAGGGTAGTCGATGATGCTGAGAGCTCGAACGTTCCACAGCCACACGAAGAACCCTCGCAGTTGATCCAGAGTGATCAACGGCAGGGGCCGCTCTGCACCGACCCGGCCACACCCTAAGAAAAGTTGGGCTAGGGGGCCTACCACTGATTAGAGGCGGGATTCCCAGGGCTTTGCCCCGCACTCTCATAGCAGACCCTCCCTGGTCGGCATAGAGGGGTCTCATGGTCGGGCCCCCCGGCAAAACCGGGTCGGGGGCGCGATTGCCGCGCCCCGGCTCTACCTTTTAATATTTGCAGTCGTTTAGGTTTTTACAGGAGGGTTGCAACCCCCCCCCCCCAACCAACTATGTCAGGGATTGGCCTTACTGTCCCGTGGCCAGGACGCAGAAAACCCCTGTAGGATTACCCAGGCTGCCATTATGGTGTGGTGGTGGTAGTAGTAGTAGTAGTAGTATAGTAGTAATACATAAGATAGTAATAGTAGTAGTAAAAGCCTACTATTTAGTAGCATAGTGGTAGTAATATTAGTACTAATCATAATAATTAGTAATAAGAAGTAGAAAAACACTTGACGACAACGGTAGTACTAGTATTTAGTAGTAATAGTAGTTTTTCGTAGTAGTAGTAAGTAGTAGTAGTAGTAGTAGTAGTAATAGTAGTAGTCGTAGTAGTAGTAGTAGTAAGTAGTAGTAGTAGTATAGTAGATAGTATAGTAGTAGTGTAGCAGTACCTAGTAGTAGTATTAGTAGTAGTAGTAGTAGTCAGCAACAGTATCAATAAAATAGCCTATTAAGATTACCTTCACAACGACATTAATAACATAGGATACATAAGTCCACTAAGTAACATAAGGTAAGGGAGTGTTACCCTCTATTAAAACGCCCTTATAACCTCTCTAACATATACTTACTCTGTGGACAAGGGTAACAGTACATGCCGAAAGAAAACTGAGGCCTTCCGACCTATAATGCAACAGGAGAGGCAACAGGTCATATTAAGTAACATAAGGTCCATACGTAAGGTAAAAGTAGAGATACCACACACACACACACCACCACACACCCACACACACACACACACACACAGCACACACCACACACACAACACCACACACACACACCCACACACCACCACACACACACACACACACCCAACACCACACACCACACACACCACCACACACACACACAGTCAAGTCAATGTGGGGGGGAGCGGGCCGTCACATATCAAGGTTGGGTGCAACGCGTTGCTCCCGTCCATCCCTCCGCCACGAGTGTCTGTCTCATAGTTGAGCGGCCAAGAGCCAAAAATTTAGCTTTGACCCCTTCACATTTCAGAACAGGCAAATTAGGTATCGTTGGATTCGTTAGGAATGTCTGCTCTTTGTGAAAACTGATGTTTTACCGTCAGGTTCTAATTCAACATTGCCATTTAAACCTCATTTCCCATTCAACATACAAAGTGAGAATTTTTGAATATCTTAAAAATTGTTATTTGGCACTTACAAAGATGATAAGACTTGGTAACATCACATTATTTCTTTTCTCCAGTACACTCCCACGATATAGGGTTTGAAACCCTCCTTTAATGTGGTGTTTTGTTTTGGACCCCCAAATACCCAAAATTTGGGTTTTTTACCATTTTTTTGACATTTTTGACTCTACTTATGTCTTCAGTTTATACAAGAACCCTTGTGCACAACGTTACACTCTTGTTTCTTCAATCACTTCTAAATTGTGGTATGTTTTTTTCCTTGCGGTTGGACGAAAGTATGGAACACCAGAAGAACTCCACTCAGAAGAGGAGAAGACGACTCTTTGCGAATGCTTCGTATTTTGCGAGACTTCATTATCCAAACACCAAAGCTGATAACCCGTTGTCCAGCATCCTGGAGTCGAAGTATTGAAATCCATTCTGAAAGCTGCGAGCTTCGTAAAGAGGGGGTCCTATGATCGCTGTTCCAGTGAACAACGACATCCTAAAAGGAGATACTGTTATCAAAATTCCACCAAAGTGCAGAGCAAATTATACGAACAAGAGGAATATCCAGCTGCCCAAAGAAACACTTTACATGTGCTGACGCTGACGATGGCGCAGACAGGTAGTGGCCTGACGGTTGGACTGTCCCGTCTCCGCGATATGGCACGTCGCAAGTTGACATTCGATCAGCTGTTTTCATATGGGGAAATCACATAGCTGGAAAGAGAACTGCGAACGTCTCAACAGGGAAGGGTCCACCACACGGCAACAGAGTGCTTGATGCAGCCATTCAGCGAAACGACTAATGAGATTCAGAATGCGAATGCTGTCGAAAACTGACCTTGGTTTGCAATGGTGCTAAATATCATCGCTCTTGCTAGTCGTCGCATTTAACATCTCGATTACCAATATTAAAGCTGCCTAGTGCTAGGGCTAAGGTGATCAAATCTGACAATGCGTGTGCCTTGCAAAAGTTTGTGTAAGAAGATTTGAAGCGACTGTCCCTGTCCAAAAACCATCTCTATCACAACCTTTGTCTGTCCTGCATGAACGATTGGTCGCTATATCGCAGAGGTCAACTCTAAAACCACGAGCCTTGTACTACATGGAGATTGAAGGAGAATTACAGAATGCATTTCGGAGACAGGATTTCATTCATCGTCCAGCCTCATGAAAGTCTGATCTGTATGCTCAGGGGATATCCAGTTGCCGAGGCCTTGAACACGTTTGTGAGGCTACAATGTGCATGTAAATGGGAAATTTGGTGAATGTGAGCTAGAATCCTGATGAATGTCTTCAAAGAGGACGCTGTTGTCTTGCTAAGCACTGCCCTAACATCAGGGAAATGTATCGGTGACAGTAAATTTCACTCTGATCGTATGATTTGTAGTGGGGAATATGGAGACAAAAAAAGTTCAAGGACTTTGTTCTGACTCCTTTGTATGATTTGTGCATGGTGGCTTTCAAAAAAGACTTTTGACAGCGCTACAAGCTATGATCTGAGACTCACATGGGAAACATGAAATGCGAGTGCCTTGCAATTGTTTCACAACATGAGTTCTCTAGTATTGTAAAATCCTAATCCCAATACATTTGGTTTAGGGTGTCAATCTGCCACCACGACCATTGTTGTCGAGAACTGATAGATGACCTGTCCTCTCATGGACACGCGTACCTTATGATTGAATTGCTAGATTCCTCACAGCCATTGCTTTGGACCAGCTGTCAACCAAGTCTGGCGTTCATATCATATACCACGTGACATTTCTGTCTATGATCCTGGAGAATGTTATTAAGACCACTGTTGTGCGCAATTGACAATTTCGATCAAATGAACAGACTATCGACCGGAAAAAACACTACAACATTCAATGGCTATGGTGTTTGTATTCAAAGGTCCGCCTAGGCAGAAGAAACACCTTGCATGCCAAGATCAAACTTAAAAACCCTAGTGCACAGAGCTTGTGATGAGGGGGAATCACAACGCTACCACAAACCCATACTGAAACCAAAACCATTCTCTGTGAAACTGGGAAGTCAAAGAACTGGTACGTCTGTAGTGGATGTGGTCTAAGACTTGATTTGGGAAATGGCCCGTGCAAGTCCCCCTGAGCCTCACGTATTCCGGCTTGGGGTGGATTCAATTCTCTAGTTAGCGAAGCGATTCCCTGACTCGATATGGTTCTCCCCATTCATTATGCCCACCCTCTGACTTCTCTCACATCTACCGACTTTGCTGAATTGGTTGAATTGCAAATGCCGTGGGACAATAACATGTTCTGGTCACTGCTGACCTGGCAATTTATAGCAGGCTGACAGATTCTCTGGACCTGACCCGATCCCTTGCTGGTCGAGTGACGATGGGCTTGGTGGGATGCTCTCATATGGCTTTTCATAGCCAGTATAGGGAAGCTGTTTAGTGATGGTGGTCTCCACAACATGCTGACGTACCTGGGAAGTGTATGTCATAGCGTCCCGTGAGTTTGGATGTGCAGGGAATCAGTATGCAGAGGTCTAAGAGGAATCAACTGGTACAACGAAGACACTGTTTCACTTTGTTTCTATCCGCGCCGAAACCTTTGCAATGCAAAACAAGTTGCACTGGTTGGATGATAGACCACTGCACTTAATGCAGATCTAGAGAGAATACCTTCAAAGTGCATCCACGGAGCCTGCACGCTGTGTGCAGAGATTTGATGTTGCTTGTCCATCCTCTCTTCTCAGTACAATAAGAAAGTTCAAAGACACAGAAAGAGAACAATCAGCACATTCCGTTACTGTATTAGCTTTCTGGATGCTGGTGACCCCCTCCGTTGAAATTACTTCGGGCAGACCTTGAGGCTGATTTGAAATGCACCCTTACCGCCGTCCTTGAAAAGTCCCCCCCATACCGGAGACTTCTTCTGCAGGCCGCCATCACTAGGGCACGATACACCCATCTAATGTTGCGGAAATGCGTCTCTTGGAGGTGTCGCTCCACGATGTTTTCAGCACATGTCGAAATGTGGATTTCGGTTGTGAAACGCTCAAAAGGACTTTTCAAACTGCGTTCCTACGGAGCAGCAGGCTCTCGAACAGAGGAGTCAATCGCGAGGCTAAAAGCCAGGTGTGGTCATCTGTACACATGATAAAGGAGCCTTAGGTTCGCTTGCTGCTGACCCGCCACATAACCGGGTAATACGCAGACGATTCAAGAAATGTGTACACCTACCAAGTCACGAATACCCATGAATACTTGGACATGCTCGTGTGACCAAAGGACTATAATATGTTAAAGTCATCAGGAACAATGCCAAGATCCATTTGACCTGGAAAGTGTGGCAACCTCCCTAGTTTATATAACATTGTCAGGTGGCATCAGAAGAATCAAAGAGTCGATGAAGGGGTGCCACAAGGGTCGGAAAATGTTTCATCGGTTCAACGAAAGAAAAGGCGTGGGACGAACAGAAGAGTAATTTCTGGGATCTCATCCCCAAGACAGTAGTCCCAAACGTTTTCTCTGCTATGCGGACGTGTCTTTTCAGCAGCGATAAGGTAATGGAAGATACTGATCGATGACGGAGGTAACTCTTCAGAAGACTGCTTGCAGTGTCAAAGAACCCGGAGTGGATATGCGCAAGGTCCTCGCCTACGAATTGGCAGCTGTTCCGCTTCAATGTTCCACGACGATGATTCGATGAGGAAGAACTCAACAAAGCAGATCTTCCAAAAAGCTGGAAGCAATACGGATGAGAATTCTTGTCTTTCCTAGTCAGAATTCCCCGCTTCATCGCAGTCTGGGCATACCTCATTGATGGCATGGGCAATGGTCCAGGCCCTGACGAAAATCTTTTCAAGACTTTCATGATCTTGGAAAGGTGGTTCGGACCGAATTGTGCGTCTTCTGAAGAACAGTGCCATGGATCCTTCCATTGACGTGTGACGTTGGTCTTTGACCAGTACGACAGAAACAGTTTAATTATCGACTGAACGACACAGACGGGAATTATTGATTCGGATTCAACTACCAATACAGGGAACAGGGACGTCCCGACTACAGGAACTTCTCAAACCGTACCAACAGGCTAGTTAGCTTCTAATCGTCTGTCAGTAACATATGCGACAATGGACAGATATCCTGCCTGCAGATAAATCGGTAGTACTTGGCAGGTGGTTTAAGATGGAATTTGTCAGAGTTTCTGAATGAAGTGGGTGTGTCCCAGTCTTGAGGGTGTACAGCACACAAGAGGAGGCGGAACTACTCGTCTGGTATTGCATGCAATCTGTTATCGGAGAGAACCATCCTAGGATAATCATTCGGTGTGACGACACGATGTCCTCGTCTTGTTGGTGTATTACTGGAGCAGGGGAGCACTTGCCGATGAAGTATATATGCATGCTGGGCACTCAGGAAGTTCGTTCTCAAAGGAAACGATTCAATCCTGTGTCACCCTATCAGTTACCAAACTCGTCGAAAGCAGCATGCAAGTCATTACCAGCCGTGCAATGTTTCTGGTCAGGAGTGGAACGACAAGTGCTCTATACAACTTGGAAAGCGAACGGCATAGTCTCTCTCCACCACCCAAAAATTCAGATGCCTTACAGGCCCTGGAAGCATTCCAGGATGTTCCTACTTTTCATAGATACCCGCAAGGGGCGTTTTGTCCTTCTTTGCACTGGTAAAAAACTAAAATCTCACAGTTCACTGAATGAGCTTCGTGTTGCAGGGGGGGGGGGGGCTCGCCACCCAACTGATAAGCCCGCATCCTTAACTGCCACCAACAGATGATGCCTTCGAACAACATGTATTGGCGGGCCCAATACCAAGGTAGCAGTGTGCTGTCCGTCACATCGCAAAATCTGAGAACCTGAACCCAGTGGCCATGGGTTCCATGTGATGCAAAGGATGAACCGGGCGTCCAACAATGTACAAGAATGAAACGCCCACCAGCGAGTTTAGAGCCCGAACTCACTTGTACTGCACTGACAAAGTTGTCCGGGACAAAAATGCCAGTGTGTCATTTCTGGACTTGAGTGCATTGACATTTGTTCCTGTGGTGGAGAATGTGCGAATACGGCGGAGATAGTTGAGGTGCAAATGTAGATGAAGTCGAGATGATACGGACTAATGGTGTAAATACTGTAAGTAAATCTTAGTAATGCCAAAATAACATTTTTAAGATATTCCAACATCTCAATTTGGTTTATGGGTTAATGGTTACATGGCCTGTTTTATTAGATCTGACTGTAAAACATCATTTCTCATAAAGTAGACATCCTAATTAGTGTAAGTAATCATTGTAGTGGCAAATAACAATTTAAGATATTCAAAAAATTTTCAATTTGTAATGGGTTGAATGGGTTAATGGCCTGTTTTTAGTTAGAATCTTGCTGTAAAACATCATTATTCATAAAGTAGACATCCTAACGATCCAACGAATACCTCATTTGCCTTGTTCTACAACGTGTGGATAGGGTACTCCTTTAAATAAGCCCTTTTTTTGGCTCGACCGCTTCCACTATCAGATCTCGAGCAACCCAGCTGGTGATTTTAGTGGTATGTATTAATTAGACACAGCCGCTTAGTGTAATTGATTTTAACTTGACGGTGCGTTAGTGTTGTGTGTGTTTTTGCTCGCTATAAACACCGTATAGCTCTAGAATACGTACAGTACCACATATATCTAGACACATAATAGCTATTTACAAGAAATGAAAGACATATAGAAGAAGTACCTTACCGTAAGGTTAATGTACTACATTTGTACAGCTTTTGGTTTGTTTTAATACGAACAAAGTTTGAAAAAACTCGTTCCTCTCGTATTTTTTGTGTTTATTTTTATTTGTTATTATTCTATTATTCGTTTTTGTTCGTTTTTCCTTTATTCGTTATTCCTTCGTTCGTTTTTCCCCTCTATTCTTATTGTTCTAATCATGTGGAAATTATTTTTTTTTTCTGACGTTACGGAAAATAAAAGTTTAAACGAGTAATAAAAAAAAAACTTGGTACAAATATTGGACGGGAAAATTATTGAAATAATAATAATGATGATGATAATGATAATGATAATTTAATAATGATGTGATAATTGTAATAGGCAAGTAATTGATTTTAATTCGGCGAAAAACCTGGGGTGTGTGTTTTGTGTGTGTGTGTGTGTGTGTGTGTGTTGTGTGTGTGTGTGTGTGTGGTGTGTGTGTGTGTGTGTTTTGTGTGTGTGTGTGTGTGTGTTGTGTGGTTTTGTGTTGGGGTTTGTGTGTGTGTGTGTGTGTGTGTGTGTGTGTGTGTGTCATTCACCCATGGTCTTGCCCACGCGAGGCAGACTCGCGATCAGCAGTTTCAGCCCCCCGGGTGCGAGCTTGGAGCTCATTATTACCGATCTTTGGGCAATGCTGGGACTTCACACACCCCCAAACACCCATCCCCTTGCTCAAGGGAGACAGTTACCGCCAGAATTTGTCAATCGAACAATCCCCGAGAATGAGGGGGGCCGGGGATCGAACGCCGGACCACAAAAGGGTGCCAGAGATAAGAACATAAGAAAAAAACGAAGCTAAAGAGGCTGTGAGACTTACACGTTGTAGTTCCTGTAAAAACCTAACACCCTAACCCACCGAGCCGTTCAAATGGTACTTTTTCGGTGTGTGTGTGTCTGTGTGTGGTGTGTGTGTGTGTGTGGTGTGTGTGTGTGTGTGTGTGTGTGTGTGGTGTGTGTGTGTGTCTATGTGATGCCAGGGTTTTTAAGAGTTTAACAAACTGTGTGTTGTAATGAAATTAATTAAGATTAATTCTCTACTGAAAGAAGCATTTGTTAGTTATAACTTTTTAACGATTTAAATGATTTTTATTTAGAAGGGAAATGCTGCCACCAGTCCAAGCGGGTTATTCCTATTTGGGCTACCCCTTGAACACGATTTAATATATAAAAATTACGGTAGTCGTGGGGATACTATTAGTATACCGAGTAAGTCTGAACCTCTTCGGAAACGTGGATAAGTATTTCCACAGCAAAAATAGTCACCTGGGGCTTTCAAGAAAAATGAATTCCTACTTTAACTTATTTGGTTTATTTAACAAGAGGTTATTCATGGTTGAAAAACTTATGTATATTTATGGTTTAATTTAGTGGAGGAAAGCTTCTGCAAAGCCCTAACCTGCCTAACTGGACTATATTCCTAGCCTACCATCTAAAAACATACAAGATAAACACCTAAGATATACATGGAGAACATGGGAAGGGAAATGTGAGAGTAATGAACTGTTTGCGAGTCGCGACCATGTGGAAACATGTGTTCCGCTTGATAAGTCCCCCCGCGTGCCAAAAGGGGGGGAAGGGGGGGAAACCCCAAACGACAGGGGTCTTCCCTGTAGGGGAGTCAGAAGACGAATTCCTTTTATAGCTAACACCTTAACAATCTTTGGGGGTTCCCTATTTCACTTCACAATTTACTCAGTACCCCTAAGAAAAATATATAGAAATAAATATTCCTACCAAAAGGGGGGAAGGGGGGAAAACCACACGGCAGGTCTTACCTGTAGGGGAGTCAAAGACGAATGCCCTCCCGCGGTTTTAGGAACAAGGAGAACCCCAGAGTGTTTAACAAGGGGCCATTTTCCTTGCGAACGACAAACGGGGGAAAATAACGAATTTTTAAATCCCCCATAGAGGCTTCATTTACGGCACGCGGTCGACTGACTTTTTTAGCTAGGGGGGTTGGGGGAAAACTATACAAACTAATGGAATAACAAAATCCAATTCTCAAATTGATGTAAAAAAATTTTAAATTTTTAAAAAAAAAAACCCCTGTGGGTTTATTATGCCTAGCCCGGGCCTTGCCCGGACGCGTTTTTAAGTGGAGGGTATGGTGAAGCGTGAAAGGTTTGGCAGACTTTAATTTAAGAAAAATGATCTACTAATTATGCATCAATAGTAAAACAACTCTTTTTTCCCTTTTTTTTTTAAAAGGATGCAAAGAATCTAAGAGGGTTTTTATTCGTTTTGCCAGGGGGGGAAAAGGGGAAAAAAGGAGTTTGAGTTACAAGTTTTGGTAACGCGAAGTTAATGTCTTACAATTACCCCTCGGGGCCGGGCTTTTGGGGGGAAGAGGAGGAGGGGGGGGGGGAATGGAATGCAAGAGAGAGAAATATCCCGAACGTTTAAAATAATGAAATAAAATAATTTGAATGGGGTTACCCTAAAAATAATTTTTTTCCCTATATACTGGATTTTAGCAACATTAGTCTAGACAAACCTATGGTTATTGAAACCTTTTTTTCCTTTCTAAAATGAAACTGGGAAAAATCGTGTGTTTAAAATTTCCATAATTACCCTGGAATTTTCCGGCTTTAAACATCTTGGTATGGATGTGTGTGTTTTTTTTGTGTGGTGGGGTTTTTGTGTTTTTGTGGGGGTGGTGTGTGGGGTGTGTGGGGGTTGGTGTGTGTTGGTGAATGTGTGTGTATTCATCTATTTTGTATTCATCTAGTTGTATTTTACGGGGCCTGAGCAACGCTGTGTGGCCCCCGTCCCATATAAACTTTTGTATCATTCATCCTTTGCTTAGTTTTGGGCCCGAAGCCAACCCCCGGAGGTGGGTCAAAAAACCCCCGGCAAACACCCGGTACCCTTTCACTGCTGGGTGGACAGGGCTCGGTTTTAAAGGAAACAGCCCTTTGTTTCACTCCCCCCGGGGACAAACCCGGGACTTCTCGGTGTAAACCGAGCGGCAGCCCTTACACTACGGGTAACCTGAGTTGTGTGTTTTGGGGTGTGTGTGTGTGTGTGTGTGGGTGTGTGTGTGTGTGGTGGGTGTGTGCGTGGTGTGTGTTGTGTGTGAGTAATAAGAGTGATAGTGTCAGCCAAGCATTTTAAAAAAAGAAAAAAAATAAAAGAAAAGGGGCCCGAAGAAGGAAAAAAAGAAAAAAACAGATAAAGAGCAAAAGAGGTTTATACTATACTACTACTTTTTTTTTTTTTTTTTTTTTTCGTTCCTCAAAAGGAACGGGCCAAGGGCAAACAAAAATGGGTAACAAAAAGCCCGCTTATTTGCCAGCCCCTATAAAGTAACGTAAGAGCATAAAATAAAAAAAGAGGGACCAATTTAGTTGGGGAGTGTCTTGTTACTCTTTTTTAAATGTTTTAAGTCTAGGAAAGGGGAAAAAAATAGAAACAGGGAAGAGAGTTCCAGTTTTTCCCAGTAAAAGGGGATAAGAGTAAAGTACGTTAAACTCTTCAAGGGAAGGGGCAAAATAGGGATGAGAAGAGTAAAAAGTTTGTGCAGCAGGCGGGGAGGGGGGGGGCATGCGTTAGAAGTTCAAAGAGCGTGAGCATAAAAATAAGTAAAAGAGCAAGAGAAGAAACATTGCGGGGGTGATTTAAAGTTTAAAGACAGTAGTCAGAGGAGAGGAGTTATGAGACGAAAATTTTTGACAAAAAACCCGTTTAAGAAGTTTAAAATGAGGGGCCCCCCCAAGCAGTAACTACCCCATAATGGGGGGATAGGCCCCCTGTAGAGGCAAGAAATTTGGGGAGGGAAAAAAACGGACGCGCGCCCGGGACCCCTAACTTCTTAGAAGCTTTTTTAGCAAGAGAGGAGATGTGAGTTTTTTCATTTCAGTTTTTTTTGTAAGGTAGTCCTAGAAGTATTGTAAAGAAGGAGACAGTTGGTGTATTAAAAAAGAGGGATAGTTCTGGTAGTTTTGGGGAGTAGATAGGTGAAGAAAGGGGGTTTTTGGGGCATTGAACAAAACAAGGGTTTGTTTCCCCCAAATCAGAAAATGGGAAAGTCAGAAGTTGGGCGCTCGGGGCATTTTTCCCGTGAATCACTTTTTTTTCCTTTTGAGTTGGGGACGTCTAATAAACACGTTGAAAAATTTTGGGTAGAATCATCTTGTGGGAGGGGATGGGGTTTTTATTAGTTTAGAAGATCATTATGAATAATAGAAAGAGAATGGGTGATATAACAGAACCTGGGAAAACACCACTTTTAATAGATTTAGGGAAGAACAATGTCCTTTACGTGCTGCAATGAAGGGGTTTGAAAGGGAAAAATTAAGATAAGGTACAGAGAGAAGAAAGAAACCGAAGGGGGGTAGTTTGGAATTAAAGATTTGTCCAACTCTATCAAAAGTTTTTATAGTCAAGGGCAAAAAAAAAGTTTCACCGAAACCCCTAAAGGAGGATGCCCAAAAGTTTCAGTTAGGAAGTAGAAGATCCCAGTGATCCCCTTTACGGAACCAGGGGGGGGGGGGCGATCAGATAGAAATTGTAGCAGATAGATCTTAAAATCTTTCTTACAATATAGTTAAAAAACTTTAGAAAGACAGGAAGTCAAGCTATAGACGGTATTTGAAGGTTTAGAACGGTCCCCTTTTTAGGAACAGGTTGGATGTGAGCAAACTTCCAGCAAGAAGGAAGGGGGGAAAGCAGATAGAAAAAGAGGGAAAAAATTTTAGACGGGAAAGGGGGCGCACAGAAGCACGTTTTTTAGAAAAATAGGAGGGGACTCCACAGGACCGCAAGCCTTCCGGGTCTAGGCCCGAAGGGCAAAGAAAACTCATTCCAAAGGATTTTAAATGGGGCATAATTGTCTGAGGGGGGAGGGAAGGAGAAACAACCCTTATCAACCAGAGGGGAAATTTTTTAGCAAAGTTTGGCGAAGTTTTCAGCTTTAGAAGTAGATGAGACAGCTTGGCCTTTTGGGGTGAAGCATGAGGGAAAGATGATGAAAAAAAATTGTTAGAGATGTTATTAGCTAGACCCAGAATCCGAAGGAATTTGATTCAGAAAGATTGACATTTTCTAAAGAAAGAGTTTTGGAAAGTTAAAGTAAAGATTTGGCATGATTAGGGCAAAAATTTAAAAAGGGGCATGATTTTTCATGAGATGGTACTTACGGTCCCCGTTTGTGAGCCCCCTATCTATCTCGGACGCATAAAACAAGCAGAGTTAAACCAAGGTTGAGGGGCTTTGGGATTAGAGAAAGGGGGTTGGAATGTACCCCTCCATGCCAGAGACTATGACCTCAGTTAGCGCTCTCACAAAGAGATGGGTTTTGACATGGAAGCAGAATATTCCAGGAAAATCAGAGAGTATGCCTTAGGTTTTCCCTTTTTACCTAGTTGAAGTGCCAAAAGCCTCCGTTTAGGTGGTCCCGGGCCCGGGAACCGGAGGAGATAGGCATTTACAAAAAATAAGATTGTGAGGAGAACCCCAAACGGAGAAAATAGTTTCACAGAGTAACAGGCAGAAGGGGTTAGTAGTTAGGAACAGATCAAAAATGTTGGGGTGTCTCCAAGGCGGTCAGGACGGGTTGGGTGTGACCGATCTCTAGGTTTGGGAGGATAGAAAAGTTGTAGGCTTTTTCACCGGGTTGGTCGTGAAAGAAGTGATAGAAAAGGTGGGGGTGAACATTGGTCCCCAAAGAATGGAAATTTCGCAAAAGGGAAAAATGAGGAGATGTGCTCACTTTTGATGTTAAATAGTCAAAATTTTTTCATAGTCGAAGATTAGGCGGAGATATACCGCACAGAAAAATTTTAGAAAGAGTGACATTGAAGTCAACCCAGATGGAAAAAATTCGGAAGTTTCAAGGCCGTGGGGGCACGAGAGCAAGGGATGTCATTGCCACATTACGCAACACCAGCTTTGGATTTAAAATGAAAATAAGACAGAAAAGGGAGACAAAAGATTCTGTCAGTGTTCACAGACAATGATATCGTGGGGGAAAAGATGATGGGTTTTAAAGGGGAGGAGAGATGAGTTCAAAGTGAAAATTTAGATCAAAGGTGCGAATGTTGCAAAATTTAAAGGGAGAGAAGGCTAGAAAATATAAAACCCCCTCGGCGCCCTCTTAAGAGCCCGCCGGGGGATTACTGCGATCCTCTCTCCCTCTCTTCTCTTTTCTCTCTCTCTCTTCCCCTCTCTCTCTCCCCTCTCTTTTCCTTCCCCCCCCCCCCCCCCAAACACCCAACCACACAACACACACACACACACACCACACACACACAACACACACACACACACAACACCACCCCCACACACACCCCACCCCCCCCACACACACACACCGCTACGATAGTCAAGGGATGAGGTTACCTCCCTTCTTTTGTTACCGGTTCGAATCATCACGCTGAGGAGTTTTTTTCACTGTCACATGCTGGGGTCTGTCCCCCTTGAGAAAGGGGGTGGGTTTTGTTGGTGTTGGGGGTCCCACATTACCCAAAGATCTTAATAATACTCCAAAGCTCGCACCGGGGGGTTTGAAACTGCCGATCACGAGTCTGTCTCGCGTGGACAAGCCCAGGGGGTGAAGACACCAACACCACACAACACACACACACACACACACACACACACCCAAACACTAACAACAAACACACACCATTAACACACACCCCCACAGCACATGTACATACACACACACCCTATAGTCCAGCGGATATGTCAAAACCTGCATTTTTTAGTAATAACATCCAAAACTTGTACGGTGTTAAAAGATGCATATCCAAAAAAAAAAACGGATAGGGAGGCAACCAAATATAGCAATGGGGGCCATTTTAAAAAAGGGCCCCGCCACTGAAGGCTTTTTTTCATTAAAAATCAGGAGTTATTTCAATAAAGCATACTTTTGTCCTATATCCATGTTTTAATGGATAATAATTCCGGGGGACATAATTTTTAAGGAAAATTTTTCCCAATCATTAGGTTTTAGTAGTTATTTCGAGAAAAGATGCCGCCAATATTTTTTTTTTGTGAAGAACATATTTGTGTGCAATTTGTAAATCCTTTGGGTTCCGGACGATCATGCAATAAAAAATATAATGTGTTCCTATGATAGTTAAAGCCATATTTGGGGGGTATAAGGCCCCCCGGATTTTAAAGGGCAATTATCTTAGGGGACAAAAATATTGCTTCTAAGATCGTATAAAAACTGGGGAATGAGAGTATAAAAAGACATCTCTACTAATCATACTCTCTCTTCAACACACACAAAAAACCCCACACACATACACACACGAATTCTTCTAAACAAACACACAAAAAAACCCCACACAACCACGCACTCTCTCCAAACCATAACACCCCAAACACAATACACACACACACACACACGCTTCCCCTTTTCAAAACACCACACACCACACACACACCCACATTTCTCTCAAACCAACACACCGCACACACACCACCCGCATTCCTCTCAAACACAAACACCACAAACACAACCACACACACACACACACGCTTCTCTCTCAAACACAAAAAACCCAAAACACACACACACACACATTTCTTCAAACACCCACACCCGCACCCAAACCACACACCCCCCCACGCATTCTCTCTAAAACACCACACACACCTTTTCCCTCCAAACACCACACACACACACACACACACCCACACACACAACACACCCACACCACACACACACCCCCACACGCATTCTCTCTCAAAACACACACACACACGTATTCTTTTTCCAAACACACACACCATTCCTCTCAAACACACCACACCATTCTCTCTCAAACCCCACACACACACACACACCCCACACACACACGCTTTTCTCTCTCAAACACCACACAGATTTTCTCTCCCCAAACACTCACAAAGCTTTCCTCTCAAAAAAACACACACCACACCCCACGCATTCTCTCTCTAAAACCTCACCACACACATTCTCTCTCAAAACACCAACACACATTCCCCCAAAACACACACACACGCATTCTCTCTCTCAAAAACACACCACACACACACAACACAACAAATTTCCCTCTCCCAAACCACACCAAAAACACACACACAAAACCGCATTCTCTCTCTAAAACACTCAACAAAATTTCTCTCTCAAACCACACCACACACCACGATTCCTTCTCAAACACTCACACACACATTCTTTCTAACACACACACACCACACACACCATTCTCTCCTAAAACCTCACACACACATTCTTCTCAAACCCAACAACACACCACAAATTCCTCTCAAACCACATACGCATTCTCTCTTAACATACACACACACAGCATTCTCTTAAAAACACACACCACCTTTTCTCTCTCTAAAAACACTCACCACACATACACACACGCTTTCCTCTCTCAAACACACACACAGCATTCTCTTCCAAACAACACACAACACGCTTCTCTCTCAAAAAACACACACAACGCATTCTCTCCTCAAACACAACACACGCATTCTCTCAAGCACCACAACACACATTCTCTCTCAAAAACACACACACACCATTCTCTCTCTCAACACACACACACACACACACACACGCATTCTCTCTCTAAAAAACACACAACCACCACGCGCATTCTCTCCTCAAACACACACAACACGCATTCTCTCTCTCAAACAACACCACACATTCTTTCCCAAACACCACACACACACCAAAACACGCTTCTCTCTCTAAAAACCACACACGCATTCTCTCTCGCAAACACACCAGGGCATTCTCCCCTCGAAAACACACACCCATTCTCTTCCCAAAACACACACAGCATTTCGCGTGGCTCATGTCTCTCAGGACCGGCTTGCCCAATCAAACGCGAGATGAGCTTGACGTCATAGGGGGAGGAGACAAGTCACCGCGTAATTTGAGTAGCGTCCGGGGGGCGACCAATTTTAAAATAGCTGCCATCCCTACACTGAAGATTATTTTCAGGGGGTCCATATCCAAAAGGGATTGCTATGCATGTTCAATTTTGCCCAAATACTTTTGCTTTTCAAAAAAAATTCGGGGTTTGGATAATTTGCACAATCCGCTGGACTATTAGGCCTTTTTTGATCCGTATTGCTTTTTCCACCTTCTCCCTTATACCTGAATTTAACCCTTTATCATTATTGCTATATTGCTCTCTCTCTCTCTCTTCCTCCCCCCTTCTCCCCTCTCTCTCTCTCTCTCTTTTCCCTCTCTCTTCCCCCTTCTTTATCCCCCTCTTCTCTCTCTCTCTCCCCCCCTCTCTTTTTCTTTTCCCCTCTCTTCTCTCTCCCCCCCCCTTTAAGACCCGCCATTTAGATCAATGCACCAAAACATCTCAGGTTTTTAATCACTATTTCTGCATCAAGGCACCAACCCCAGATAGTAGATACAGACTCACAGATTTTTCACTAAACATAAGAGAAAAAAGCACGTAGCACTTGGGATTCAATAGAGAGGGGGCACCCACCACCTCTTGATAAGGCTGTCACTGCCTATACTGAGGCCCCCACTCTCCTTCACGCACCCTCAGTGTTCCCCGTCACTAAAAACCTTTCCCAGTGGCCTCAACGAAAAAATCAACCACGCCAGGAAGAGCACAGATCACACAAGAAAGGGAAAAGGGGCAGGGGGGGTAAGAGGCAAAGTGTGTGTATGTAATAGAAGTAAGGGGGAAACACGATAGGAAGGGGTATTTTTAAGAGATTAAAATCAAAGAGAGGTGGTAAAAGGTTTTCAGGACCAGTGGGTGTGGAGGATGGGGAGGAAATTATGGCACTATTTTACTTTTTTTAAGAGAAGTAAATGGATGGTGTCTAAGGTTTAAGTGTGTGTGTGGTGTGGGGATTCATCTAGTTTTTATTCATCTGTTGTATTTTTCGGGCCCGAGCATGCTGTAGGCCCCCTCTCCATATCAACATTTTTATCTTCATCCTTAGTGATGTTGTGTGTGGGTGGTGTGGTGGGTGTGGTGTTTCTAGGTGGAGGGGGTTTCGATGGCCTTTAGTAGGGGCAGTGCTAGGTGAGGGTGGCGAGGGTGGCGGGACGGGTGGCGAGGCGTGGGTGGTTTTTCGGGAAAGCACGCTGATGACAAGACAGAATGGACCCGCGACCCCCCCCCCACCCTTTTTTAGTGAGGTAGGATCATTAAGTAATGTGTGGGGTGTTCCCCGGGGTCCCTGACCACTGCCTGTCCCCCACCGTCATCTTCCCCGCAAACCCCCCAAAAAACCCCTACACCACTATTACCAGTATCACCCACTTCAACAAACCCAACCACTACACACTATTACCGTATACACCCCTTCAAAAACCCAACCCTAAAAACCACATTACCCAAAACAACCACTTCAAACAACCCAACCACACACCCCTATTACCAAAAAAAAAAAATAAAATTTCCAAAAAAACCACTTCAAAAACCCAACCATACAAACCCCTATTCCCAAAAGCCACCACTTTAACATCCCAACCCCTACCCACTATTCCAGATAGCACACCCTTCAACACCCAACCATACACCATTTGCCAAAAATCACCCACTTAACAACCCCAAACCCCTAAACCCCTATTGCCCAAGTTCAACATTAACATTTCCACGTCGTTTTTGCAGTAAAACAAAAAAAATGAAGTAAAATTTCAGTACCCTGCTTAATATTATATATATTAATATATATATTATATATTTATAATATTAAAATATATATAAAATATTTTTAAATATATATATATATATATTATATATAATATATATTTATATATAATATATATTATATATATATATATATATATTAATATTTTATTATTTTATATATATATATATATATATATAATATAATATATATATAATATTTTATATTATAATAATAAAAAATAGAAATAAATAATAATAATAATAAATATAATAAAAAAAAGAAAAAAAAAAAAAAAAAAAAACAAAAAAAAAAAAAAAATTGATATTAATAAAATTTTTTATTTAATATTAAAAAATTTGTTAAAAAATAATTTTTAACTATATTTATTTTTTTTAAAAAAATATTTTTTAAAATAGATAAGTAAAAATTTTTTTTTTTTATATTGGGGGGGTTTAAAATTCTTAGAAAAAAAAAAAAAAAAAATATATATTATATATATATTATATATAATTATATATTATTATATATATAATTATTTTTTTTTTTTTTTTTTTTAAAAATTTTAAAAATATAAAAAAAATAATTTTTTTTAATTATATATTTTAAAATTTTTATAAAAAAATAAATATATTTTTAAAATATTATTTATTAAAAAATTTTTTAATATTAAAATAAAATTTTATTAAACTAAATTTTTTTTTTTTTATTTATTTTATTTTTTTTTTTTTTTTTTTTTTTATTAATTTTTTATTATATTATTATTTATTTATTTTTTTATATATATATTATATATATAATTTTAAAATATATTTTTTTTTTTTTTATTTTTTTTAAAAATTTAAAAATAAAAAAAAAAATATTATTTAATTTTATTTAATTATTATTTTATAAATAAATAAATATATTAAAATATATTTTATTTAAAAATTATATATTAATTAAAATAAATTAATATAAATTTTAAATTTTTTTTTTTTTTTTATGGAAAATTTTTTTAATTTTATTATGATATTTTTAAATTGGGTTTTTTTTTTTTAATTTTATATTTTTAAAAAAATTTAAATTTTTTTTTTTTAAAATTTCTATTTTTAATTTTTTTTTTTTATTTTAAATTTTTTTTATTTAATATTTATTTTTTTAAGTTTTATCTTGGGAATATGGGTTTTTTTGGTTGGTTTTGAAGTGGTGTGAATCTTGTTTAATAGTGGTGTAGTGGTTTGGTTTTGAAATGGTGGTATCTTTTGGAATAGGGGGTAGTGGGTTTGGGTTTTGAAGTGGTGTGTATTTGGTAAAAGTGGTGTAGTGGTTGGGTTGTTTAAGTGGGGTGTTTCTTTGTAATAGTGGTGTATTTGGGGTTTTGGGGGTTTTTTTGGGGTTGGGGAAAATCGGGGGGGGTTTGGGGGGGAAAAAGTGGGAGTGGTAGGAGGGGGCACGGGAAATTTTTTTAATGTTATACTAAAAAGGGGTAGGGGGGGGTAATTTGGTCTTGTTTTAGGGGGTTTACCTGCACAACCCCCGCCTCGCCACCCGTCCCCCCACCTCGCCACCCTCACCCTTTGCCTGCTCCCTACTCAAGGCCATCCCGCAACCCCCCCCACCCCATTTAAAACACCCCCCACACCCACCCACCACCCACACACCACCCCCTAAGATGAATGATAAAAAAGTTTTATTGGAGACGGGGCTACGGCATTGCCTGGCCCCGAAAATACAACTAGGAATACAACAATGAATACACACAAAACAAACATTCAACCTTAGCACACCTCCTCATTTACTTTCTTTAAAAAGTAACTATGCTCATAATTCTCCCCCTCCTCCACCCCACTGGTCACTGCCAACCTTTCCACCTCTTCTTTATTTACATCTCTTCAAAAATCCCCTTCTATGTGATTCCCCTTATTCTATTACTACACACCTATTGCCTCTTACTCCCCTGCATCCTTTCCTTCCCTTTTGGGGTTCTGTCTCTCCTGGGGTTGATATTTCGTTTTAGGCCACTATGAAGGTTTGTGACGGGGAGAAACCCTAGGGTGTCGTGAAGGGAGGTGGGGCCTCGTATAGGCATGACAGCCTTATCAAAAGTGGTGGGGGGCCCTCTCATACTGAATCCATAGTGCTACGTGCTTCTTTTTCCTTTTATGTTTAGTGAAAATCTGTGGTCTGTATCTATCTATCGTTTTGGTGCCTCATGATAGCAGAAAAAGATACTTAAAACTTTCCCGAATGATGGTGCAGTGTCTAAATGGCGGTCTTAAAACGAGAAAAGAGAGAGAGGGGAAGAGAGAGGAGAGAGAGAGAGAGGGGAAGGGGAAAAAGAGAGAGAGAGAGAGAGAGAGAGAGAGAAGAGAAGAGAGGAGAAAAGGAGAAGAGAAAAGAGAGAGAGAGAGAGAGAGAGAGAGAGAGAGCTATGCAATAATGATAAAGGGTTAAAACGGTATAAGGGGGAAAATTGGAATAAGCAATACGGATCAAAAGGGTCCCCAATGTCCAGCGGATATGTGCACAATATATACCAAAACCCCGAATTTTTTTAAAGACAAGACTTGGAACAAAGTTAGACAATATGCAATCCATTTTGGGTAGGAAACCCCTGAAAAAAAATCTTCAGTGAGGTAGGCAAACTATTTTTTAAAAATTGGGCGCCCCACGGACGCTACCAAATTACGCGGGGGACTTTGTCTCCTCCCCATGACGTCACACTCATTCGCTTCTGATTGGGCAAGCCGGTCCCGAGAACTAGCCACGCGAGAATGCGTGTGGTGTTTTTGCGAGAGAGAATGCGTGTGTGTTTTTTTGCGAGGGAATGCGTGTGTGTGTTTTTCGAGAGAGAAGCGTGTGTTTTAGAGAGAGAATGCTGTGTGTTGTGTGTGTGTGTGTTTGGAAGGAAGTGTGTGTGTGTGTTTGGGAGAGAATGCGTGTTGTGTGTGTTTGAAGAAAACGCGTGTGTGTGTGTGTGTGTTGAGAAGAGAAGCGTGGTGTTGTGTGTTTTTGTGTTTGGGGAAAAGGAATGCGTGTGTGGGTGTTTGAGAGGAAAGTGTTGTGTGGGGTGCTTGAAAATGCGTGGTTGTGTTTGAGAGAGAGAAAGCGTGTGTGTGTGTTTTTTGAGAGAAATGCGTGGTGGTGTGTTTTTAGAATGAGAAACGTGTTGGTGTTTGAGAGAGGAAAGCGTGTGTTATGTGTGTGTGAGTTTTGAGAGAGAGAAGCGTGTGTGTGGTTTTTAAAAAAATGCGTTTGTGTGTGTATGTTAGAGAGAGAATGGTATGGTGTTTGAGAGAGAATGTGTGTGGTGGGGTGTGTGTTAGAGAAGAATGTGTGTTGATGTTTAAGAGAGAAGCGTGTTGGGTGTGGTGTGTTAGGAGAGAATGTGTGTGGAGTGTTTGGAAGAGAATGGTGTGTGGGTGTGTGTGTTTTTGAAGGAATTTGGTTGAGTGTTTTTAGAGAGAGAATGCGTTTGTGTGTGTTGGGGGTGTGTGTGTGTTTTGAGAGAGGAATTTTTTGTTGTGTTGTGTGTGTGTGTGTGTGTGTTTGAGAGAGAGAATGGTGTGTGTGTGTTTGAGAGGAATGTGGTTTTTGGTGGTTTTTAGAGAGATGTGTGTGTGTGAGTGTTTTAGAGAGAGAATGCGTTTTTGGGTGTGTGTGTGTGTTTTTGGGGAGAAGCGTGTGTGAGGTTTTAAGAGAAATCGTGTGTGTGTTTTGAGAGAGAATGCGTGGGGGTGTGGGGGTTTTGTGTGTGTGTGTGTGTGTTTTTAGAAGAATCGTGTGTGTGTGTTTTTAGAGAGAATGCGGTGTGGTTTTAAGAGAAAATTTTGTGTGTGTGTTTTGAGAGAGAATGCGTGTGTGTGGTTTTTGGTGTTGGGCGTGTGTGTTGTGTGTGTGTGGTGGTGTGTTTGTGTGTGTGTGTGTGTTTGGAGAGAAAGCGTGTGTGTGTGTTTTGAGAAGAATGCTGTGTGTGGGTTGTGCGTGTGGGTTTGGGGGTTTTGAGAGAGAATTGGGGGTGGGGGTGTGTGTGTGTTGTGTTTTGAGAGAGAAAGCGTGTGTGTGTGTGTGTGTGTAGTGTTTTTGTGGTGTGTTTTTTTTGAGAGAGAAGCTGTGTGTGTGTGTGTGCGTGTGTGGGTGTGGTTTTAAGAGAAAAGGTTTTGTGTGTGTTTTTGGGGGTGGTTTTTGAGGAGAAGCGTGTGTGTGGTTTGTTTTGTGTTTGTGTTGTGTATGTGTTTGAGAGAGATGCGTGTGTGTGTGTGTGTGTTTGGTGTTTGTTTGAGAAGAATTCGGGTGTATGTGTGGTGTATTGTGTGTGGTTGAAGAGAGAGATGATTTTGTATGTAGTATGCTCTTTTTATATCTCTCATTTCCCATTTTTTACGAATCTTAGAACTTTATCTTTGTCCCCTAAGAAAAATTTTTCCTTTTAAAATATCACTGGCGGCCCTTACCCCCAAAAATGGCTTTAACTATCATAGGGAAAAATTATATTTCTTATTGCATGATTGTCCGGAACCCAATGTATTTACCAAATTGACACACAAATATTTCTTCAAAAAAATAAAATGATTGGCGGCCCTCTTTTCTCGAAATAACTATAAACCTAAAGATGGAAAATTTTCCTTAACAAACTATGTCCACGGAAATTATTTTCCTTAAAACATGGATATAGGGGACAAAACGTATGCTTGCATTAAATAACTCCTGATTTATAATGAAAAATGCCTTTAGTGGCGGCCATTTTTTAAAAAGGCCGCCCTTGCTAATTTTGGGTTTCCTCCCCTATTTCCCGTTTTTTTGGATATGCATCTTTTAACCTGTACCCAATTTGGATTTATTACTAAAAAATGAGGGGTTTTTCCCATATCCCTGGCTATATGGGGTGTGTGTATGTTACTATGTGCGTGTGTGTGTGTGTGTTCTATGTGTGTGGTGTGGTGTGGTATGTGTTGTGTGTGGGTGTGTGTGTGTGTGTGTGTGGTGTGTGGTGTGTGTCATTCACCCGGTCGTCCACGCGAGACAAAATCGTGATCGGCAGTTTAAAACCCCCCGGGGCGAGCTTGGACTCATTATTAAAATCTTTGGGTAATGCTGGGACCCCACACACCACACACACCCAGCCCCTTGCTCAAAAGGGGGCGAAAAAGCCAGCTGTGAAGGGAAAAAACTCCCCAGCGTGATGATTCGAACCCCAAAAACAGAAGGCGGTCAACGCTCTATCCCTTTACTATCCGGGGGGGTTTTTTTGTGTGTGTGGTGTGGGGTGTGTGTGTGGTGGGGGTGTGTGGTTTTTTGGTGGTGTGTGTGTGTGTGTGGTGTTTTGTGTGTGTGTGTGTGTGGGGGGGGGTGGGGGGGGGGGGGGGAGAGAGAAAAGAGAGAGGAAGAGAGAGAGAGAAGAAGAGAGAGAGAGAGAGAGAGAGATCGCAGTATATCCCCAGGTCGGGCACTTCAAGATACGACTCGAGGGTCTTGATACTTCTTCTAGCCTTCTCTCCTTAAAATTTTGCAACATTCGCAGCCCTTAGACTAACTTTCCACTGTTGAACATCATTTTCCTCCCCTAAACCTCATCATCTTTTCCCCACCGATACTCGTTGTCTGTAACACTGACGCAATCTTTTATTTCCTCTTACTGTCTCTTTCTCATTTTAAATCCAAAGCTGGCTGTTGCTATTGTGCGCAAGACATACTTGCTCTCTGCCCACGGCCTTGAATCTTTCCCAAATTTTTTCCTCTGGCTTCGACTTTAATTCACTCTTACTAAAATTTTTCTGTGCGGGATATCTCTCGCCCAACCCCTTCTGACATGTAAAATTCTTCGTATTTAAATCAAAAAATGGGCACATCTCATCTCATTTTTTTTAGCAGAAAATTTCCTTTTTGGGGGGTTCAAAGTTTTACCCCCAGCCTTTTTCTATCATCTTCTTTCACTGACCCAAACCCGGTGAACAAGCCTAAACTTTTTTATCCTCCAAGACCTAGGCATCTGGTCCAGCACCCCAACCCCTATTCCTACCCCCCTTGGAGACACGCCCCCCATTTTTGATTTTTCCTAATACTAACCCCTTTTGCCTCTTACTCTGGAAACTATTTTCTCCTTGGGTTTTCCCCCGACACAATCTTATTTCTGTAACCTGTCCTATCTCTCCCCGGGACCGGCCCCGGGGCCCACCTAACAGATGCTTCTGGCATTCAAATCAGGGAAGTGGGGAAAACTAAAGTACTACTCTGTTTTCCATGGGGAAAAACTGCTTCCATGTCAAAGACCCATCTCTTTGTGAGAGCCATAACTGAGGTCATGTTCTGCATGGAGGCGTACTTCCACACACTTTTCTCTAACCTAAAGCCCCTCAACCCTTTGGTTTAAATCTGTTGTTTCATGCGTCCGAGTAGATAGGGGGTCACAAAAGGTACCGTAAGTATCCATCTCATGAAACTCATGCCCTTTTATTTGCCCGTAAACATGCCAAAACTTTACTTTAACTTCCAAAAACTCTTTCATTCATAGAAAAAAGCATCTTTCTGAATCAAAATTCCCCCTCGTGATTCTGGCATCTAGTAAAACATCTCTAACAATTTTTCCTTCACATCTTTCCCTCCCCAGCTTCACCCGATGGGCCCCCACTGTCTCATCTACTTCTAAAACTGAACTCTTCGCTCAAACCTTTGCTAAAAAAATTTCCCCTCTGGTTGAGAAGGGGTTGTTTCTCCTTTTCCCCCACCCTAACTTAAATGCCCCGTCTTTGATCCCTTTGGGAAAGATGTTTTTTTGCCCTTTCTGGCCCCAGTCCCCGGAAAGGGTTGCGGTCCCGATGGGTCCTCCATGTTCTAAAAAACTGTGCTTCTGTGCTTGCCCCTTTCCCCTTTTAAAATTTCCCTCTTTTTCTACTGCTTCCACCTTTCCTTCTTGCTGGGAAATTTGCTCACATCCCAAACCCTTTCCCAAGAAGGGTGACCCTTCTAATCCTTTTAAAAATCCCTCCTATAGCTTTGACTTCCTTCTTTCTAAAATTTTTGAATCTATACTTGATAAAGTTCTTAACATCTATCTGCTCACAATCTTCTATCTGATCGTCAGTACGGTTTCCGTAAAAGGGGGATCTACTGGCATTTTCTAGCTTTCCTAAATGAATTGGTCATCCTCCCTTTTGGGTTTCGGTGAAAAATTTTTTTGTTGCCCTTGACATTCAAAAGCTTTGTAGAGCGGCCAAATCATTATTTCCAAACTACCCTCATTTGGGTTTTTATTTTCTCTCGTACCTTCATCTTAATTTCCTTTCAAAACCCTTCTATTGCAGCTCGTAGACGGACATTGTTTTTTTCTCCTAAAACTATTAAAAGTGGGTTCCCCCGGGTTTTGTTTTAAACCCCCATTCTCTTTCTATTATTCATTAATGATCTTCTAGTCTAACTAAACCCGATCCACTCCACAATGATATTCTACCCTACATTTTTCAACGTCGTTTATTAGACTCCCAAATCAACAGGAACAAGTGTTCACGGAAAGATGCCACCGAGCGCCTAACTTCTGATTTCCTATAATTTTTTGATTGGGGGAAAAAAAACCTTGTTTTTTCAAAGCCTCAAAAACCAAATTTCTTACCCATCTACTCCACAAAACCTACCCGAAAATATCCCCTTTTTTCAATGACACTCAAATGTTCCTTTTTTCTACAATGAACATTCTAGGACTACCTTTACAAAAAAATTTAAATGAAAATTTTACATCTCCTCTCTTTTAAAACCTTTTAAGAATTAGGTGTCTGTGGCGCGCGTCCGTTTTTTTTTTCCCCCCAATTGCTTGCTCTCTACAGGGGCCCCTTTTCCGCCCATGTTGGAGTATGTCTCAAATGCTTGGGGAGGATCCACTCATACAGCTCTCTTAAACAGGGGTTTAGGGCAAAAGCTTTTCGTCCTCAAACCCCCTCCTCTGACTGCTTCTTCAACTTTAAAAACCGCCGCAAAGTTTTCTTCCTTCTCTCTTCTACCGTTATTTTCAGCTCCTCCTTCTGACTTGCTAAAAGCATGCCCTCCCCCCCCCCCGCGGCCTCGCTGACAAGACTTTTTACTCTTCTCATCCCTATTCTGTCCCCTTTCCTAAACAAAAAGTTAATCATATCTTACTCTTCATCCCTTTCACTGTAAAATCTGGAACTCTTTTGTTTTTATTTTTCCACTTTCCTATGACTTTTAAAACATTTCAAAAAAAAAAGTAACAAGACATCCGAACTAAATTGGCTCACCCTCTTTTTTTATTTTATGCTCTTACTGTCTCCTTTATAGGGACTGGCAACTAAGCGGGCTTTGTGTTACCCATTTTTGTTGTGCCCTTGGCCAGTTCCTTGTGATGGAACGAAAAAAAAAAAAAAAAAAGTAGTAGTAGTAGTAGTAGTAACCCTCTTTTGCTCTTTATCTGTTTTCTTTCTTTCTTTCCTTTCTTCGCCTCTTGTCTTTCATTTATCTTATAACTGCTTGGCTGACACTATCACTCTTATTTACTCACACACACACACACACACACGCACACACACACACACACACACACACACACACACACACACACACACACACACACACACACACACTCAGGTTACTCCGTAGTGTAAGGGCTGCACGCTCGGTTCACAACCGAGAAGTCCCGGGTTCGATCCCCGGGCGGAGTGGAAACAAATGGGCTGTTTCCTTAAAACCCGAGCCCCTGTCCACCCAGCAGTGAATGGGTACCGGGTGTTAGCCGGGGGTTTGTGACCCACCTCCCGGGGATGTGGCTTCGGCCAACACTAAGCACTAAGGATGAATGATACAAATGTTGATATGGAGACGGGGCCACACGAGCGTTGCTCAGGCCCTGTAAAATACAACTAGATGAATACAACTAGATGAATACACACACATTCACACACACACACACACACACCACACACACACACACACACACACACACACACACACACACACACACACAAACACACACACACACATTCACATACACATAGATGTAATGCCGGAAAATTCCAGGAGTAATGATGGAAATTTCATCACACGATTTCCGAGTTACATGTCTATGAAAGGAAAGAGAAGGTTTCAATAACCATAGGTTTAGTCTAGACTAAGTGTTGCCTAAAATCCAGTATATAGGTGAACAGGTTATTTATTAGGATAACGCCATTCAAATTATTTCATTTCTATTATTATCTATCGTTCGCGCGTATACTTCTCTCTCTCTTGCATTCCTATCTCCCCCCCTCCATCCTCCTACTTCCCCCCCCAAACGCCAGAGCCACGAGGTGTAATCTGTAAGACATTAACTTCGCGATTACCAATAACTTGTAGACTCAAACTCCTTATTTCCCCTTTTCCTCCCCTGGCAAATCGAATAACCCTCTTAGATTCTTAGCATCCTTAAAAAAAAGGAAAATAGAGGTTTGTTTCACATATTGATGCATAAATTAGTAGAGTCATTGCTTAAATTAAGAGTCTGCCAAGACTCTTTCACGCTTCACCATACCCTACCACTGTAAATAACGCGTCCGGACAAGGACCCTGGGCTAGGCATAATAAACCCACAGGGTTTATTTGTATAAATTAAATTTTACTACATCAAATTTTGAGAATTGGATTATAGTTATTCCATTAGTTTGTATAGTTGCCCCCAACCCCCCTAGCTAATAAGAGTCAGTCGACGCGCTGTGCCCGTAAATGAAGCCTCTAGTGGGTATTTAAACATTCGTTATTTCCCGCGTTTAGTCGTTCGCAAGGCAACATGGCCGCCTTGTATAAACACTCTGGGGTTCTCCTTGTCTCCTAAAACCGCGGGAGGTCATTCGTCTTCTGACTCCCGTACAGGTAAGACCTCTGTCCGTGTGTGTTTCCCCCATTCCCCCTTTGTGGTAGGATATATTTATTTCTATATATTTACTTAGGTGATACTTGAGTAATTGTGAAGTGAAATAGGAAACCACAAATGATTGTTATAGGTGTTAGCTATAAAAGAGATTCGTCTTCTGACTCCCGTACAGGTAAGACCTCTGTCCGTGTGTGTTCCCCCCATTCCCCCTTTGTGGCACGCGGGGGGACTTATCAAGCGGAACACATGTTTCCACATGGTCGCGACTCGCAAACAGTTTCATTACTCTCACATTTCCCTTCCCTATGTTCTCCATGTATATCTTAGGTGTTTATCTTGTATGTATTTAGATGGTAGGGCTAGGAATATAGTCCAGTTAGGCAGGTTATGCTCTGCAGAAGCTTTCCTCCACTAAATTAAACCATAAATATACATAAGTTTTCAACCATGAATAACCTCTTGTTAAATAAACCAAATAAGTTAAAGTAGGAATTCATTTTTCTTGTAAAGCCCCAGGTGACTATTTTCTGCTGTGGAAATACTTATCCACGTTTCCGAAAGAGGTTCAGACTTACTCGGTATACTAATAGTATCCCCACGACTACCGTAATCTTTATATATTAAATCGTGTTCAAGGGGTAGACCATAGGAATACCCGCTTGGACTGGTGGCAGCATTTCCCTTCTAAATAAAAATCATTTCATCGTTATAAGTTATAACTAACAAATGCTTCTTTCAGTAGAGAATTAATCTTAATTAATTTCATTACAACACACAGTTGTTAAACTCTTAAAAACCCTGGCATCACATAGACACACACACACACACACACACACACACACACACACACACACACACACACACACACACACACACACACACACAGACACACACACACCTGAACGTACCACTTGAACGGCTCGGTGGGTTAGGGTGTTAGGTTTTACAGGAACTACAACGTGTAAGTCTCACAGCCTCTTGTAGCTTCGTTTTTTTCTTATGTTCTTATCTCTGGCACCCTTTTGTGGTCCGGCGTTCGATCCCCGGCCCCGCTCATTCTCGGGGATTGTTCGATTGACAAATTCTGGCGGTAACTGTCTCCCTTGAGCAAGGGGATGGGTGTGTGTGGTGTGTGAGGTCCCAGCATTGCCCAAAGATCGGTAATAATGAGCTCCAAGCTCGCACCGGGAGGCTGAAACTGCTGATCGCGAGTCTGCCTCGCGTGGACAAGACCATGGGTGAATGACACACACACACACACACACACACACACACACACACACACACACACACACACACACACACACACACACACACACACACACACACACACACACACACACACACACACACACACACACACACACACACACACACACACACACACACACACACACACACACACAGTTATCGCCGAATTAAAATCAATTACTTGCCTATTACAATTATCATCATCATTATTAAATTATCATTATCATTATCATCATCATTATTATTATTATCAATAATTTCCAGTCCAATTATTTGTACCAAGTTTTTTTTTCATTACTCGTTTAAACTTTATTTTCCGTAACGTCAGAAAAAAAACTAATTTCCACATGATTAGAACAATAATGAATAGAGGAATAACGAACGAAGGAATAACGAATAAAGGAAAAACGAACAATAACGAATAATAGAATAATAACAAATAAAGATAAACACAAGAAAAATACGAGAGGAACGAGTTTTTTCAAACTTTTTTCGTAAAACAACCAAAAGCTGTACAAATGTAGTACATAACCTTAAGGTAAGGTACTTCTTCTATATTCTTTTCATCTTCCTGTAAATAGTATTTATGTGTCTAGATGTATGTGGTACTTACGTATTTCTAGAGCTATACGGGTGTTTCATAGCGGCAAAACACACACACACTTAACGCACGTCAAGTTAAATCAATACACTAAGAGGCTGTGTCTAATTAATACATACACTAAAATTCACCAGCTGGGTTTGCTCGAGCTCCTGATAGTGGAGCGGTCGAGGCCAAAAAAAGGGCCTTATTTAAAGAGTTACCCCTCCACACGTTAGAACAAGGCAAATGAGGTATTGTTGGATTCGTTAGGATGTCTACTTTATGAATAATGATGTTTTACAGTCAGATTCTAACTAAAACATGGCCATTTAAACCCATTCAACCCATACAAAATTGAAATTTTTTGAATATCTTAAATATTGTTATTTTGGCACTTACAATGATTACTTACACTATTAGGATGTCTACTTTATGAGAAATGATGTTTTACAGTCAGATTCTAATTAAAACATGGCCATTTAACCCATTTAACCCATAACAAATTGAGAATGTTGGAATATCTTAAAAATTGTTATTTTGGCACTTACTAAGATTACTTACAGTATTTACACCATCATGTCCGTATCATCTCCGACTTCATCTCCATTTGCCACCTCACTTATCTCCGGCCGATTCGCACATTCTCCACCACAGGAACAAATGTCAATGCACTCAAGTCCAGCAATGACACACTGGCATTTTTGTCCACGACAACCTTTGTCAGTGCAGTACAAGTGAGTTAGGTCTCTAACCTCTGCTGGTGCCGATTCATTCTTGTACATTGTTGGACGCAGTTCATCCTTTGCATTCACATGCCAACCATGGCCAACTGGGTTCATGTTCTCAGATTTTGCGATGTGACTGACAGCACACTGCTACTTGGTATTTGGCCCGCAATACATGTTGTTCGAAGGCATCATCTGTTGGTGGCAGTAAGGATGCGGGCTTATCAGTTGTGGTGGCGAGTACGAAACGAAGCTCATTCAGTGAACTGAGATTTTTAGTTTTTTTACCATGCATAAGAAGGACAAATCGCCTTGCGGTATCTAGGAAAGTAGGCACATCCTGGAATGCTTCCAGGCCCTGTAAGGCATCTGAATTTTTGGTGAGAGCTGACTATGCCGTTCGCTTTCCAAGTCTGTATAGAGCACTTGTCGTGCCACATCCTGACAGAGCATGCACGGCTGGTAATGACTTGCATGCTGCTTTGCCGAGTTTGGTACTGATATGGTGAACAGGTATGAATCGTTCCTTTGAGACGAATTTCCCTGAGTGCCCAGCATGCATATATACTTCATCGGCCAGTGCTCCCCTGCTCCAGTAATACACCAACAAGACGAGGACATCCGTGTCGTCACACCGAATGATTATCCTTGGATGGTCTCTCGATAACATGATTGCATGCAATACCAGACGAGTGTCCGCCTCCTCTTGTGTGCTGTACAACCCCTCAAGACTGGACACTTCCACTTCATTCAGAACTTTGACCACTTCTCCATCTTCAAATCCACCTGCCAGTACTACCGATTTATCTGCAGGCAGGATATCTTGTCCATTGTCGCATATGTACTGACAGATGAATGAAGCTAAACTAGCCTTGTTGGTACTGGTTTTGAGGAAGTTCCTGTAGTTCGGGACGTCCCTGTTCCCTTGTATCTGGTAGTTGAATCCGGAATCCATCATTCCTCGTCTGTGTCGTTCAGTCGACTTAATTAACTGTTTTCTGTCGTACTGGTCAAAGACCAACGTCACAACGTCAATGGAAGGATCCATGGCACTGTTCTTCAGAAGACGCACAATTCGGTCCAGAACCACCTTTCCAAGATCATTGAAAGTCTTGAAATGATTTTCGTTCAGGGCCTGACACATTGCCATGCCATCAATGAGGTATGCACAGACTGCGATGACGTTGGGGAATTCTGACTAGGAAGGACAAGAATTTCATCCGTATTTGCTTCCAGCTTTTTGGCAAGATCTGCTTTGTTGGTCTTCCTCATCGAACCATCGTCGTGGAACATTGAAGGCGGAACAGCTGCCAATTCGTAGGCGAGGACCTTGCGCATATCCACATCACGGTTCTTTGACACTGCAAGCAGTCTTCTGAAGAGTACCTCCGTATCGATCATTATCTTCCCTTCCTTATCACTGGAAAGACACTTCCTCATAGCAGAAAACGTTTTGACTACTGTCTTGGGGATTGGATCCCAGAAATTCCTCTTCTTTTCGTCCCCAAGCCTTTCTTTCGTGAACTGATTGAACATTTCCCGACCCTTTTGTGGCACTCCCTTCATCGACTCTTTGACTTCTTCTGATGCCACCTGACCACTAGTTATATTAACTAGGGAGGTTGCCACACTTTCCAGGTCAAATGGATCTTGGCATTGTTCCTTGATGACTTTAACATCATTCTAGTCCTTGGTCACACGAGCATGTCCAAGTTCTTCATGTGTATTCTTGGACTTGGTAGGTGTACACATTTCTTTGAATCGTTCTGCGTATTACCCGGTTATGTGGCGGGTCAGCAGCAAGCGAACTAAGGCTCCTTTCCTCAGTGTGTAACCGATGACACCACCTTGGCTTTTAGCCTCGCGATTGATACTCTGTTCGAGAGCCTGATCCGTAGGAACGCAGTTGAAAGTCCTTTCTGAGCGTTTCACAACGAAATCACCTTCCGACATGTGCTGAAACATTCGTGGAGCTGACACCTCCAAGAGACGCATTTCCGCAACATAGACTGGGGTGTATCGTGCATAGTTGCTGCGGCCTGCCAGGAAGAAGTACGGTATGACTTCAAGGACGGCGGTAAGGTGCATTTCAAAATCAGCCTCACGGTCTGCCCGAAGTAATTTCAAGAGGGTGTCACCAGCATCCAGAAAGCTAATCCAGTAACGGAATGTTGCTGATTGTTCTCTTCCTGTGTCTTTGAACTTCTTCATTGTACTGAGAAGAGAGGATGACAAGCACATTTCAATCTCCTGACACACAGCAGTGCAGGCTTCCGGGGATTGCACTTTGAAGGTATTCTCTAGATCTGCAATTAAGTGCGTGGTCTCATCATCCAACCAGGGCAACTTGTTTTTCATTGCAAAGGTTTCGGCAGCTGATAGAAACAAGTGAAACAGTGCTTCGTGTACCAGTTTGATTCCTCTTAGACCTCTGGCATACTGCTTCCCTTGCAACATCAAACTCACGGACGCATGAACATACACTTCAGGTACTGTCAGCATGTTGTGGAGACCACCATCACTAAACAGCTTCCCTATACTGGCTATGAAAGCCATAGTGAGATGCATCCCACCAAGCCTCATCGTCACTCGACCAGCCAAGGGATCTGGGTCAGTCCAGAGAATCTGTTCAGCCTTGCTATATATTGCCAGGTCAGCAGTGACCAGAACATGTTATTGTCCCACTGCATTTGCAATTTCAACCAATTTCAGCAAAGTCGTGTAGATGTAGAGAAGTCAGAGGGTGGCGCATTAATGAATGGGAGATACCATATTCGAGTCAGTGGAATTTCTCTCTCGCTAACTAGAGAATTGAATCCACCCCAAGCCGGAATACGTGAGGCTTCAGGGGGACTTGCACGGGCCATTTCCCAAATCAAGTCTTTTAGTACCACATCACTAACAGATTTATCCAGTTCTTTGACTTCCCATTTCACACATGGTTCTGGTTTAGTATGGGGTTTGTTGTAGCGTTTGATTTCCTCCTCATCACAGCTCTGTGCATCTAGGGTTTTTAAGTTTGATCTTGGAATGCAAGGTGTTTCTTCTGGCCTAGGAGACCTTTGATACAACACCATAGCCATTGAATGTGTAGTGTTTTTTCCGTCTATTGTCTGTTCATTTTGATCGAAATTGTCAATTGCGGCATCAACAGTGGTCTTAATAACATTCTCAGGATCATAGACAGAAATGTCACGTGGTATATGATATGAACGCCAGACTTGGTTGACAGCTGGTCCAAAGCAATGGCAGTGAGGAATCTACGCACTTCATCATAAGGTACGCTGTGTCCAAGAGAGGACAGGTCATCTATCAGTTCTCGACAACCATGGTCGTGGTGCAGCTTGACACCTAAACCAAATGTTATTGGGATATGGATTTTACAAACTAGAGAAATCATGTTGTGACATATTGCAAGAACTCTCATTTCAATGTTTCCCATGTGAGTCTCAGATTCATAGCTTGTAGCGCTGTCAAAGTCTTTTTTTGAAGTACACCATGCAACGAAATCATACAAAGGATTCAGAACAAAGTCCTTGCACTTTTTTGTCTCCATATTCCCACTACAATCATAACGATCAGATTGAAATGTAATGTCACCGATACATTTCCTGATGATAGCAGCTGCCTTATGCAAGACAACAGCGTCCTCTTCTGAATTGACATCATCAGAGGATTCTAGCTCACATTCACCAATTTCATTTACATGCACTTGTAGCCTCACAACGTGTTTCAAGGCCTCGGCAACTGTGATATCCCCTGAGCATACAAGATCAGACTTCCTAGGCTGGACGATGAATGAAATCCTGTCTCCGAAATGCTTCTGTAATTTCTCCTTCAATCTCCATGTAGTACAAGGCTCGTTGGTTTTAGAGTTGACCTCTGCTGATATAGCGACCAATCGTTCATTCAGGACAGACAAGGTTGTGATAGAGATGGTTTTGGACAGGACAGTCTCTTCAATCTCCTTACACAAACTTTTGCAGGCACACGCATTGTCAGATTGATCAACCTTAGCCCTAGCACTAGCAGCTTTAATATTGGTAAGCGAGATGTAATGCGAATAGCAAGAGCGATGATATTTTGCATCCATTGCAAACAAGTCAGTGTTTGACAGCATTCGCATTTGAATCTCATAGTCGTTTCTCTGAATGGCTGCATCAAGCACTCTTTGCCGTGTGGTGGACCCCTTCCCTGTTGAGACGTTCGACAGTTTCTCTTTCCAGCTATGTGATTTCCCACATATGAAACAGCCTGATCGAATGTCAACTTGCGACGTGCCATATCGCCGGAGACGGGACAGTCCAACCGTAGGCCCACTACCTGTTGCGCCATCGTCAGCGTCAGCACATGTACAGTGTTTCTTTGGGCTATCTGGATATTCCTCTTGTTCGTATAATTTGCTCTGCACTTTTGGTGGAATTTGATAACAGTATCTCCTTTTAGGATGTCGTTTTTCACTGGAAACAGCCGATCATAGACACCATCTTTACGAAGCTCGGCAGCTTTCAGAATGGATTTCAATCCTTCGACTCCAGGATTCTGGACAACTGGGTTATCAGCTTTGGTTTTGGATAATGAAGTCTCGCAAAATACGCAGCATTCGCAAAGAGTCGTTCTTCTCCTCTTCTGAGTGGGTTCTTCTGGTGGTTCCATACTTTCTTCAACCTGCAAGGAAAAAAACATACACAATTAGAAAGTGATGAAGTAACAATGAGTGTAACGTTTTGCACAAGGGTTTCTTTGTATAACTGAAGACAAAGTACGAGTCAAAAATGGCCAAAAAATGGGTAAAACCCAAAATTTTGGGGTATTTGGGGGTCCAAAACACCATTAAAGAGGGTTTCAACCCCATATATTGTGGGAGTGTACTTGGCAGAAAAGAAATAATGTGATGTTACCAAGTCTTCAATCTTTGTAAGTGCCAAAATAACAATTTTTAAGATATTCAAAAATTCTCAATTTTGTATGGTTGAAATGGGTGAAATGGGTTAAATGGCAATGTTTGAATTAGAATCTGACTGTAAAACATCGTTTTTCACAGAGTAGACATCCTAACGAATCCAACGATACCTAATTTGCCTTGTTCTAAAGTGTGAAGGGGTCAAGCTAAATTTTTGGCTCTTGGCCGCTCCACTATGAGACAGACACTCGTGGCGGAGGGAGGGACGGAGCAACGCGTGCACCCAACCTTGCTATGTGACGGCCCGCGGCACATTGACTTGACTGTGTGTGTGTGTGTGTGTGTGTTGTGTGTGTGTGGTTGTGTGTGTGTGTGTTGTGTGTGGTGTGTGTGTGTGGTGTGTGTGTGTGTGTGTGTGTGTGTGTGTGTGTGTGTGTGTGTGTGTGTGTGTGTGTGTGTGTGTGTGTGTGTGTGTGTTATCTCTATCTTTTACCTTACTTATGTTACCTTATGTTACTTTATATGACCTGTTGCCTCTCCTGTTGGCATTATAGGTAGGATAGGCCTCTATGTTTTCTTTCTGCATGTACTGTTTACCCTTGTCCAAGAGTAAGTATATGTTAGAGAGGTTATAAGGGAGTTATAAGAGGGTAACACTTCCCTTTACCTTATGTTACCTTAGTGGCCTTATGTATCCTATGTTATCTAATGTCGTTTTGAATGTAATCTTAATAGCTATTCTTATTGATACTGTTGCTACTACTACTACTACTACTACTACTACTACTACTACTGACTACTACTACTACTACTACTACTACTACTACTACTACTACTACTACTACTACTACTATACTACTACTACTACTACTACTACTACTACTAAACTACTATTACTACTAAACTACTATTACTACCGTTGTCGTCAGTGTTTTTTCGTACTTCTATTACTATTATTATGATTAGTACTACTATTACTACCACTATTGCTACTAATATTAGTGCTTTTACTACTACTATTACTATCATTATTGTTATTACTACTACTACTACTAGTAGTAGTACTACCACCACCACCACCAATAGTGGGCAGCCTGGGGTTAATCTCTACACAGATGGGCGCCTCGTGTCGGACATGGATGGGCAGATGGCTCGTTGGGCTGAGTACTTTGGGCAGTTGTTCACGGTGGACCCTCCAACTGAGCAGCTTCACACCACTGGGTTACAGGCAGTGGATACCGATCCTCCCATTGACGAAACCGCACCCTCTCTTGACGAAGTCAGAGAGGTTGTAGCAAAGTTGAGGGGTGGAAAGGCAGCTTTTGTTTGTAATATCAGTGCGGAGCTCCTCAAAGCTGTGGGTGAGGCCGTGATCCGCGGGTTGCATGCCGTCCTGACTGCCGTGTGGCAATCAGGCACCATTCCTTCTGACTGGAAAAGGGGGCAGGTCGTCCCTATCTGGAAAGGGAAAGGAGACCGTCAGGACTGCAACAATTACCGCGGTATTACACTGCTCAGCGTACCAGGCAAGGTGCTTGCCCATCTATTGCTGACACGGATTCGCAGTCATCTAGTGAAGCATCAGAGACCTCAGCAGTCTGGGTTCACGCCTTGTAAATCAACAATGGACCGTATCCTAGCGCTTCGTGTCCTGGTGGAACGCCGACGTGAGTTTCGACAGGGGATGCTTGCAGCCTATGTTGATCTCAAGAAGGCGTTTGACTCAGTGCATCGTGAGTCACTCTGGGATCTTCTGCGACTTCGAGGGATTCCTGCAAGGACTATTGGTTTGATAACTGGTCTGCATTTTGGGACTGAGAGTGCTGTGAAAAGTGGGGCAGGTGTATCCAGCTTCTTTCCTGTGAATACAGGAGTGAGGCAATGGTGCGTCCTTGCCCCATCACTTTTCAACGCTTGTATGGATTGGGTATTGGACAAGGTTGGATCAAATGTTTGGGGAGCATCCGTGGGCACCCCAAGATCCATCTTGTTTTTCCCGTGATCGTAATTTTTGGGAGTCGCTGGGCCCTTGTGATGGCTCTCGAGGCGCTGCCGAGGGGGCAAACCCTTTGGGACTTGGGGTCTCCTGGCCAAGCCCAAAGGTTGGTGTTTGGGATTCTAGTAAAGCAGTATAGTCTGTTCAGATGGGCGAGGACTTTGAATCTTGGGAAAGTTTTACATCCCTTGGGTAGCGCAGCCATAATGCGGCGGTCACTTCAAGAGTTTTACGGCAAATTGGGCATACCCCACGGTGTTATGGACTCGCTCAGCGGAATTTGGCGTTGGGGTACCTGTGCAGGGGACAAAGACCCGGGTCTTCAAGTCGTTTGTGATCCCTGTTTACTCTAGGGTTGTGAGACAGGGACACAAAATAGGACTTAAAAGGATAATCGATCCTTTGGTAATAATTTTTTCGCAGAATCAGGGGGTATCGCGGGGATGATTCGTGTCAAATCATCATTGCACCTTGAGACTGAATCGATCCCTATTACCTGTTTTAGTCCATCACCCCCCAACTTCGGCTATAGGGCTGTGGCACGCTCCCCTAAAACCGATCCTTTCCATCGGTTGTATCTGTAAGGACAATCCGGCGGGGGAGGGGGCCCAAGGGGGGCCCCCACGGGGCTCGTGCTTGGAAAGTGATTTTCTTGTCAAAAAGGGTAGGGAAAGGAGCCTGCAGGGGAACTCGCGCGTGGTGCCCCCGGGGAGTGGCGTCGAAGTGGGCGAGGCGAGCGCCCCCCGGGTATATCCCCAATGATTGATGATTGAATTAACTGGGATTTAATATAGTGGACAGCGACGCAGATAAATTTTTGAATATAACCCAGGAAAACTTCCTAGTCAAGCAATAAAGGGAGCCTACTAGAGGATAATTTTCTAGATCTATTGCTGACAAATAGAGCGTTTTAGTAAAATGGGAGGTGGGTTTTTTAAAATTTAGAAATAGCGACCATTATGAATCAATTTATTTTAAATTGGGAAGTTGGAAAATTAGGGGGGCAATAAGATCGAATCCAAATTTCAAAAAACCCAATTATGCGGTTTAAGAAACCCTGGAGGTTTTTAAAGAGGGTTGGAGGGAGGCGAAAAAAATTTTCCCGGGTAAGGACAGGGCGATGACAGCGGGAAAGGGCCCATTATGAAGGTTTGGGAAGGTACCCTGGGGTAATTAAGCGGTTAGTATGGAAGTGGGGTGGGGGCTGAGGAGGTAATTAGAGGGGTTAGACAGGGAAGTGAGGTCGGGGCTGAGGGGGTAATTGAGGGGTTTAGACATGGAAGTGGGGTCGGGGGCTGAGGAGGTTTATCCCCTTTTTTTGTAAGGGAAATAAAATTTGAGGGATAAAAAAGAAATATTCCTTAAGGGAAAAAAGGTCCAGAAAGAGTGACCCAAAAAGGATGACCACAAATTTAAACACAACATTAAGTAAAGAAACATTTTTTTAAAGGTTCAAGGCGGGGGGGGGATTGGGTATACAAAAAACGTATACCGTGATGGAAAAGGACAGTGAAGAATTTCCCTCGAGTTGCTAAGAACAATTATAGTTTAAAGTCAGCAGGCAAAAAAATTACCAAAGGGGTTCTGTCAGGTATATAAAAAAAAGAAAGGGAATTAGTTGGGCCGTTAAGGTCAGGACAGGGTGAGGTCTTAATAGGGAGGGTTGTTATGTCTAAATGTTTATTTTTTAAAGTTTTTTTACGCAAGGGGATACCAATTTGATTTTTAAGATTTCAAGGAAGGATGAGAGAAACTCAAAGATATTGTGATAACTGGGGAAAAAGGTGAGAGGGTATAGATAAAATGAAAAATTTTTAATCGCAGGACCAATGAAGTGTATCCCGGGGTTTTAAAAGGAATGCAAGGGGGTTGTTAGTGAGTGTTATGCACATTTTTAGGAAATCAGTTGAGATAGGCATGTGCCATTATTGTGGGGGAAAAGGGAAAATGTTTTTCCCCCAATTTAAGAAGAGAGACGAGAACTAAAGAAATTTATCGACCCGTAAGTCTAACGTCTGGGGGGTAAATTTTTTGAAATTATTATTACAAAAAAAATTAGAGGCACTTAATAAACTGGGTTTGATCAATGATTCACACAGGTTTCACCGGGGGTGGCCCATGTCTCCCCAATTTTTATTGAGTTTTTATGGGAAAATTTTTATGAAGGCAGAAAATGAAAAGGATTATGATAAAATATATCTGGACTTTAGTAAGGCTTTTTGACAAAGTACCACACGAGCGACTCTAAATAAGGTTAGGGCTCATGAATAGTTTGGGAAGGGTTTTTTCTTTGGGATCAAGCTTGCTAATAATAGGCAAAAAAGGGGGTTAAAATTTTAATGGTTCTAATCGAAGGGGGGTGGTGAAAAGTGAATTTCCCCAAAAGGGGTCGTTTTGTGCCCTTTTACTATTTTTGATTTACATCAATGCTTGGATAGTGTTATTGCGTGATATCGCAAGTTTGCGTGATACTAAGGTAGGTAGGATTTTTGGACACAGTCTGATGAAAAACATTTGCGGGGAGACTTGATAAACTTAACGAGTGGGCAGTCAAGACTGATGGAAATTTTAAATTTAAAAATGCACGTTATGATGTTGGGAATAAACCCGGGTAATAATCCCCCCAAAAGCAATGTATCGCTGAAAGATCAAAGGTAAAAAAGATCTGGGTGGGGTGAGTCCAGCCCTCCGACCTAGGAACAATGTTTGGGCCAGAAATAGAGCTAATAGAGTGTTAGGATTCATTACCAAAGGTTAAAAGAGAATGCGGAATTTTATCAAAAAGCTTTTCGGCTCTAGCAGGCCTCCCCCCAGACTAGCGGTTCATTTTTGGTCTCCATATTACAGGAGGATATAGTGTTGTTAAAAACAGTGCAAAAAGGATGACCAAAATGATACAAGGGTGCTAATTTTGTTTGAGAGGAGATTAAAGTTATAAAAATTACACTCACTCGAGAGACGCAGAGTAAGGGCGATTGATAGAAGTTTTTAAGTTTTAAAGGGTTTTAAATAAAGGGAGGGGTGGAAAAGTTCTTACGGCTTTTAACCAGGGTAGAAAGAAGTAAGGGATTCAACGGGAAAGCGTAGATTTAGAAAAAAAATGGGAAAAATTTTGGTTCACAAATAGGGTGGTAAATATGCCATTACTCGGCAGGCGCAGTAGACAGGTTTTTAGTGCAGAGTCATTAGGGACTTTAAAGAGGTGCTGGTGGGTTCATGGTGGGGAAAAAAGGTGGATTAGGTAGTGTTAGGTGACAGGAATCCCGTGTGCGGGCCCTCGGGGCCTCCTGTAGCTTCCTTATTTTTTTTTTGTTCTTCTTATGTTCTTATGTGACAGGAACTACCACGTGTAGGCCTCGCTATTAGCGTACGGGTTATATATTATATGTAGTTTTTAATCTATACAAAGACAGGAGGTCCAGTGTCTGGTGTCTAGTACGGGCGCCTAGCGGATGCTGAATACCCCACCTTTTGGGACTTAGCTGCCCAAGCACCACGCCATCCCATCATGATACGGGGATAACCGGGTCTTGGAAACCAGACGTAAAGACCTCGCTCACGGGCTCCCGGGGAAACAACAGTTTCCGGCCTCCTTTCCTTAATCGAAACGGGCCGGGAGAGGGACAGCAGAACAAGAGACCCAGGAACGTGTTACCTTTCGCTCCACTCACGACACCTCCCTGTGTGTCTGGTGTACCCCACACCTGGGGTGTGGAGTACCTTTTCACGTCTTAAAATGTTTTTCGGCTTGTTCCTAACACTAGTTTCATTGGCCGTTACTTAACGAACTGCGTGACTATAAGTATAAACTTTACAAGTGTAAAATATATATATATATATAATATAATCTTTTTTAGTATATTGTCTTACTCGAATCCTTTGGGACTAAAGAATACTTTAAAATTTCGTAAGACCGCCTCCCCCGTTTAGCCCATACATACCATTTATTTGAAATGTACCTCGGGCAACGAAGCAATTACCGCCCCTCAAAGGGTGGAATTTACGAACACCCTTCCTAGGAAACCCATCAAATCCTTAAAAAGGTTACTCCGGCCCCAGCTTCCACACTTTTTAAAACTGTTTTCTTTTTGGGCCCCCCTTTTCTCTTTTTCTCGCTTTTTTTTGACCTTCTCCCTTCTTGCTTTTTATGAAAATGTAAACAAATATCGTTGGTTTTGGCTATTCTGAATACCAAAAAACCCTTTGAAAAAAAAGGTTTTGGTAAAACCCGAAAAGAAAAAAAAACCCTCCCCCCCCCCCCCCCCCGGAAAGAAAAAAACGACGAATAAAAAAACAAAAATTACCTAAAAAAAAAAAACAACACCCAAAAAAAAAAAAAAAAGACCCCACAACCCCCCCCAAGCCCCCGGCCGGGGCGAATTCCGCTTAGCTGACAGCCCCGGCCCCACCGGAGGAGAAAACGGTTTTCCCCCCTCAAGGTTTGGTTTTGGGGGGGAACAAGGCCCAGGGGCCCAAAACCTTCCCCAAACCCTTTTTTAAGGGGGGAACCCCCCTTTGGTTTCCCCCTTGGGGGGGAGGGTCCCGGCCCCCGGCGCCCCTAAAGGGCGGTTAGGGGGTTTTTTGGTAAGGCCCCCCCCTCCTCGAGGTCCCCGGAGGGGGAAACCCCACCGGGGATGGGACCCCAGCGGGAAAAAAACCTTTACCCCCCCCCCCCCCTTGGGGGCCAAAACGGGGGAAAGAAAAAACCAAATGTGCGAAAAAAACCCCCCACCCGTGAGGGGTGGGGAATGTTTCGGGGCCCAAAAACGGGACACCAAGCCCCGGTGAAAAAGGTTTTTGGGGGGGGCGGCCAACATTAAATTTTGGGGGGGGGCCCGGCCTTTTTTCCCCCCCCGTCCCCCAGGTTTAACCCGAAAAGCGGGGGGGCGTTGGGGCCCTTAAGTTTTTGTTGTTTCCCTTTGGGACAATGCCTGTGACGGGCCCCGTGCCCCTCAGCCTGCAACACTCTGGCTTAGTTTATTACCTTACAAGCATAGCATTCGGATAGATGTCCCCGGGAAAGGGACGTCTTTAGCTTTTGCCCCTCATTGCCTTTCCCCCCCTCTTTGCCAAATTTTCCCCATGTCAACCCTGATGTTTGTTGTTTAAAAAATAAAAAAAAAAAGAGAGAGAAAAGAGAGGAGAAGGGGGGAAAAAAGAGAAAGAAAAGAGGGGGAAAGGGGAAGAGAGAGAAGAAGAGAAAAAGAGAGAGAAAAAAAAAAAGGGGGGGGGGGGGGGAAAGGGGAGGAAAAAGAAAAAAAGGGGGGGGAGAGGAGAGAGAGAGAGAAAAAGAGAGAGAGGGAAACCAAAAAAGAGAGAGAGGGAAAAGAGAGAGGAGGAGAAGAGAGAGAGAGAGAAAAGGGGGGAGGGAGAGAGAGAAGGGGAGAGAGAAGGAGAGAGAGAGAGAAGGGGAGAGAGAAATACCTAAAGTTTTAAAATCTAAGTATTTACACCTCTACCTGGACTAGTCCAAATGTTCTGAAAAAAAGATGAACATACCGGAAATCAAAAAGAACGAAGGCAACGATAGAACGGGGGTCCCGATGAAGGCCATGGGGGGAAGGCGGTGTGAATGAGGTGCTTGTAAAGGGGCTTCACATGTTGCCTCCACCTCACCCCATCCTCAGACAGAAAGGGGGAAAGTGTATCGTAACCGCGGGTTTAAAAAAAAGCGTCCCGGTGAACTAATATGGCAGAATTTTTTAAATTTGTGACTCTTTCCAAAACTCTGAGCACCCATTGTCTTTTTTCACCCCTCTACATCTTATCTTTGGGTTATATATTTCGTTTTTTCAAACATTAAAATCACCTGGGATTCAGTCTTAATAAAAACACCCTGATAGCAATGCAAGGGGGCGTGGCCGTCCTCCCTACCTGGCATACAACACAACAAACGCCCGCTTGGGGCCCGTCACCAAACACAAAACCATCTTCATTGGCTGCCACAAAGCCACGAAAACCCTTTGGAGATTGGGTGGCACTCCGAGGGTTTTTTTTACGGTGGTTTTGGGGGAGAAGGACCCGAAAAAACACACCTTTAATTTCCCATGTGAACCACTTTTCCCTTTTTTATATCCTATCCAAGTTAATTTGGGTTATTATTCTGTCGCCCTTCAGGGCATCAACATATCAAAAGACTAATAAAAAATAAGAACATAAAAAATAAAAAAGCTACAAGAGGCCGTGAGACCCACCTGATACTTCCTGTGACTCGGACAATATATGTATAAAATAACAAAGGTGGGCATTCCCCAATTTTTTTCCGCAATTCTGAATTTAAACTTCGGAATGGGGGAATTCGGTTGCGGAAAAAGCGCAATTGCCGATGCCGAAAAAAAGCGGAAAATTTCGGGTTGCGGACCGCCATAATTTTTTAAACGAATCGCAAAAAATTGTGACGGTCAACCCCCTTCAAAGTGCCCGCGTAAATAATTTTCCCCCCAATATGGTGGAGACGACATGCCAAATGTAGCGCAGTCATGCGTCTGGAAATTGGGTTTAGTGGTGGCGCTGGCCGGTGGTGTGATTTATCCTACTATATTGTTGTGGTTTGTGAAGTCAGTAAAAATTTTGTCCATAAGTGCAATCTTAGTAAACCCTAACCAGTGGTTAGTGGTTACTAAAATTGCCAATTAACATAACCGGTTAGTGGTTATAACCACTAACCATGTCTTATTTTTATTGTCTAAATTTTTAATTTTGTAATTTCAAATTTTTCTTATTTTTTCAGATTGGCTCATATAAATTTTTTTAATTGAGGTTTAAAATTAGTTTCGGAATTGCGGAAAATTTCGATTGGAAAAAAAGGATATCTAAAAAATTGCCGAAAAAGCGATTGCGGGCTGGTGCAGGGGGAATTGCGGAAATTTCGATAGCGGGAATGGAAAAAAAAATTTCGAGCCCCCTTTTAAGGGTAGGCTCTATACATTTGTATTTACCTTTTGCGTGGTAGCAACTCAAGGGAGATGCCCGGGCCCCACACTGATGCCCCGAGCACCCCCACTCTCGCCCCTAAGGGTTTTGGGGTGGGTACTCATGGGTGTGGACGGCGCCCAGGGGAATTGTCAAAGCCTTAAATTTTGGGGGGTCATTGCACGGAGAGTGGGTGCAAGGGTAGACCCAGAGGCATGACGAGGATAAAACACATGTGAGGAAAAAAAGTTAAACCTATCAGGGATATCATAGAGAAAAACACAAACCAAAAAGACATTATAGGGTGTGATTTATAAATTTAATCCATTTTAATCAATTTATCATTATCAAACATATCCGATGTATGTTCAATGTTCTCAGATCTCTAAGCACTTCTAAGTTAAATTTTAGTTCCTACATTTAAAAAACCCTATTCTTTTGACCAAAAAGTAAACAAAACCCTCCTTTGCCATGTAGTCACAACAAGGTAAATAAAACTACACCTTCCAACACCTACAACTGCTTTTGTCTTTAAAAAAGGGGACCCCGAAAACATCCCCCCTGTCTGCCTAAAGGGTGATCACCTCCCCAACCCCTCCCTTCCCGCATACTCACCCTTACACACAAAGATGCCCTCCCCCACCCCTCCCCTTTCCGGATACCCCCAGTACACAAATGATGCCCCCCCCACCCCCCCTTCCCGCATACTCACCCATTTCACCAAGTGGCGCACACAGGTTGGGGGTGGTGGGCTTGGCCTCAAGGTCTTTTACAGTGAAACCAGCCCGGGGGTTCCACGTCCTTTTCACTGGCTTTATTCCCCCACATACGACCAAACTAAGAAGATCGGTAGGGCTTAGGCTGCAGGGATTTCTGTCCATCTTTAAACTCTCAAAAAAAGTTTTATTTTTACCATATAGTTAGTACATAAAAAAAAGGGCCCTAAAATTTAAATTTCTGTTTCTTTCTTTAAGTCCTATTTTTTGCTTTAGAAAACTTTTCCTTCTCATGAGAGTACCTCCATCCCCATCTAGTAAAACATTAAATTTGGGATAACTTACCCTTTTGTATGGCGGAGGTTTAAGTGTTGGTATAATCCTCCGATATTTGAGGACAAATTCTTGTGGTGCAGAAAAAGACTCTTTTTCCTCTTGGAAAAGGGAAAATGGGAAAAGCCTCCTCCTTGGTATAGAGGTCCAAGAGAGAAGAGAGAGAGAGAGGAGGGAAGAGAGAGAGAAGAAAGGGGGAGAGGAGAGAGAAGGGAGAGAGAAAAAGGAGAGAGAGGAGTTTTTTAAAAAATTTTTTTCCCCTTTTTTTAATTTTCCCCCTTTTCCAAACCCCCCTTTAAAAAAACCCCTTTTAAACCCCCCCCCCGGAAAAAAAAAAAATTTTCCCCCCCCCCCCCCCAAAAAAAAACCCCCCCCCAAAACCCCAAAAAAGGGGGGGGGGGAAAAAAAAAGGGGGGCCCCGGGATCCCCCCAAATTTTCCCCCCCCCCCCCGGGGGGGGCCCCTTTTTTTTTTCCCCTTTAAACCCTTTTTTTTTTTTCCCCCCCTTTGGCCCAAAAAAAGGGGGGGAAAAAAGGTTTTGGGGGGTTTTCCCCTTTTTTAAAATTTTTCCCCGGGGGCCCCAAAAGGGTTTTTTTTAAAAAACCCCAAAAAGGGGGGGGGGAAAACCCCCTTTTTTGGGGAAATTTTTTAAAAAAGTTTTTTTTTTGGGGAAAAAAAAAAAGGGGGGTTTTTTAAAAATTTTTGGGGGGGGGTTTTTTTAAAAAAAAAAGGGGGGGAGAAAAAAAAAAAAAAAAAAAGGGGGGGGGGAAAAAGGGGGGGGAAAAATGGAAAGGGAAAAAAAAAAAAATTTTTTTAAAAAAAAAAAAAAAGGGGGGGAAAGGAAAAGGGAAACCCAAGGGGGGGAAAAAAGAGAGAAGAGGGGGGGGAAAAAGGAGAGAGAAAAAAAAGGGGGGGGGGGGGGGGGGGGGGGGGGGGGGGAAAAAAAAAAAAAAAAGAGGGGGGGGAAAGAAGAAAAGGGAGAAAAAGGGAGAGAAAGAAGGGGGGGGGAGAGAGAGAGAAAAAAAAAAAAAAAAAAAAAAAAAAGGGGGGGAGAGAGAGAGAGAGAAGAGAGGGGGAAAGGGAGAGAGGGGGGGGGGGGGGGGGGGGAAAAAAAAGGGGAAAAGGAAAGAAAAAAAAAAAAAAGGGGGGGGGGGGGAGAGAGAGAGAGAGAGAGAGATTTTTAATTAGATAATTTGTTTTTTTAAAAAAAAAATTTTTTCCCCCCTTTGCTCCATGAGATGGCTGGCCATTTCCCCATCCTTTTTCTTCTCCCCCCAAAAGATTAGCGTGTGGGGAAAAGCCGGGACCAAAGGCTTCACCGACAGGGATCTCTCCCTCACTTTATAATTACATTTTAGGGGTATCTGAAAAGGGTCTGTGAAGGTCTGGAGGAAAAAAAGCACTCTAATAAGGGGGGGGAAAAAGGGCTCTAGAATTTTTCCTAATCATTGGCGTGTATAAAATAACAAAGAAAAAAACCCCCGCCTGTCTCATTTCCCCACCTCCAAAAAACTGGCATGTGCATACCACCCCCCCAACTTATCACAGCCCCAGCTAAAGCTCCACAGCCCACATATCATTTTCAAGTTACTTATCCATGCACAATCAACATTAATAATAATCAAAATGGTTTTTACAGCCCGTAGTTAATAATTTTTTCTCGAGAAAAACACGCCTTTCAGACATTTCCCCACCCGTTTCCTCTTTTCTTTCTTTAGGCATAGTTTTGAACACTTCTCTGGAGTTTTAATTTTGGGTTTTTTTTTAAATTGGGACAAAACAAACATGATATGTTTTTTTTGTTTTAGGACATGTTGAAAGATAGATACGACGTCTGCCCAGCCAAAAAAAGCCCATCCGTGGGCGAACCTCAAGTTTAAAAAAAGTCACAACCAAACACAGCGCGTTCCGCCCTTTTTGTGATATTTGGCCCCAAAAAAAAACCCAAAAATTTTCTTATGGGGTGCATTTCTCAGCAAAAAAAATATGATACAGTGATATGAGCCTATATTGCATCCAAAGCTTCCTAATTTCTCCGTGGTTTTTGGTGTGGGTAAAGGGGGCCTTTGGGTTGGGATCACAAAAAATCTGTTTAATTGAAAAATAATATCACTGCCCAAATATATGAGCTTGAAGTTTTTAAATTATCGTTACCTCAAATAGAGTAAAAGGGTCCATTGCCCTTTGGGTACGCCCCACTCTGGGGAACCCCCACTTCCGGCTGAAGGGTAAAATTTTTTTCACCTGCATTTCCCTTTTGCTAGGGAGAGGAAAAAATATAGGGGAAAACAAGCCCAAAATAAAAGCCCAAACCCAATAGGTCTTTATAATTTCCCTTTTTCTATATGTGATACACCCGGGCTGAAAAGGGTAATAGCTGCTAAAAAACGGAAAAATTGATCGGATTATGCAGGGGGAAAGCTAGAAAAAACAGGAATTTTTTCAAAATATTGTCTCCCAGGCTGGGCTTTAAAATCTTTTTGTTTCTTTCCTTCCCTCTACCTCCATTAAAATTTGGGTTAAATTTCTTTCTTGTTTCCTCTCTCTCTCTCTCTCTTCCCCTCTCTCTAACTCTCTCTTTATCTCTCCCTTTTTTTCTCTCTCTCTCTCCTCTCTCCTTCTCTCCCCTTCTCTCTCTCCTTTTTCCTCCTTCCCCTTTTCCCCTTTTCTTTTCTTTTCCCCCCTTTTCTTTCTCTCTCCCCTCCTTTTCGGTTTTCTCTTTTTAATTTTAATATTACAAGATACTTATCCTGTAATTTGGGTTTTTTCATATTTTTGACGGGAAAATACATTACCTACAAAAGGGCCCATGTAGTGGTCAAAAAGGGTCCCATTTTTGAAAAATTTTCCCCCCCCCCCCCCCGGAAAATAAAGTTTTTAACTTCCCCTCCATGCACGTGCACTTACTTAATTGATTTCAAAGAAAAATTTTTT
>JACEEZ010016791.1:0-10377 GCA_016584305.1 Chionoecetes opilio
AAATTAATAACCCATATTGCAGGTCACAAGAAGAGGAAGAGGAGGCATTTTGTAAACAGGAAACGTATCCCTCCTCCCACCTAAAATGTTATATCTCCGAAACTATTGATTTGCGACGGAAAGCTCAGAGAAAATGTCTCATAGTTTAAAACTTTGGAAGAAGTCCTTCACCCCTATCTTTTTTTTCTTCCCCTATAGCAAAAGCTGGGGAACTGGGGGGGAAATACGGGGTTTTTTGGGTGGGGGAAGAAAATTAAGTGATTTATGGCTCCCAAAAAAATCATCAAAGTCACTACGTATATGTAAAAATCTAACCTAACCTAACCTTTAAACCCACAAAAGTATACCTAACCGAACCTAACCAAACCCTTAACCACAAAGTATACCTAACTAAACCTAACCTTAACCACAAAGTATCCCTAACCGAACCAAACCTAACCTTAACCACAAAGTATACCTAACCTAATCTAACCTAACCTTAACCACAAAGTATACCTAACCTTAACCACAAAGTATACCAACCTAACCTTAACCACAAAGTATCCCTTAACCTAACCTAACCTAACCTTAACCAAAAAGTATACCTAACCTAACCTAACCTTAACCACAAAGTATACCTAACCTAACCTAACCTTAACCACAAAGTATCCCTAACCTTAACCACAAAGTATACCTAACCTAACCTTAACCACAAAGTTACCAAACCTAACCTAACTGGACTTAGAATTTTTGAGGCACCTCATATTTCATAGGCGGCCGTGTGGGTTAGCCAAGGCTGAGCGCACGCTGGAACCTTTACAGATGTGAAGTAAAATAAACATACAATACAGTGGGGTATTTCATTTTCAGTCAAAGCCGGAAGGATGAGTTCCAAATTATTTCCTCAAAACTATTCAGGAAAACTAAGTTTCATCTTCAAAATAGGTAATGCCCATTACCGAAATGTTACCATTTTTGGCTTCCGCAATGAATAACTGCTGCCATTAACCGAGTCGAAAAAAATGGAGAAAAAGAAGTGTGAAGGCCTGTGGAGCCCCCAACTCCTGGGGGTATATTCACCCAGACGTTTCTTGCCCGGGCACCATGAAGAATAACACTACCCTAATAACACACCCACACAACAAGCTGTGCTAAATAACATCATGGCGTTCTCCCGCTCTCACTCATGTTAGTCTGTTATCCATTATTTATCTGTATTTTACTTATTTCAGCCTTGACGGCACTGTGCACCTTGCCGTCTGTACCTGTGGGTTATTGCAGCGTCTGTGTGCCTTAAATCAGGCATTAATCACGTAGTTGTTGTTGTTGTTTGGGGTTTGAAGGGCCGTGTAGGCTGTGTGCCACAGCCTCTAGTGCCCCGAAGGTGCAGTATGCAGATGGTTTAGCATTTTTAGATCCTGTGCAGTTGGCCCGTTTTGTGTAGGAAGGTCCTGGTGTGTTTGGATTTTAAAGGGCCCAAAGCCGGGCTGGAGAGCCACCCAGAGGTCAGCTAGATTTGGGCCTGCGGAGGAGAGGGGGATAGTGATTGGAGGAGCCCCGTGCGGTGGGAGTGGTGACGAGGACATTGCAGGAGGAGGTGTTCAGGTGTGTGGGGGTTTATGTGGGGCACCAGGGGCAGTGAGGGTCAGCTGTCATGCCCATTTGTGTAGGTGGGCGTTGAGGCGGGTGGGGCCAAATCCGGAGTCTTGGTGACTGCGGTGTCCAGGGCACGGCTGGGGAGTGGGTCCACCAGTGGTGTCGTGTGTCATTCGTATACGTCCAAGTGAAGTGTACTGTAAGGCGTCAGTCAGTTCATTGTCCCAGTGTGGGTTGCATGTAGTCTGAAGGTTATCAGTGAATCAGTCAGGTCTGTGGTCATGTCTAGGGGAAGAGGGGAGGAGTGTGCCTCCGTGCCGCCCTGTCGCCACAGTGTTTGCCCCTGACACCAATGTGGAGGGAACCCACTGAAGGTGGATGAACATGGCCAGAGGAGGATAAGTGAAGCAAGAGGTGGTGGATGTAAAAACAAAGGGCATGGTGAGTGATAAGGGCGGTGACGTCGGAGAAGTTGGAGGGCGTGAGGGAGTCAGTGAAAATGGTTAACAGCACAGGAGGGGGGCACGGTGGTGGCATATTTGATGCCCTCCCTGATGGCAAAAAGTTCTGCCGTCAGGGTGGAGGCAGTGGGTTGGGAACCTCCAGGCGGTGGCAAGTGACCTGGCCCGGGGTGAACATGGCCGCACCTACAGACGGAGGGGCTGGCAGACGGGAGCCGTCGGTGTAAATGTGGAGGAGTTATTTTAACGGGTGTGTAGGAGGGAGTAAAAAAGGTACCTGCCCTGCACCGGACAGGCAGCCTTGGCCATGGTGTAGGTGTGTGAAGGGACAGAGAAATTAGAGAAGAGAGAGGAAACCAAGGGCCCAGGGGAGAGGTCTTCTCCAGAGTGCAAAAGGAGGGGGAGTCACCCGGATAGAAGCAAAGAAGGAGAGGGCTTTGCTCTACGAAAGGTGTGTGGGCTTGATACGGCAGGGGGCCATGAAGTGGTTCCCTACCGTATCGGAGGAGGAGGGAGTGGAGGGCATGGCAGCTGGGGAGGAGGCAAGTTTGGTGTAGGTGCGGACAAGGAGGGTGGAGCGTCGGTTTTGACAGGGAGGGGAGGGAGGATTCTGCCTGAAGGGCTGTGACTGGGAGGAACCCGAAGCCCCCAAAGCTATACGAAGGGCATTATTCTGGATTACATCTAACTTGTGGAGGAGGGAAGGTGAAGGCCGCACCATAAACCTCACACCCCTAGTCTAAGCGGCTACGGATGTAAGTGCTATAGAAAAGAAGGAGGGTATTCCTGGGCCGCCCCCACTTGACCCCTGCAAGGGACTTCATTAAGTTAAGCCTCTTAAGGCACGAGGTCACCAGTACTGTATGTGGCGGCCCCAGGTTAGGCGGGGGCATCCAACAGTAAACCAAGGAATTGTGCTGGGTTTTGAAGGAAATTGGGACCCATTAAAGATGACCATTTGGGGTGTTGGGAATACGCCTTCGGGTGAAGCACAGAAGGCTAGACTTCTGGGGACTCACCGTCAGGCCCCAACGGGAGGTCCATGAGGGACGGCATCAAGCCCACGTTGAAGATGGTCTTGAGCCTCCTGGATAGTGGGAGCAGAGCAAATGAGAGAGATTCATCAGCATAGAGAGTGCATGTGTGCATGGAGACAGGGAAAGTCTGGGAAAACAAGATGTTGAAGAGGACAGGACTGAGGGGAGAACCCTGTGGGACGCCTCTGGTTTACCGGGTAAGACCTGGAATGGGTGTTCCCGATCACCAGAGAGAAGGACCTGGAAGACAGGAAGGATTTAACCCATTGGAGAGGGGAGCCATGCAGTCCTAGGCGGGCAAGTTTTCCAATGATGGCATTATGGGAGGAGGTGTCAAAAGCTGCTTGGATGTCAATAAAGGCTATTAGTGTGAATTGTTTGTGGGTAAATCCTTCCTGTATGTGGTGCTCCAGCTGGAGCAGGGCATCCAGGGTGCCCCGGTGAGGACGAAACCCGAACATGTTTGATGGAAGAAGGTGTTTGTGTTCCAACCACCATGTCAACCTACACCGTACTATTTGTTCTACTACCTTACTGAGATTAGAGAGAAGGCTAATGGGCCTATAGGAGGAAACCTCAGACGGAGCCTTGCCAGGCTTAAGAATAGGAATTGTGATGGCATGACGCCACACAGAAGGGAACGTCCCCGACAGCCAGCTGGCGTTGAGGACGTCCAGGAGGAGGCGAGCCAGAGCACCCGGGAGGCGGCGAAGAAACTCGTTCGGGACGTTGTCCGGTCCCACCGCCTTCCCAGCGGACAGTGCGTGTAAAGCCGAGGAAAGCTCCTGGGGGGTTATAGCAGTGCTAATTGTATGGCCGGTGTGTGAAGGGGGTAATACAGGTGTTAATCACGTAGTGTTTCAGGAAGGCGGCCCAGCCCGCGCTGTGATGCCATCTCGATGTTGTTGTTGTTGTTGTTGTTGAAGGGCAGTGATGTCGAAGTCGACGATATTCGCCCTGGTGTACAGCCGTGAAGTAATCACAGTCTCGAGAGTTGATTAGTCTTCCTCAGGAAGGCACAGGTGAGGCGGATGACGGCGGGGCGTTGTGATGGGTGGACGGCAGCGGCGGCCAGCAGGGTGGGCAGGTCAAAGGTGGTGACGTTCAGGGCGATGAGCTGACCACGTAGAAGTTGTCGGTGGGAGTGGAAGCGAGGACACTGCAGCAGGAAGTGGTCAATGGACTCCGGGACGTTCCTGCACCAGGGGCAGTGCGGGTCGGGCGTGAGCTGCAGACGATGCAGGTGTGCTGTGAGTGTTGTGTGACCGATCCTCAGGCGAGTGAGGGCGACATCCAAGACGCGGGACGTTTGTCTTATCCATGGGTGCGGGGAGGAGTCTGCACGGTATTGACCCATGGAGGTGGCACGAAGGGCGTCGCCGAGCGACCTATCCCAGGCGGAGCGGCATTTTTTGGAGATTAGACGCTTGGCGGTGGAGAGCGGCAGCGGGAGGGGGGTGATGTTTACCTCGGAGAGTGCCATCTTGGCGGCAGCATCAGCAACCTCGTTGCCCCGGATGTTGCAGTGGGAAGGCACCCACTGCAGGGTGATCTTCCAGCCCACTGACGTGAGGGAGAGGAGTAGCCGTTGAAGGGTGTGTGCGAGGACAGTGGAGGATGCCGGGCGACGGGAGAGGAGGAGATGGAGGGAGGAGAGAGAGTCCGTGTAGATCACAGCCCTGGTACAGGTGTAGGTGGTGTTGAGGTAAGCCAGGGCCTGGCGGATGGCGAAAAGCTCCGCCGTCAGGACGTCAGCCTCAGGAGGCAGCCTCCATGTCTTACAGAGGTTAGAGCGGGGATCGTAGATGGCAGCGCCAGTAGAAGGAAGGGTGGGGGAGTGGGAGCCGTCAGTGTAGACCTTGAGGTGATGGTGGTAGAGGGACAGGTCCAGTTCTCTGAAGAGTGTTGCTGCCACGATGCCAGCTGAGTGTTTGGGAGGAAGGTCAGGGATATGCAGGGCAACCATATGAGAAATGTCGTGCCAGGGTGGGACTGGGGAGTGTGGGCTGGTGGGTTGTAGAGGGGGTGGAGGCAAGTGCAGCACTGAGTGGGCCAGCAGTGCACGGATTATTAGAGGCTGACGTGCTCCAGGAAGCCAGACTGGGGTGTGATGATCTACACCAGAGGTGGCATAGAGTGCAGCGAGGGGGTGGGTTGGTGGCAGGGTCATGATGTGGTGGTAGTGTTGGCACAGGACCGTTCTCCTGTGCACCTGCAGGGGGGGGATGCCGCTCTCCGCGTGAAGGGCGATGACTGGGGAGGATCTCATTGCCCCCATGGATATCCTCAGGGCTGCATTTTGCAGAATGTCCAGCTTTCTGATGGTAGAAGGCGCTGCCGAGCCATAGATGCTGCTACCGTATGATAATTTAGACCTGATTGCCGCCTGGTAGTACATTAATAGGAGGTCACGACTGGCCCCCCAGCGGACACCAGCCACCCTCTTCATAATGTCGAGGCGCCTGTTACAAGTAGCGCGGAGGTGTTCAATGTGTGGAGACCAGGTAAGCCGAGGCCCGTCTAACCGCATACCAAGGAATGTATGTGTCCTGGAGTAGGGAACTGGGGAGCCACTAATGCTGACTGTTGGTGGAGAGTGGACAGGCTTGAGTGTGAAGCACATGAGGGTGCTCTTAGATGCATTGACAGAAAGACCCCAAGCCTTTACCCAGTTAGCCAATGCAGAGGCTGCTTCCTGTAGGTGTGTTTGTGCCTGGATCTGAGTGCTGGCCCGGCTGATGATGGTAATGTCATCAGCATAAATAAGGAGGTGGGAGTGGGGAGGGATGTGAAGGTCTGAGAGCAGAACGTTGAAGAGGACAGGGCTAAGGATGGATCCCTGCGGCACTCCTCTCCGTATAGATTGTGACGGAGAGGTGGAGGCACCCACAGCAACGCGGAAAGTTCTCCCAGACAAGAAATTCTGCAACCAGGCGAGGGTGGGCCCCGTGATGTGCATGGTAGCTAATTTTCGTAGGATGCCGTCATGGGGGGCAGAATCGAATGCCCCTTCCAAGTCTATGAAGAGCGAGGTCATGACCTCCCTTCCCCGGTAGGTGTCGCAGATGTGATATTCTAGTTGCGCCAGGACATCTAGGGTGCTCCTGCGGGGCCTGAAGCCACATTGCTCTTCTTGTAGGAGATGACCATCCTCTAGCCACCAGGAAAGACGAGTGGCCACCAACCGCTCCAGGAGTTTTCCGACGCAAGAGAGGAGAGCGATAGGGCGGTATGCGGATGGAAGTGTGGGGTCCTTACCAGGCTTGGGTATAGGGAGCAAAGTGGAGGATTTCCAGCAAGTGGGGTATATGCCCTGAAGCCAACTGGTGTTGAAAAGGAATAGTGTGACGGCCTTCAAGGGAGGTGTTAGATGAAGCAGGAATTCATATGGAATGTTATCCTGGCCTGCAGTTTTCAAAGGCTTCAAGGTGGAAAAAGCCTGATCAAGCTCCTCAGTTGTGAAAGGTCTAACGAGGTCGGGGACACCTGGGGAGGCAATGGCATCAAGGATTTCAGCACGGATGGTAGGGGATGAAGGTAGAGAGGGGCAGAGACCAATCTTGCCATGGTAGAAAGAAGCGAGCAAAGCAGCTTTCTGTGGGTCGTCCTGGAGGGGGTTGGCCCCATCCTTGAGGGGCAGTGGGAGGCGGCGTTTGGTGCCCTCCATCGAGTGGAAAAAATCCCACGTACGCTTGGTGGTGGAAGATGGAGAGAGGGAAGCGCAGTGGGTGCCCCATGCCTTCCTCTGGGCAAGGAGGATGGTCCTGATTCAACAACTCAATCAGCTGTTCGGGTCTTGGTCTGAGGCGGGGTAAACAAAATAATTATATATTACCAAAGACATTCAGTTGAATGTCTTTGATATTACTTCAAAACAAGAAAGATGTATGAAATACATCTGTTTACCGCTTATAAATAAGCGGTAAGGATTTGTTTAACCACCCTGCCATATCTCGCGTACTACCGTTCCCATATAGGGAGGGGATATAGTAATTGATGCTTTAGGTGTAGTATGAGGAGGCGTCAATCATGGAGCTATAATAATAAGGAATATACTCCATGGCCGTCAATAACCCCGCAGTTACGGCGCCTTAAAAAACTATAATCTCTCTCTCTCAGTCTCAGTATGAGGAGGGATGTGATCAGTTGGCGTGGCTAAGGGGGGGCACGGCCCTCCATGAGAAGCCGGTGCCCCCCCCAGTGTGCTCCCCTACTGGTCATGGATGCCGTTAAGTAGTCTGTATAATGCTCAATACCCTAAAAAAAAAAATAACCCCCACCCCCCCCAAAACTGAAATCCGATCTTACTATAGAATATGCCTTATGCCCAGTGGCGATCCAGGTGTTGCAGGCAGGGCACGTAGCTGGGCGCCACTTGAAGGGGGGCGCAAAATTTTCATCGTCCAAACCAAATTAATGACAAAAAATTATAGCTTTAAATATATGGCTTTAAAATGCTCCTAGAATTGCTCATATTTCGAACATTTTCTCGGACCCCCCCCCAGCTGCAGAGTCTGCCCCCTCCAACCCCCCACCACCCCAGGGGCGCAATCCAATGCTTGCCCTATAAGCGCCTTATATGCGTCTATTTTCCTAGATACGCAGGCTGTGCAGGTGGCGGGTGGTTGCAGGCCAGCTGGGCGGTGTCGTGAGGACCCGCCAGGAGAGGCCACAACAAGGAAATACATAGCTTTGGCCCCTTGGGCCACACGGAGCACGCAACACGGCTGGAAAACAAGGGAAAAATACTTGTCATGAGAATTAAAACATGAAATCAGTCCACCCGCGTTGGACCAGTGTGGTAAAGCGAGACCAACCGAGAGACAAGGCAGGGGGATTCGCCCGTGACGTCACACCATAAGGAACCACCGCTCCGCTCCCCGGACAAGTTTACCTACTATATAATGTTTATCAGCATAAAAGGATATACTGTTATCTCGAAATGTTTGTGTTCTATAATATTATCAAATTAAAAAACGTAAAACATCACAAAGAAAAGGCCATTATGAGAACTTTTCAAGAATAGCATTAACTTAAACTCTTCGCCAGGTCATATTTGCTTCGCAAACATTTTACATGGAGATATCAAATAGAGCGGAGTTTAATAGTTTCCCATTGGATCTAATTTCGTTAAGTTGAGACGATAATCTTAGGAAATGGAGACGAGAGGAGGAACTAAAGGAGTAAGATGAATGTACAAAAGGAGCAGAAGAGACTTGGAAAACAACAAGGAAGAAACTGAAAAAATACCATGAAGAAAATTGCCTGGGAAGAAATGAAAGGATGACGATGTGCAAGTGAAATACAACATTTATCTGAGCATATATGAGAAAGGAGTTGAAAAAACGTAGGCTACACTATATACACCAAGAGAAAAGGGAAAGAAAGAAAGACTGGTTTAATGGAGATGTGAGAGGCAAAGAGGAATAAGGGATGAGGCATGGAAAAAAAGTAAAGAAAACTCGGACACAAAGAAATAAAAGAGACTATAAATGAGGAAGAAATGAAATGTGTGCATAAGGAGAGAGCCAAAGAAGAGTATGAGAGGGATAGAGGTGAAAAGTTAAGGAAGAACCAAAATGTTCACAGCTTTATCAATGCAAGAATCAAGCATAAGGACAAAAGTGGAGAGACTGAAAGAGGTAATAGGATATATAAAGATTCCAAAAAAAATGAGTGAAATTCTAAATAAAAACTTTCAGCAAGTATTCACAAAAGAATAGAAATTCAATGAACCGCAAGGAATAAAAAAAGGCCGAATGGAGTGGAAAATAAAAATAGAGAAGGAGGAAGTTTGTGAATTGTTGAAGGAATTGGAGGCGAGGAAAGCACTGGGACCAGACGGAGTGTCGGGTTATGTTTTAAAAGAGTGCAGAAAGCAGGGGGTTTGAACCAGTATGATATAAAAAAGGGTGCTCATTAACAACAGGAAAGTGCCAAAGGAGTGGAAGAGAGCAGATAGAGTGCCAATATATAAATATGGGAAGAAGGATGAACCACTAAATTATAGACCAGGGGTCATTGAGTAGCACAGTATGCAAGAAAATAATAAAGAAGCAATGGACGGAATACTTAGAAAATTAAAGTATTATAACAGACCGCAGTATGGTTTTAGCAAAAAGAGATCATGTGTGACTAACTAAATAAGCTTTTACTCAAGAGTAATTGATATAACACAAGAAAGAGATGGATGGGCAGACTGTGTATACCTAGATCTTAAAAGGCATTTGATAAAGTTCCACATGAGACTACTTTGGAAATTGGAAAATATAGGAGGAATCACAGGGGGGATCAAAACCTGGATGGAAAGTTATCTGAGAGGAAGAGAAATGAGAACAGTAGTGAAAAGGGTGAAAAGTCTGAATGGAGAAAGGTATTTAGTGGGCTACCACAAGGACCAGTAATGGCATCAATAATTTTTCACGATTACGTCAATGACATGACGGAGGAAATAAATAGTTATATTAGTCTATTTGCGGATGATGCAAAACTATTAAAGAGAAATAAAAAGCTATACAGATTGTGAAACACTACAAAATGACCTGAACAAAATCTACGAATGGAGCAGAAGATGGGAAATGGAATTTAATGTGAATAAGTGTCATGTGATGGAAATTGGAAAAAAGCGATTAGATATATAAATGGCCATATAAAATGGGAAATGAAATAATTGCACAGGTTCAGGAAGAAAAGGACCTGGGAGTGATAATGCAGAATAACCTACAACCAGAAAAACATATAAATAAAATATTTGGAGATACATACAGGATGTTAAAGAATATTTGAGTGGCATTTAATTACATGGACACAAATATGATGAGAAAGATAATTACTACAATGATCCGACCAAAAATGGAATATGCTGCCATTGTATGTGTAGTGGTCAAAATGATCATCTACACCGTTGTCACCATTATGTAGTGCCCACCTTGGAGTGTACTCTACAGTCCTGGTTACTCCGCTGCCACCACCCACATTAAGTGGGAAAAAATATATAAATGAATAAAAATAAAAGATTTAAGAAAATATGTAAGTACTGGTTGGATCTGAATGACAACGCGTTAATATATTTCTAATTATAATATATTTAACTCTTTACTGTCTCACTTGGTAATTATTATACATTCACAAGTTATCCTTAATATTAAGTCTTCAATCCTTCCCTTCCCCTAACGATACGCACCGAAATGCTCAAGTCGTATCCTTAGTTACTTCTTGGGAACTTCAAAAAGCACTTTTTCCCCCTTTTTAAAGAACGCACGTAATGCTCAAGTCGTCATCCTAATTTGTTTTTCTATCTTTCT
>JACEEZ010016792.1:0-27529 GCA_016584305.1 Chionoecetes opilio
AAAATTTTGCAATAAAATATATTGATATGTTGAATATTCGATTTTCGTTTTAGATCCGCCATTTGAAAAGTTCACATAAACCTTTGCCTATCCATTCATCTGGAGCAATAGATTTTATTTAAGTATAAACTGTTCTATCATTGTACAAAATTTGGTGCTTTTGTCCACCCGGCTAATATTACCATATTATGTTCCTAAGTCACTAGAGTGACGGTGACTCGTATCAAGCAGGATGACGGACCATGAGTTCGGACTCTGCGGGCCGGATCTGGCCCGCGGGCCGGATCTGGCCCGCGGGCCGGAGGTTGCCGACCCCTGGGTTAAGGTGTGCATGTTGTCGTTCAAAGTAACGTTCAATTGTGTGACCTATACGTTTGCAATAGTAAGGGTAGTGAGGAGAAAGGGAAGGAGAACGAGAAGGCCTGGCATAGCTGTGAGTGTGCTGAAGGCGAACGGTGCCATTGACGTTGTGACGTATGTGTGTTGGAAGGAGGACGTGATGTGCTTTGAGTTTGATGTTGATGTGGCCGTGTTGAGATAGCTGCAGTCATGGAAGAAGGGATATTGGATGAAAAGGCTAGGGAAGTTGATTCCTCAAAATTAGAAGCAAATTCAGTCAGGGTATTGTCGGAGCAAATTTAAAATTCTTATCTGAAGCTTGTTTTGCTGTTGAAGGATGTAGGAGAAATATGAAGGTGTAGTAACCGAACAGATTCCCAACAGCTGACTACTGGTACTTGAGCCAAATAAAGCTTTAGAATAACCTCAGCACTTCTACTTTTAACACTTCTGGCAATGAATCCTAATACTCTATTAGCTCTATATCTAGCTTCAATACATTGTTTCCTAGGTCGGAGGTCGGAGCTTACCCCCTCACTCCCATATCTGTCTCACTTTCTGATCTTTTCAACGATACATTGCGTATGGTATATCTCTTACCAGGGTTTTTTCTACCAACATTCATTACGCTGCACTTATCCTATTAAATTATTTAAGACAATTCATCATTATTAAAGTGGTAAGGAAAAGATCGTTCTGAGGAAGCTGTCCAGCAAGGCAGTTAGATAAGTCGCAACGTGACTTCAACTGAGCAATTTTTATGCAATCATCGGTGATGTTGCGACGGGCGATTTCATCGTCCATGTCTTTGAGAAGGATGTGGACGGGTATATCATTCCCTGTAAATTTTGTGTATGAAGGTAGTGAACAAATGTGATCAACATGAACAACTTGTCAAGACAAGTTGTGGTTGAGTATGATGTCCATGGTTCGAGTGACAGATTGAGATCTTACAGTTGTTCTTTGTCTCCTGTATTTCTTGTTTCCCATAAAGTTGTAAAGGTGTGAAAGTGAACTGGTAAGAAAGAGTCAGAGTACACAAATATATGTCATCAAAAGAAGAAATGCACACACATATATTTAAGTGGAATAATAGATGATAAATGCAAGTAATATTAAAAAATTTGCACAGCTGAAAATATATGCCAATTTAACTGTCAAAAATTATGCACTTAGTTATCATTTAAATTTAACTGGCAAAGTATATTTACAAAAATTTACAAGAAAAATCAGTGGTGATATATAAAATGAACTGTTTTTAGCACCTGGAGAATATTAAAAAAAAAAAAATATATGAAAAGCACTTGCTTGGATGTTAAAAGTGTTGGAAGAAACATTTAACAACACCTCTAATAATTTTTTCACGTGAGACGAATGTACGAAACCGAAAGCGAAAGTTCACGTGTAGCAGCCGGTTTTTTTCCTTGGAATGTTCCCAACTCCAATTGTTTTGTTTGTGTTATTCTGTCTCTTGTGTTGTTTGTGTTGGGCTCTGTCACGTAGGACTAGAACCCTCCTGGGGAGAGACAAGGAGATGTATGTCGGGAGTCTCGCTAAGGATGTCGAGGGCCATGTGAATGCTAATGACCTCCGACCCTCCTACCGGGCCCTGAAGAAGCTCTCCTCCAAGTCTTCATTTCGAGCGAGTGCTATCCAAGCAGCAGATGGGCGCTTCGTGTCGGACATGGATGGGCATATGGCTCGTTAGGCTGAGTACTTTGGGCAGTTGTTCACGGTGGATCCTCCAATTGGGCAGCTTCACACCACTGGATTACGGGCAGTAGATGCCGATTCTCCCATTGACGAAACTGCACCCTGTCCTGACGAAGTCAGAGAGGCTGTAGCAAAGTTGAGGGGTGGAAAGGCAGCTGGTGTTTGTAATATCAGTGCGGAGTTCCTCAAAGCTGAGGGTGAGGCCATAATCCACGGGTTGCATGCTATCCTGACTACCGTGTGGCAATCAGGTACCATTCCTCCTGACTAGAAAAGAAGCTGGTCGTCCCTATCTGGAAAGGGAAAGGGGCCCGTTAGGCTAAGGATTAGGATATCGGCTAATATTGTAGCCATTCCGCCATGTAATTAGTTCCTATGATATTCTTCCACCAACAATTTAGTAAGATGATGGTGTTTGGGAATTAATATGGGATGGCAGGTGGTATTTGGAAGATCAGCTTTCAAATTTCGTCCTCGACACCTAATTATGCCCTCATGATCTAGGTAGAGACCTAATAATTTGGTCAATTTGTTCCTATGGGGGCTGGCTGAGGCCAAGAGCTGATATTCCTCAGGAAATTCCTGCTTTTGTATTGCTCTGACCCAAAACTTCAAAGAGTCAGAGCTATCCCTTTTAATGGATTGGAAGACTAAATTAGTAGTCTTAATTAGTTTGCTCAGTAAGGAAAACCTTTCTATGTCTATCACAGGATCTGGGATCAATTCAGGTTCCCTTATTATATCTACAGATATGTCTGGCTGAGTGGAAACCTGATTAGGATTATTATTACACTCTTTCAGCTAGGTAGGGCCTTTAAACCATAATCCTGTGTTCAATTTGAGGTTATTATTTCCTCGCGACACATTATTATTAGGATTTTCATTAGTGGCGATGTATTGATTATGAACTGGAATACCACTTTCCTCTACTACCTCACTAATTGGAGTGGGCAAGAAAGTGGTTCCAATTTTGGTAATTAATAGGGACTGTGCATGACTAGGAATACTCTTCTCTTGTTCGGCATGGTGAGTATGTGGGATGGGTCCCAATATTACATTACCACCAACACTGGTGAACATAGAGACGTTATGTCTTTTGATTACCTTCCTTAGGTAACGCCCAAAATAATCAGCGCCTATTATTAATTGGAAGGGACCATCAACGTCCTCGAAGGTATTACTAACTAGTTTAACACCATTATCCCGCAGCATTTCAGCTGTATCTTTTAGTCCATTAAACTAATACCAATATTATTAACTACTACAGCAGCTACCCTTCATTTATATCTTTCTAATTGGACTAGGGGTTGAACTATGTCAAAGGTTTGAGCCTCTATATTGGCAAGAAAACCTGATATGGCTAAATTCACTTTATTAATTATGTGTAGTTGTAATAATTAAACTTTCTCCCTGCTTATGAAGGATCTTTGTGCACCACTGTCAAACATTGTCTTTACTATGACTGCATTACCATTGTGGCTCACCTTCAATTCGGCAGTAGGAACAGCTGCTGAACTACTCTTATTTGTGACTGCCATTTTAACTACTGTAGGGTCCGAGTTAACTGTTAGGTCATTGTTAGGATAAAGAGCAATGTTATGAAAAGATTGTTTACATTTCCTACAAATTCTTAAGTTTATAGGGCATGCATTTGAAGCATGTTTACAACGGAGACAGGTTAGGCAATTACCAAGGCTCATTAACCTTTCAACTCTCGTGTAACAATCTGAATAGATATTACATGTGGAGGGTGTATGTTCCCCCTCACATAAGACACAATTTATTATTCGTACTTCACTAGAAGTAGTCATGGATTTAGGGATTGTATCTTTTATTTGAGTAGGTCTTAGTGGTTTACTGGTAGGCTGAGAAGTTTGAATCTTAATTACAGGCTGTTTGATTTGCGTAACTTTAACAGGCGCAGGATAAATGCTCACTAACGAGGGATCTTTAGACTCTAAGGGTGGCTGAAATAGCTGATTACCCTTAAGTGTAACAATCTTGATCTCCCTGATGGGGGTTCCTGCTCAATACCTTGCAAATTTTGGGTTAAAGAAGCTTTAGCTGTTGATGGAAAATGAGCACACTCCAGTTATCCCTCATATACAATTATTTTATCGAGATATCTTTGACACTTGTTCATAATTGATCACACATTGGTGAATAATTTTTTTATCCCCAGCTTGTCTTAATTGAACTTCATATAGGAAGTAAGCCTCCTCATATTTATTCCATTGCTCATTTAACAATGGTAGACCTGTCTTTAAATTAATATAATCAATAGGAATTGCCTTAACTGCGTCCTCACACTTATTATATATTCGTGTGAGCATTGCTAGTTTAGCCGATAATGAATGCTTAGCAAATTTCGCCATGATATAGTTAATAACTAAGTCAAATAAAATATTAAATGCAAGATTACGTCACTAAAAATAATTGCTACCGTAGTTGATAATTAATTATTATATCCTAAGTGCTGGAAGCGCCGTTGGCTGGCTTATCAAGGCGCATAACCAGGCCTATGACCAACCAGCACTTAACTATTACCACTAACTAAGGCTACGTAACTTCTGACGTTATCTGCTACCTGGTGTATGGTAGTTGACCGGCTGTTGAATCGTTCCCAATGCCACGAAACACCTCACCTCCGCTCTCATAGCCAGCAATTGTGGTAGGCTCACAATTTCGCCTCACAACGACCACTTCGAGTCAAATGGACATCAATATTCCTCACTCACCAATATAGTCCTCTCTCGGGGCAACAATGTGGAAATTTATCTCACATACATATATTTAATTTGAGGTCTTACCTATACAAAACCCATCGTCTATCTCATCCCGACACAATACCCAACTAGTCAACTAACTAGGATACTTATCGGTGGATAGTAGGGTTAGAATTGGCTGTAGGTTTTGATTAATACTGCATGTCTTGTTATCCGAAGTGGTCAACGTGATCCAGACCGCCCGTGAAGGACAGAAGTGGAGGGCGGAAGCGGTGTGCTTTGATATGGGCGTCAGGCGGGTTTTCATAACCTAGTTATCTTGACGCGGCGGATATAATCACTTGTGTCGTATTTTAACACGTCCTTTTGTTTTTAACACTATATGCAAAGAGTCTATATGCAATTCTCTCATATATACAAATCCACGTATATATTTAATAAGAGATGTTAACTTGGTAAGAGGCTGGAAGTGTACTAAAATCTGATCCAGCGGCGGCGACCGGCTGCACAAATCCCACCTACACGTGTCAAATCGTCGGTGGCGGCGAGGCACTCCTACCAATACCTGCCACGTATACACGCAGGGATAGGAGCAATATTATAAAGACGACCAATAGCCAGTCGCTCCAAATTAAGGTGCTAATGTAAGGTGCAAATGTTTAATATTACTGGGAATGTTAATTTATATTATCCCAGTATTTATCATTTACTCAAATTACCTTAACTAATACCCACCACCACTACAACTATATATACACATCCCTACGCACCCCTTTGATGAGCGGACAATACCCCCCGCACAAGGGGGGGGGGGGAAACAAAACCACCACTCTACCAATTATTTAGAGGGTGGTTGGTGAATAATTTTCACAGTTGATAAGATGCACATGTTCTAGTAACCAGCCATGTAAGTACTCAAGATGCGCATGTAACAAGTAGAGGCTACCATGCACAATGTTTTGTGCTTGTCAATCCTCCATTGAATGTTGCAATGATCAAACACGAACAGAAATGATGAGGATGATGAGCATGATTACTAATTACCTCAAGAATTATGCATTTATGCCCATAAGAAATTGCGGACTCAAAATGATCTGACAAAAAAAACTGTCAATCTTTATTACTTGCATGTTGAACAAGTAATATTCTTATATACTAGTATAGGTATAAAAAAAAAAAAAAAAAAAAAAAAAAAGCAGCCATTTTGAAAATGGTGGTCATTTTGGATATGAAAATACCAGAAATTAATTTTCTGGGTCAAAATACCCAGGAATCCATGTATTGGTTGACCGGTTATGTCGATGTGTAAGGGATTTATGGAATATTATGTATTTTGATATTTCCTTGGTGGCCATTTTGTTTTATGCTAATTATATCAAATTGCCCAATGTTGACAGCGAACCAACCAAGATATTTTTCAAACTGGATATATGGCAAACAAAATTCATGAAAAAAAAAATAAGACCCTAAAACAAGGTTGTGTTGGTGGCTGCCGGATTATATAGTATAACAAAGCCATATAAACAACCGCTCGACCACTTTTATTAAACTACCATTTGAGGTGTCTGGCTAGGACGGTAAAGACTCCTACCCATCAATCTACACTTCTAAGGCAATCATCCCCTACAGGGTCACCAACACGTGTAAGTATTCTTACTCGGGTTGACCCCAGTTACCTGTAATAACAATACAGATAAGGGTAACATAAATGGTAAAAGCTTGGGATACGAACAACCAATAATATACAGTACCGAAAATAATGAACAATTAATACAGTGAGGTGAGCGATAGATTGTGGAACAAACATTTAGTCTGAACGTAGACAGAGAGACAGAGAGAGACAAAACAATTTAAAGCTGTGTCAGACGAGCCTGGCCTTCGTGATTTTTTCCACGATTCAGCATCTCTCTTAAAGATCTAGTTCATATCATTACTCAAACCACAACAAACAGAGTTATCAATTAATAACTCCCCAGTATAGGAAATCCAGCCTACATTGCCTCCGAGATTCAGCGACGAGAACACTGCGAGGACAAGGACGCGAATTTACGCGAGGACAAGGACGAGGACGCGTGGAAGAACGCGGACGAGGACGCTGTTATCGGTGTACGGAAGAGGCCCCGACTTCTTACGAGGTCATCACAAACGCCCCAGCCGACACCTGCTTCCCCCCACTCTTGCTGATCTGGCTTCTGCATTGGCATCTCTTGGAGGAACGCTTAAGCTGAATGGACAAGACTACTGCCGTGCTGACACTGCAGTATAGTGAGTACAACACCCTTAGCTGACATTTACATGAATATATATATATATATATATATATATATATATATATATATATATATATATATAATATATATATATTATATATATATATATATATATATATATATATATATATATATATTATATATATATATTCAAGTACGCCACTTGTTTTACAACAGTAGATAATGGTATATGGAGTTACTTTTTGTGTAATATATTTGTCAGTTATTTTTGTAGTTGTATTTTTTTCTTTGCACTGTTAAATAATTTATAGTACTTCACTATACATGTTCGCTTCTTATATCACTCATATAACACATGCATCTTTTTTTTTATTGCCTTAAAAGCACAAGAGATGGGTAATAGCACTTTATCTTGGTTAAAGTTTCACTTATAATTAATGGACAAAACAAATCAGATTGGGTCAGAAAAAGAGCGTGAATTACTCACCGAAAAATTTCTTAGACTTTGTAAAGGAGGGAAAGTCTTAGCATCTGAGCAACAAATAGTGACAGTGGGGAAAGAATTAGTTAAACATTTACCAGAGGAGGATATTCGTAAATTAAGAAGTGGAAGTCACCACCTACGAGTTCTCTCCTGAGTTACCTCAGTCACTTACTCAACTAACGGGGGAAACTATTTAACACAATGTCTCCCACTAACACTCCCGGTGCAGGTCCTTCTGACACCCCTGCCCAGCCTCTTCCTCAGGCCGCTGGAGCTATTAAAATATTGCCCACAAGTGCAGCTATTCGCGAAATTTCGGGTACTGATCCAAGCTATACTGCCAGGGAATATATTAGTCTTTGTGAATATTTCATGAAAAACTCCTTTGTATGTGATGAAGGGGATCAAATATCTTTCATCCTTTTCACGCCTACAGGCTGGTCCGAGCTTCACATTTAATGCAAGCCAGCGCTTTTACCTAGCCACAACAAGCACAAAATTATCTGGCTTTTCGGTCAAACTTCTTGGAAACATTTGGGGAAAATGAAAAACACAGCTTGGTCAAAGGTGTTAATTTAGCGGTAGAGCTATTGCACGGTAGCGCTGCCTCAAAGGATCTTTTTGATGGTCAGGTAGACGCAAACAGAATATCTGCTGATTTCGTTAAGTACTTAAAAGACAATGGGTGGACTCACGGAGACACCATGCAATTACCCAATGTATGCAAGTTTCTGGAGTTTTTTGTGTACATGATGTTGCTAAAAGGGAAATGTCGAAGGAGCAGTTTATCATTAAACTCCACACACAATGAAGAACCCCAAACGATTTTTTTTCTTAAATTAAAAACTAAAGTGGAGGAGAAGGATAGTGATGTGCGTATGTCAGCCTCTAATGTCGCTATGACGTTAACCACAATTGATGAGGTGGCTCCTGACTCATCCTATGCGGCCGTGACTGCGTCAGGAAAACCGACCTTCACTTGCACATACTGCCAGCGTGAAGGACACACCACTAGCAGGTGTTTTAATCGTGTCAAGGATCAGCGTAAAGCCAAGAGAAAGAATAATTATCGTGACGCCAGTGGTCCTGTAAATGCTCAGTTTACCAATAAACATTATTATCAAGATGAGACACCTCCACCGCGAAGGCAGATGCGACCTAACAACACAAAACTATACAACCTTAATCCCTCTTCCCCTCGTGGCGCGACAGGAAACAATCCATATTGTTCAATCCATGTAAGCACCACCCATTTCACTGATGACTGCTTAACGCTTGTCAAAAGGAACGACAACTTTTCCCGAGGCCGTGGAAGGGGCGGTCTTTCAAAAACAAAGAATGACTGACTGACTGACTTAGGAAGAAAAATAATTAAGGAAGAAAATACTGCAGTGGTATCGGATGATGTTGAGATATATGCATCCTTAGTAGCCGCTTGCAGTCAACCCAAACATAATGGCTTTGTCAACAAAAATGGGACGGTTAAAAGGCTTTTTTTTCCCAGTGGACACTGGCGCCGCCGTCAATGTGCTGTCAGAAAAGGCTACCTTGCACTAAAACGTGCGTCGCGCGGAAGTCAATGGCCTCTTCGTCCCAATGACCTATATTTAATGGGCGTTACTAGCGCGCCTCTCAACATTTTAGGTATTGTTCGCCTACCCATCAGCTTAGGAAAAGGCACATCTATTAAGCGTTTGGATATTTATGTAGCTTCCAACTTCTCCTTGCCCACGGATGGGTTGTTAGGGTTGAAATCGCTCAAATCCAATCGTATGGTGATTCATCCTGACATCAATATCATCAAATTTCAAGGAAAAGGCTTTCAAGCGATGAACACCTTTGCGCCTGACTTCCGAGTGTGGACTAAATCGAAAAAGTAAATCTAGGTACTTTACCAGCCCAAACTCAGGCCGTACCTGCCCTTAGAATGAAAATTCTACCCAAAAGATAATAGGGAGAATTGGAAAGTTGTTAATGCCACGGTATTAGGGGCCCAAACCGAGATACCCGCCGTGTGGCCATGCACATTCCCGTGTCAGTCCCAAAGCTACCGTAGGGTGTGGAATCTGCTTTGACCCCTGTCAAATAAAAAGACTAGTTGTGGAATCATTTTCTGAGCAGGGTTTTCGGAGGGACACAAGACTGTCGCCCTTGTGGTCAATACCACCGACGGTCCCATAAAAATTAAAACAAGGGTCCTTTTAAGTAAAGCATTGCTTATGACGCGTCGGTTGTAGCAGAACCTTTGGAACCCCCAGCTACTTGTATTTCTTCAGTATACAAAAATACACTCGAAAACAAGCCGGCTCCTTTTACAAACCTTTGATTCACTCGTCACTGTAGTGGACTATCCTGAATTAAAGCTTCACTGTTAGGACTTTTACAACAAACCGTGAGTTTTTTGCCATGCCAGGAGATTGTCTAGGCTTTTACTGACCGAACAACACATCACATTAAATTAAAATTGGTACCCAGCCGGTCTATATTCCAGCCTATCGACTTCCTCACAGTCAAGGCAAATAGTCGATGATCAAATAAAAGACTTGTTGGAACAGGGTTTAATAAGAAATTCCCGATCACCGTGGAACTCGCCCTTATTTCTCGTTCCTAAAAAGGACGGAAGTTACAAACCTGTAATTTATTTTATACGGGTAAATGAAGTAACTGAGTACGATAGGTATCCTCTCCCTGTTTTAAGTGACTTGTTGATGGCTCTAGGACCAGGTAATAAACTTTTCAGTAGCCTTGATCTTCTAAGCGGTTACGGGCAAGCACCGATGGCCCCCTGTGTAAAGGGGAAGTAACTGCTTCAGCACTCCCAGCGGACATTTTGAGTGGCTTAGAATCCCTTTTGGGTTTAAAATCACCCCCTATCATTTTTCAAAGAATGATAAATACCTTGTTTGCTGATATGCTAGGAAGCAATGTATATGCATATCTTGATGATGTGATCTTTGTAGTAAGGATTCAGAGTCTCCATTTGCCACTTTAGAAGCTGAAACTCCTTAAGCTTAAAGAAGCAGGTCTAAAAGCTAAAATCACGAAGGGGTGAGTTCAAAAAAGCTAAAATTTCCCTTCTTAGGACATATCGTCGATGAGGACGGAACTCACACCATGAATGATAAAATTAAAGCAATTCAAAACTTCCCGCAACCACAGAGTGTAGACAATGTCCGTTCTTTCATTGGATTGTGTGGCTATTATCGGCGATTCATTAAAAATTTTGCCGCCATGGCATCGCCTCTGAACAGATTGTTAAAGAAAGATACACCGTTTCATTGGAATGCTGCACAGGATAAATGTTTTCAAGACTTGAAATTTTCCCTAACCAACGCACCTATCTTGGCGTTTCCAGATTATAAAACTCCTTTCATCATGTATACGGATGCGTCTGCCCTGGGCCTTGGAGCGGTTTTAATGCAGCCTGACGCAAGCGGTAAAAATCGCGCTGCTGCATATGCGAGTAGAACCTTAAATCCTGCCGAGTCAAATTACTCTGTCACTCATCAAGAGACGCTCGCTGTTGTCTGGTCTCTCAAACATTTTAGGGATATTATCTTTGGATATGATATAACTATATTTACAGATCACGCAGCCGTCACCGAACTATTTAAGGGAAGAAACCTTAGCGGTAGACTCGCGCGCTGGAAACCTAACTTTACAAGAGTTTAATCCAACTTTTAAATACGTGCCAGGTCGAGCCAATGTATGGCTGACGCCCTGTCTGGGAAATGTACCAGTGGGATCCAGGGGAGAAACACCCCTGTTTTACAAAATTTAGCCATTCATGAACTAGCCAATGCCGAGCGTCAACGTGACGTGTGGAACAAGGTCATATATGCTCTGGAATCAGGTGATGAATCAAATTCCCAAAAATTTAAACCTTCCTTTCTCAAATTTTTTTTGTTTAGACGGAGTGCTTTGTAGATATTGGCCTCAAAAAGCAGACCTGTGGCACAAATTGTGATACCTGAGTCATATGTACCTGTGGTATTAAAGTTAATTCATGGTGCGGTTATTGCCGGTCATCCGGGGAAGGAGAAAACCCCTTACTGCGGCCCGTAGAAGTTATTTTGGCCGACCATGCGTGTAGACATAGACGCGTATGTAGAAAAAGTGTGTGAAATGCGCTCAGCACAAAGGGGAACGGTGCCTAAGCCAGCACCGATTTTAGATATCCTCCTCCGGAACGACCCATGGGACGTAGTTGCAATAGACCTCCCTTCACTTCCCGCTAGCCATCAGGGCCCCCCAAGTACCTCTTAGTATGTGTAGATCACTTGTCTAGGTACGTTTTAAGGGCCCCATTAAAGGATAAAACTGCCCGTGCGGTTGCTCACCCCCATAGCCAATCTATTTTGTCCCTACTCGACACCACGAGTATTATTAAGTGACAACGGGGCGGAGTTTCGCAACGCACTTCTGGTGAAATTTGCTAAATGTTTAACAAAAGTCAAACCTTTGTAGAAACCCAATCACCCCGCCAGTAACGGCCTTGTGGAGCGCCCCAATAGGAAATCCTAAAAATTTTGCGCCGGTTTGTCAGTGGTTACTAGAAAATTGGGAAGATTGGTTACCACATGTAGCAGCTAGCATAAATAGTAGCGTTTGCGAGTCAACAGGACAATCCCCGTATTAAAATAGTTTTTGGGATAGAGAAAAGACTCCCTTATGACTTGCTAGGTAGTCCTCAACAACCTGTGTATAATATTGATGATTATGCTAAGAGCCAATTACAGGTTTTCTCAGACATCCATAAAGATGTAAAGACGATGCTAGTTTCAAAAGCTGCTATGTGCTCCCAACAAACAAGCGTTTTTCCCCTTTTTACTGTACAAGTGGGTTTAAACTTTGTAATGTTAGAGTACCCGAGAGACACTCAAAATTGTCTCCTAAATTTGTGGGCCCACGCCTGGTGTTAAAACAATTACAAGGTCATAAGTTTGATATTTTGATCCTTGGTTAAATACATTGGAGGTAGTACCCCAGTGACAGACTTAAAAAGACCAGTGCAAAGCCTGATTTAACCTTAGTAGAAACGGGCACCCGTGAGCAATCCCTACTCGTCGGACTAATGATAACTCAACTCTTCCAACTAACCCACCGCATGCGTATAACCTTCGCTCTGGTAACAAATAGTTTGTTGCTAATATTTTGTTTTGTTCCAGACATTTTTTGGCTTCATATATCTCTTCACCATGAGCTCTACTCTGGCTCTGGAACCTTCACATCTCAACCCCTGGAGCCCTCGTTGCCCACTTTTGGGGCGATCTCCCTGGTGGAGGATGTTTGTGGGTTACGTACCCCCATACTGCTCTTCTGAGGATACGAGCAGGTTGAGAGAGGTCACGGGCCCAAATGAACAACAGCTTTAATTCAATTGGAAAATAATCTCCCACAGAAACCTATGTTCCTGGAGATCGAAATTTGGGGCAGGGGATCCAAAAAAATTTTCATAGAGACCATTATTTCCCCTCTTTCGTGCACGTCTGACTTACCTCAATGCACAATCAATCTTGCCCCAGACAACTACCACGGCCTTGATGTTTCTAACCGAGCTAAACGGGGATTCATTGATGGTATAGGTCGCTGTCACGCATGATATTTGGAAAAGGCTATGAATGAGGATGTAGAAGAATTACGTAACAGGTTTAATCAGCTAGCTTCCATGCATCAGCAAACAATAAAGCCATACAGTTTAAACTGCATGAAAATCGCTAAACTTGAAATGCATGTGGGAAAGATCTTGCCTGTATGTTGATAAACTAACATTTTTCTATGAACAAGGTGCTAGCCAGTTTTTAAACAACATATATATTTTATGGGAAAAGAATCAAATACTACCATACTGGAGAACACAGCTAACTCTCTTTGCATGCTAACCAATGATAATACAGAACATTGCAGACGCAGCGCGTGGGAAGGGTGACTTCCTCTCTTTTCCCCGTCAAGGACTTTATCCATGCTTTAGATATTGGGGAAAAGGAATATAAATTAAAACCCTTGTTTGACTCACGCTGTATTCATCACTACTATCCCTTACTGGAGTCTGTGCTGACGTCAGACGCAATAGTCATTCATATACCTTTCAATCATCGGACATATTTGAAGTCCATCAAATTTAACCGTTTCCTTTTGCAGTGGATGAAACATTAATGACTGTAAACTTGCCTCAATCGATTATTTAATATCCAAAGACTTGCCGCTGTAAGCGATTGGTCATTTATCTGATTTGCAAAAAAAGTAAGTCCGAGTATCTAAATTTATTTCAATTGTCCAGCCTCACTCTTTGCCTTTCTGCCCTTAACGGGTGAAGTTTGTGAAATTGTGCTAACCCAGAAAGATGCTTCTATGGCCCTGTCTATGTGCCCTTATAAAACCTGGGATTGAGGAAATATTTCATCGATAATTTTTTTAGTCTTCACTATTTTTTTTTCACAAAATCTTTCTTTGTGTTGTAGTATGCCCTGACGGCAACTGAAAACAAGGAAGTGTCAGGTCAATTCGCGGTTCTTGTCGCTTGTCATGTGCGCTCCGTCAACCTGACACTATTCCTTCTACATTTTCCCCCTGGTTTTACTGGTAATTTTTCTAGTTATATTTTTTCCATTGATAGCTTTAAATATGTAAATTTCTCTAAAATCAAGTATATTTCTAACAGCCTTCCGAGTTCACTTTTTCTAACTCCTCGGATTTAAAAACTGCTGTACAGGATTCCCCACCAGTTTAACTTAACCCTTATGTACATTATCCCTCAATCATTACTCCTATTGGGACTTTTTTTTATTATTATGATTCCTCGTGCTGTGTTGTCCAGAAAGCCCTAATTTGTAAAAAGCACCTTAAAGGGAATATGGACAGCGAAGTCGTGACTCCATAGTACACATAATAACATGGTTAGGTACATGTCTCTCGAGTCTAGCCCATCGCCCAGGGCGCGATATGGGTAGGTGAAACCCGGGGATATTAGGATCCTGAATAGGTATAGATTATATGTATATAACTAATTTTTCAATTAAGCTACAGGATGTGTGTCGCCTGTCTGTCTGAGGCAGCAACATCTTTCGATGAGGTTATGTTGACGAAGTAAACACGCCATGGCCTGCATCAAGACAACCTGGTGTCTGGATGCAACACGTAGAATCTCGACCTGGGTTCCAGCCTACACACACAAGTTGTGTGTATCATCTCAGCGCTCTGCCCAAGGATGATGACGCTGACACAGATGCAACAGGCCTGAAGGGCATGAACACCGGAACCTGTTAGATTCCCGGGCCCAAAAATCATATATGCTGCAACTGGCCGGAGAGAGAAAACAAAGGCAAACGGACGGAGTCACTGAGCTGTTCCGGCCATTCCCTTGGCCCCTCGGAACACGTGACTTGTCACTCGCCCTCACAGTGTACAATATATATAATATATATATAATATTATATATTTAAAATATATATATAATATATATATATATATATATATATAATATATATATAAAATATATATTATATAATTTTATTATATTAATTAATTTTGTATTTTATATATATAAAAAGCCATATAAAACGCTCGAACTTTTATTAAACTAAACCCTTTGAATGTCTGGCTAGAGGTAAGACTCCCACCCATCAATTTACACTTCTGAGGCAATCATCCCTACAGTGCACCAAACCTTGTAAGTATTCTTACTCGGGTGAACCCGCAACTCCTGCCAACTTTACCCCCTGTATAACAATACAGATAAAGGGGAACACCAAAAAACCCTTCCAGATCATGAAGTCTTGAATGATCTCGCTCAGGGCCTGACCATTGCCATGGCATCAATGAGGTTGCAGCAGACTGCGATGACGTCGGGAATTCTGACTAGGAAAACAAGAATTTCCCTCCGTATTTGCTTCCAGTTTTTTGGCAAGATCTGCTTGTTGTCTCCCATGAACCATCGTCCGTGGAACAATTGAAGGCGGAACAGCTGCCCAATTGTAGGAGAGGACTTGCGCATTTTCCAATCAAGGTTCTTTGACATGCAAGCAGTCTTCTGGAAGGTACCTCCGTATCGTCATTATCTTCCTCCTTATCATGGAAAGACACTTCTCATAGGCAGAAAACTGTTTTGACTACGCTTGGGGATTGGACCCCGAAATTCTCTTCTTTTTCTCCAAGCCTTTCTTTCGTGAATGATGAACATTTCCCGACCCTTTTTTGGGATCTTCATTTATCTTCGACTTCTTCTGATGCACTGACACTAGTTATTAACTGGGGATTTCCACACTTCAGGGAAAATGGGTCTTGGCATTGTTTCTCGATGGATTCCTGATGACTTTAACATCATTCTGGCTTGGTCCCCCGAGATGTCCAAGTTCTTCATGTGTAAATTTTTGGACTTGGTAGGTTACACCCTTTATTTTAATCGTTCTGCGTATCCCCGGTTATGTGCGGTCAGCACCAGCGACTAAGGCTCCTTTCCTCAGTGGTAACCGATGACACCACCTGCTTTTAGCCTCGCAAATGATACTCTGTTTGAGAGCCTGATTTCCCTAGGAACGCAGTTGAAAGTCCTTTCTGAGCGTTTCACAACGAATCACCTTCGAATGTGCTGAAACATTCGTGGAGCTGACACCTCCATGACGCATTTCCCAAAATAGACTGGGGTTTCCGTGCATATTGCTGCGGCCTGCCAGAAGAAGTACGGTATGCTTCAAGGACGACGTAAGTTGCATTTCAAATCGCCTCACGGTCGCCCGAAGTAACTTCAAGAGGGCACCAGCATCCAGAAACTAATCCTAAAGGATGTTGCTGATTGTTCCTCCTGTGTCTTTGAAACTTCTTCATTTGTACTGAAGAGAGGATGCAAGGCTTTCAATCTCCTGACACCAAGCAGTGCAGGCTTCCGGGGATGCATTTTGAAAGTATTCTCTAGATGCAATTAGGGTGGCTCTCATCCCAAACCCGGCAAATTGTTTTTCTTACAAGGTTTCGGGGCTGATAGAAACAATGAACTGCTTCGTGTACCAGTCTGATTCCCCTAACCTCTGGCAATACGCTTTCCTTGCAACATCAAACCACGGACGCATGAGCATACCTCAGGGATGTCACATGTTGTGGAGACCCCATCACTAAACAGCTTCCTATAAATGGCTATGAAACCATAGTGAGATGCATCCAAAGCCTCTCTCACTCGACACCAAGGGATCTGCTCAGTCCAGAAAATCTGTTCAGCCTTGCTATATATGCCAGGTAGCAGTGCCGAACTTTTTCTTGTCCTGCTTTTCATTTCAACCATTTCAGCAAGTCGTGTAGACGTAGAGAAGTCAGAGGGGGTTAAAGAATGGGAGATACCATATTCGATCAGTGGAATTTCTCTCTCGCTACTAGAGAATTGAATCCACCCCAAGCGAATGGTGAGGTTTTCAGGGGGACTTGACGGCCATTTCCCAAAAAAGTCGTTTAGTACCACATCACTAGAACTTATCCAGTTCTTTGACTTCCCATTTCAACATGGTTTGGTTTAGTATGGGTTTGTTGTAGCGTTCGATTTCCTCCTCACACAGCTCTTGCATCAGGTTTTTAGGTTTGATCTTGGATGCAAGGTGTTTCTTTCTGGCCTAGGAGACCTTGATACAACACACGCCATTGAATTGAGTGGTCTTTCCGTCTAAATTTCCTGTTCTTTTCTTGTCTGACTTTTTTATAATTTTATATAATAATTATTAAAATATATATTATATATAATATATATTATATATAATATATATTAATATAATAATATATATATATAATTATATAATATATATATATAATATAAAATATAAAATTTTTATATACTATAGACTGAGAGGCCAAAAAAAAATAGTTCGTTAGTTAGCTCTGTTTTTTTCATAATCACAAAAGGCAATAGTGTCAATCAAACATAAATGTGTTTGTGTGGGCACTCTAGTGTTGTAAAGTGCATGTGTTAATAGATTTAAAAATTATTTGTGTTCAGTCTTTGTAAGGTATATTCTGCCAACAAATGATATTTCACATCACTTCCATAATTATAAGAAACGTAGGTAGTTTATGTCTGAATGAGGTAGACATACGTTGCCAATCTCACTCATAGCAATGCTGCAACTGTACTCAGGATTACTGTATACAAAGTGTTCATGGGTGAGGTGCTGAACGGGAACCTCGATGCTCAAAACATAGTTACATCATATAAGTATATTATAATAAGTAGTTTTTTTGGTAAATTTCCCAGTTTGACACCAAATTTACTTTGGTGGACGAAACAAATTTTTTCTGGTGATTTTTGATGTGTTTTGAATGAATTTACTACCTGTTTCTGTCACAAATCACCTTTTATTAATTTTATTACTATTTTTTGTTTTTAAGTGATTTGTGACGAAAATAATTGAAAACAAATCGAACCTAACCTACTACCTTTACCTTAAAAAAAAAAATAGTGCTTTGCGACAGAAACGCTTTGCAGATAGATTTAAAAACCCCATCAAACTCACCAGAAAAAACTTGTTTCGTCCACCAAAGTGTATTCGATGTCAAACTGGAATAATACCTTTTTTTTTATGAACAAAGTCACATGCTATATATCATAAGGATTGGATTGCACTCCTCAGTACCAAATGAAAGAAAAAACTCGATAAAAGAAGGCACAGTGTTTAGACATAAGATCGAGTTTTTACGTGTCTATATAAGTCACCATCAATAAGCTAGCTCGGTATAAGGTTTTTGTATCTTGATATGGGATAAGAGATACAAATACAGATCTGATAAGTCTTAATACGGAACAAAAGATACAAATACAGATCTGATAAGTCTTGATATGGGATAAAGAGATACAAATACAGATCTGATAAGTCTTAATATGGGACAAAAAGATAAAAATACAGATCTGATAAGTCTTGATATAGGACAAAAAGATACAAATACAGATCTGATAAGTCTTGATATGGGACAAAAGATACAAATACAGTTCGGATAAGTCTTGATATGGGACAAAAAGATACAAATACAGATCTGATAAGTCTTGATATGGGACAAAAAAGATACAAATACAGATCTGATAAGTCTTGATATGGGACAAAAAGTTACAAATACAGATCTGATAAGTCTTGATATGGGACAAAAAGATACAAATACAGATCTGATAAGTGGATGTACTTGATGTTAACTCTATTTAAAGTAATCGTCCAGACCATTTCATCATTCCTGATTTTAATGCAATCAAATCATAGCCATTAACGAGTATATCAACAATACGTTCGTCACTTTTTTGCATCCAGTCAGCCGTTTTTTGAATAATCCGCAATCAAAATCTGCAAATTCCCCGAGTTCTCAAAACACTCCTCAAGGTTTGCAGACGATGCGCCACGGGTCGGTGACGTAGCAAAAGGCAGCGCTCTCCCCGCCCGCAGATCCAGGACGTAAACACAGGAGATAAATTTAGTACTTGAAGATTTTTGGGTGTTTCTGATAGATTTTTTTGCGATATGCCAATTGCATGCATCCTTTATGGGTGCAGCAAGACAGCTGTGCCTTTCGAGAAAAGTTTGCACGCGTTTCCGACTGATACGACAACGTTAAATGTGTTGAAAAGATTAGTGCGGCGGACTGGAACGGGAAGTTGAAATTGGCAAGGATTTGTAGTGATACACTCACCACACACACACACACACACACACACACACACACACACACACACACACACACACACACCACAACACACACACACACACCAACACACACACACACACCACACCACACACACAACACACACACACACACACACACACACACACACACACCACACACACACACACACACCACACACACACACACACACCACCACACACACAACACACACACACACACCACACACACTCACACACACACACTGCGTCACCACCCTATGCGGCCGCCGTCCCCATATGCGGCCGCCCGTATGATCCACATAATATAGAGGGCAGTCGCGCGGAGCAAACTATTGTTATACGTATATGTTTATTGTACGTTATGTTTAACATATATAACTATATGTTAAACATAAGATATGTCATAAGTTACTAACCTAACCTCACTGAATAACCCCTAAAAAATTACTAACCAACCTAACCTAACCTCACTATAACCCCCTAAAAGTTACTAACCAACCTCACTATAACCCCTAAAAATTACTAACCTAACCTAACCTAACCTCACTATAACCCCCTAAAAGTTACTAACCTAACCTCACTATAAGTTCCTTACCTAACTCACTATAACCCCTAAAAGTTACTAACCTAACCTCACTATAAAGTTACTAACCAAACCTCACTATAACCCCCTAAAAGTTACTAACCTATCCTCACTATAACCCCTAAAAGTTACTAACCTAACCTCACTATAACCCTAAAAGCTACAACCTAACCTCACTATAAATCCTAAAAGTTACTAACCTAACCCTACCATAACCCCTAAAAGTTACTAACCTAACCTCCCTATAACCCCCTAAAAGTTACTTACATTGCCGTAGGCGGACGCATAGGGCCCGCGGCCGCATTGGGGATACACCGTTGTGTGTAAGGGGTGTTGTGTGTAAGGGGTTGTTGTGTGTAAGGGGTTGTTGTGTATAAGGGGTTGTTGTGTGTAATGGGTTGTTGTGTGTATAAGGGGTTGTTGTGTGTAAGGGGTTGTTGTGTGTAAGGGATTGTTGTGTGTAAGGGGTGTTGTGTGTAAGGGGTTGTGTGTGTAAGGGGTTGTTTTTTGTAAGGGGTTGTTGTTGCCGCTAACATATGTTCGTCCGCCTCGTATTCTGGTCTGAAGTTCGTTTTCCCTCATAGTATACGCGAGCAGCGTCATTTATTTCGGTCTCAGATTGAGCATCGTACTCTAGATCTGTCACAGCGACAGATTCACTGTCTGACACCGAAGTACAATCGCTCATCATAACATTTGCCGACAGGTGTCAAACAGATTTTTACATTGGAGCCTCTGCGGGCGTCACTCTTCTGACGTCATCAATAATAGCCGTAGCCCTGTTGGAGGGAAGATTATTTTTTTCGCGCCCTTTTTACAAAAAGTCGTGTTTTTACGGAAATAAGGCCTGGAAATCAATTGTTTTTGGTGATTAGGTGTTTTGAATGTATATTCAACATAATTAGGTGAAAAAAAATGGGTCTGGACGATTACTTTAAAGTATATATTTCATAGTTTGATGGATAAACTGGATCATGTATTTTGACAGTAGATATCTCCTAAGTGATGATTTTGTAGTGTAATTTATATATTCTATTACATTATATTATACCCTTATACATTATATATTTACATATAATTATACATTATATATTTACAGTGTCTATTTTTATATAGATGTGACACTGTTGTTTTAATAAATTTATATTGTATTGTACTTGTACTAGAACAACCTTCTTAGATGTAGAAAGAAATAGGCTCTAATTTCACAACATCTCAAGGCAGTTCTTCACCTAGTAGTAAATATTGCTTGTGCTGCATTGATCAGTTTTGTTGGGTGTGGAAAATGACTATTAATCCAGATTAACATCGAATTCACTTTGGTGGACGAAACTATTTTTTTCTCGTGAGTTTTTTATGCGTTTTTGAATTGATCTGCTAACCGTTTCTGTCGCATATAACTTTTTTATTTTTTTATTTTTATTTTCTAGTTAGTTAAAGGTTAAGTTAGGTATAGGTTCGGTTAGGTTCAATTTGTTTGTCAATCATTTGTCGCATATCACTATAAAAAAAAAATATAATGATAATAATTTGCGACAGAAACTGAACAAAGAACTGAACACACTGGAAATCCTAGTCAGTACTGCCTGCAGGTGTACTTCAAACCACTTCAAACTCTACTACGACATCAAGGTTCACCACAGACTAAAGAACGGCCCCAAGCACCATCCTCACGCAGCTCAGGGTGATGAGGTCGCAGCCCAAGAAGGTCCAAACAGCTGTGACCTTCTACGTGCGGACAGGAGCATGGTTCACACACTCAGAATGTGTCCTCCTCTCAAGGAGTCAGAGTGAGGACGACCGCTGGTTCGCCGTTGACCCAGATTTTTAAGCTGAGGGCTGGCGAGGAGTATGGGGACACCAGTGTAAGACCTCGCATCACACCCAAGCTGAACTTGTCTGCCACCAGCTTGCAGACACTGATCAGCTGGTAGCCTGGCCAGGTGCACGAGCCAGCATTCACCTGTTCACTGTCCGGGGATCAGATCCAGGAGATCCTGGTCAAGCCGTACGAGGTTCCGGAGTTCTCTATCCACACTCAGAGCACCGAAAGAGTCGTGAAGCAGGTGAGAGAGTGCTGCGGCAGCAGTGGTGGAGCAGCAGCCAGAGACGGGTTCATCCGGGCTCGGGCCCACCACCGGGAGACCATGCCCTGCTTCAGGTCTAAGAAGGACATGATGGACACGTTTCTAGGCCAAACGTAGAGGCTGTGGACACTGTGATGTAGTGCCTGATGAACTAACTGATCAGAAAGAGCTTACCACGCTAGTTATTTGGAACTCATATTGGTGCATGATGCAATATACAGGACCAACCGGACACTGCGTACTCATTTAAGCATTATTCGATTAAGGGTGCAATATAAAAGTGCGATTTTTGCATAGTAAGAATTCGCTCAAATGCAAAAATGGAAACAGATAAAATAGTCTTTGAATTCCATTTTACATAGGAAATATGCATGCCAAGGTTGAGAAAAAGAATTTTTGTTATACGACGTACCCTACCAGTGATGAGTAAGTAATATTTGAGTATACTACCCAAACTTAAAATTGTTGTGTACAGTATTTAGGGACTGGCAGTTCAGTGGGCTTTTATTTTTTCCTAAAAAAAAAAAAAAAATTCGTTGGCCAACGTTCCTTTGTGAATGTAAAAAAAAAATTCAGTATTGAACAAGATTCATTTTGGACTTCTTTAACATTTTTCGAGTTCAAAACAGCCTAATGAATTAGTTAATGTTATGTAGCCCTCCGTAACGCCTTACTATTTTATTCGCAAGGATGCCAATTTGTAATTCATAGTTTTTTTCTTTGTAATCGTTCCTCCTTTACGAACATTCATGAATTAATTTAGTATATTCCCCTAAGAAAAATCTGCTTTCTGTGAATCTGGAAGTAGAAAAACAATTTTTTTGTTGGGTGGTCCCTAAAATGAGAAATATTACAAGACGTTCACACCCTATTGAATTATTTAGTGTATTACCTAAGAAAATCTGTTCTAATGTGAATCTGAAAAAAAACTCTGGAATTTAAATGGGGTGTTCCCCCCCTTAAAACGAGGAAAATTTTACTACAGTAGGAGACTAAGAGAGCTCCCCCGAAGAAAGGCCAGGCAGCTGAGAGCCAGACCGGCGGGGCCAGGATATAGAAGGCGGCCCTGGAGGTGTAACCATCCCAACCACAACCTTCGCCGCCTCCTCCAGACTGTGAAAAAGAAGACAAAGCATTAACCCCTTGAGACCCGAAACGAGTTTCCTGTTTGTAATTTTGGGACCATTAAGATGATTTTTTAGTGGAATATAAGCAAATACGTCTATAGATTATGAACCTGTTTTTAAGCTCCGTTTTGGACTAAATTAATTTGTATATTTAAACTACTTTTCCGCAAACTTTTATGTCTAACAACTGAAAAAATACATTATAGCAAAGAAAATATCTGGGCGTGAAGGAGTTAAAAGAGTTAACAAGAAACCTGATAAAGCACAAAACTAGAGAGTGAGAGAGAGAGCATCGGAAACTATTTTTTTAATTTGGTCCCAAAATAAGAAAAGTTGGTAGTTTTTGCAATGTAATGATTGAAAAACAAAGATTTAGCTAAACTATTCCAGCACTGCTACTACTACAAGTGCTACTGCTACTGAATTAATGGAGTGGAAGTTTGGATGAAGTAATGAACAAAAAGATTTAGCTTACAATATCCAACACTGCTACTACTGCTACTGTATCACTGACAAATAGTAATAAAGCTATGATAAGACCAGCCGTGTTTTATAACCTCCAGTGGCAGAGTCCAAGAGTTTTTGGCAAGAGCCTGGGTCGTGGATTTTGCCTTTCCTGCCCTCTCCTCCCGTACCCTTGTGGCCACTACGTACACCTAGCCCAGCTGGTTTATAAGGCCAAACCCTCGATAAGTCTCCCTGTTCCATGGTGGGTGATGTGGGCGATGGCAGGTCACTCCTAGTCCTCTGGGGGGAAAGTGGGAATGGAAAACATAACGAAAATAATGAAAATCAGGAATCTACATTAGACAGAAAAATAAGGAAGCTACCTAGGGAAAAAAAGGATGCTAACTACACCTAATCCTTGGCTGGAGGAAAAGTGGGAAGGTTACAATTAAGAACATCTTAAAAAAAATAAGGCAGTTTTACATAAGGAATGAAAGATGAAATTCTTGAAAGGTCCGTCGGGGAGACGAAATTCCATTGAAATAATTATCGTCAACGACGAAAATTTCCTTGAAATAAGTTGTCACGATGACATTTTCTTTGAAAAATAAAGTCGTTCGGGAAGACGAAATTCTTGAAATAAAGTCGTTCGACGACGAAATTCTTGCAAAATAGTCGAACGACGAAAAAATTCTTGAAATATGTCATCGACCGACCCAATCATTGAAATAAAGTCCCTCCCGACGACGAATTCTTTTGAAATAAGTCGTCGACGACAACGAGATTCTTTTGCAATAAAATCGACGACGAAAAATTCTTGAAATTTAAGTCATCAACGACGAAATTCTTTGAAAATAAAGTCGACGAGTACGATTTTCTTTGAAATAAAGTTCGTCACGACGATATTCATGAATAAAGTCGACGAAGAAATTCTTTTGAAATAAAGTCGTCCGACGACCGAATCCTTGAACTAATGTCGTCGGCGACGAAATTCTTTGGAAAATAATTTGAGTCGGACAAACCGAAATTCTTGAAATAGTCATCGACACGGGGGGAAAATTTTTGAAATAATGTCGTCGACGACGAAATTCTTGAAAAAAAAGTTGCGACGACCGAAATTCTTGAAATAAAGTTGTCGACGACGAAATTCTGAAATAAAGTCGTCGAGGACTAAATTCTTGAAATAAAGTCGTCGACGCCCAAATTTCTTGAAAGACGTCGACGAAAAAATTCTTGAAAGAGTCGACAAACGAAATTTTTTAAAAAGAGTCGACGACGAAATTCTTGAAAAGATCGTCGCCCGACGAAAATTCTTGAAAGAGGTCGACGACGAAATTCTTGAAAGACGTCGCGATTAAAATTTATTTGAAAGAGTCGACGACGAAATTATTGAAAGACTTCGCCGACAAAATTCTTGAAAGACTTCGACGCCCGAAAATTATTGAAAGACGTCGACGACGAAATTATTGAAAGACGTCGACGACAAAATTTTTGAAAGACTTCGACGATAAATTCTCGAAAGACGCGACGACAAAAATTCTTGAAAGACTTCGATGACTAAATTCTTGAAAAGACTTCGACGACTAAAATTATTAAAAAGACGTCTACGACGAAGTTATTGAAAGACGTCGACGACGAAAATTCTTGAAAGACTTGGGACGACTAAATTCTTTGAAAAGACTTCGACGACGAAATTATTGAAAGACGTCGACGACAAAAATTATTGAAAGACGTCGACGACGAAATTATGAAAGACGTCGACGACTAAATTCTTGAAAGACTTCGACGACTAAATTCTTGAAAGACTTCAAAGACTAAATTTCTTGAAAAGACTTCGAGACTAAATTCTTGAAAGACTTCGAAGACTAAAATTCTTGAAAGACTTCGACGACTAAATTCTTGAAAGACTTCGACGACTAAATTCTTGAAAGACTTCGACGACTAAATTCTTGAAAGACTTCGACGACAAAATTCTTGAAAGACTTCGACGACTAAATTCTTGAAAGACGTCGACGACTAAATTCTTGAAAGACTTCGCGACTAAATTTTTGAAAGACGTCGCGACTAAAATTCTTGAAAGACTTCGACGACTAAATTTTGAAAGCCCGTCGGGGACTAAATTTTAAAAGACTTCGACGACTAAATTCTTGAAAGCGTCGATGACTAATTTTTAAAAGACGGTCCGGCGGCTAAATTCTTGAAAGACTTCGACGACTAATTTCTTAAAAGACGTCGACGGACTAATTTCTTGAAAGACGTCGACGGATAATTCTTAAAAGACGTCGACGATAATTTCTGAAAGACGTCGACGACTAATTTTCTTAAGACGTCGACGACTAAATTCTTGAAAAACGTCGATGATAAATTTCTTAAAAGACGTCGAGACTAATTTCTTGAAAGAGTCGAGACTAATTTCTTGAAAGACGTCGGACGACAAATTCTTGAAAGACGTTGACGACTATTTCTGAAAAGACGTCGAGGGACTAAATTTCTTAAAAGACGTCGCGGCTAAATTCTTGAAAGATGTCGACGAATAAATTATTGAAAGTCCAGGATGAAATTTTTTGAAAGTCCAGGATGAAATTATTTGAAAGTCCAGGATGAAATTATTGAAAGTCCAGGAAAAAAGATCAAAAGATACAAATTCATGATGCCGTTTCCTTGTAGATTAGAAAAAAAATCAATGTTCAGGATTTATTTACAATGTTCTTTTTATGTAGCAATTTAACTTTTATATATATATTTTTATGTAGCTCGTTTTTACTTGCATTATAAAACTTCAAAAGATTCTAAATTTTCATGATCACCTTTGCAATCCAGAGACAAAAACATGGTTCGATTCCCATGTTCTTTTTATGTAGAAATTTTAGCTTGTTAATTTATGTAGCTCTTTTTTTTACCTGCATTATAAACAAACAAAAGATACGTAATTTCATGATCGCTGTTCTTAGGACATTCATTTCCTATGAAATTATTAGTATATTCCCCAAGAGAAATCTGCTCCTATGTGAATCTGGAAAACATGTCTGGAAATCTTGCAATTCCGAGACAAAAACATGGTTCGGATTCACAACGTTCTTTATATGTAGCACCAAAGACTACTCTATACTGTCTTTGGTAACACTAATACCTAGCTTCCTTATGTTCTTAATACCTGAACCCCAGGACGTTCCCGGCAAACTTAGGGTACCGTCCGTGGTGCCCGTGTATACTGGGGTGTAGCCGCTGCGGTCGGTGTAGCGAGAGGCGACCTGGTACGCGTTTGAGAACTCCGTGGTGATGAAGGCGTAGCGACCACCCAGCACCAGCCCCATGCTCTCGTCCAGCGTGTGTTCCTGCGACGAGAAGGGAATGAGGAAGGGATAGAAGATGATAGGGAAGAAGAGGAGACGTAAACAAAGAAAAGAGGAAGATAACCTAAGAACATAAGAAAATAAGGAAGCTACAAGAGGCTGCGAGACATCCACCTTTCATCACCATCCATGAAATGATCTAGCCTCTTTTTAAAGCTCCGTAATGACTCCGCACTAACTACCTGACGACTGAGTCCATAGAAGGGAATGAGGATGGGATAGAATAGATGATAGGGAAGAAGAGATGTTGCACCAAGAAAGAGGAAATAAACAATGATAAAAGAGAAGAGAAGGGAAGAAGGAGGAGAGAGAATAAGAGAAGCAAGAATTAGAAAGGCAAAGATTGTGGCTAATGTGGTGATGGGAGTGAGGAGTAGTAGTAGTATAGTAGTAGTAGTATAGTAGTAGTAGTTAAAGTAGTTGTGGTAGTAGTATAGTAGTAGTAGTTTAAGTAGTTGTGGTGTTACTAGAAATGATGCATATAAGGAGGAGCTATAAATTCATGTGAACTAAACGTAAATGTGTGTGTTTGCGAAAAGAAAGTAAAAAAATGTGTGAGATTTCATTGAAGGTGATATAATTCTTTACAGGGAATTGTTTTTTTTCATTTACGGGGCAAGATGAGTTACATGATTGTTATTATTGTTACTATATTATTGTTTATTTTTCAGTACTGTCTTATCAATTTTGTTGTTTAATGTGGTGCCCTTCAAAGCCTCTACGTTAAAGCTAAACTGAAGGATCTGAATAAATACATCTTGTTATGTAGCATATGTTCAGATAATGTCTGCATAATT
>JACEEZ010016793.1:2500-45000 GCA_016584305.1 Chionoecetes opilio
CATGAAGCATTGCATACAGGGAGGCAATCTGTCCATGAAGCATTGCATACAGGGAGGCAATCGTCCATGAAGCATTGCATACAGGGAGGCAATCGTCCATGAAGCATTGCATAAAAGGGGAGGCAATCTGTCCATGAAGCATTGCTTTACAGGGAGGCAATCTGTCCATGAAGCTTTGCATACAGGGAGGCAATCTGTCCATGAAGCATTGCATACAGGGAGGCAATCTGCCCATGAAGCATTGCATACAGGGAGGCAATCGTCCATGAAGCATTGCATACAGGGAGGCAATCTGTCCATGAAGCATTGCATACAGGGAGGCAATCTGTCCATGAAGCATTGCATACAGGGAGGCAATGTCCATGAAGCATTGCATACAGGGAGGCAATCGTCCATGAAGCATTGCATACAGGGAGGCAATCGTCCATGAAGCATTGCATACGGGGAGGCAATCTGTCATGAAGCATTGCATACAGGGAGGCAATCAGTCCATGAAGCATTGCATACAGGGAGGCAATCTGTACAATAGCATTACTGACAGTAAACAACAAGCTTCGTGCAAGGTCTGCTCCGGAAAACCTGCAAGTATTTTGGAACAATGTAATATTTACATGCAGCAAAATAACAATAAAATTTTGCTGTAATTGCATTATAGTGCTCAAGATGATCTGACCAATTACTTATTAGAAATTTTGATAATATACTAAGCTTCATTTTAAATTTCTCATATTTTTAAAAAAGATGATCATTCTTCTCAGTATTTGTAAGACAAATGTAGTGAACATATTGTCAAGCAATACATAATATATTAGTGTTCCATAGAAAACCCCTCACTTGTGATGTATTGAAACATTTCTAATCCCGTGCTCACATGATGCTCCTCACCATGGAATAACGATCACAAGGGCTCACAAAGAAGTGTCATTCTCTACATGTTATAAATCCTACTGTCTGGAAATAAATGAGCCTATGCTTTTATTTAATGACTACACTTTACAAGCTTTCAAACTTAATTATTTAAAATAGCACCAGCATGGCTATTGCAGGCCACAGCATACCTTGACAACCTTTCACTACAAACCCAAAACCCACCCAAACAGAATCAAAATGCACACGATTACATCAATCAAATAGCACGGCTTTACTCCTCTATTACCCATCAACACTATCCCCCAATACATCACCTCAGATACATATTGGTTCCTTGATTCATCATTTTTGCAATGCCGTTGTGCCACGTGTTTATCACGCTGACCTCATTGACCACTGTCAAACGCTGACCTCATTGACCACTGTCAAACGCTGACCTCATTGACCACTGTCAAACGCTGACCTCCTCAAACCCCTAATTAACATCAGCATGTCTTCCCTGGAATCTGTGTCTCAGCTTCACAGAGTAGTAGATTTAAGGGGAGAGTCCGCTGTGAAAATATTAAAATAATTTTTTTAAATACGAATTTGAGTTATATGGTCTATGGCAACACCCTATCCTTTGGGGAATTTTTTTCAGTCGGACATAAATTTTAATGCCCATAGCGAGGGGCATTTAACCTTTAAAAACTTGTAAAAACCAAAAAAAAAATAATTTTGTTGGAAAATTTTCCCATATATCAAAACTAAGGCTTTAAACAACAACAACAGCAAAACTTCAGGGTGAAGTTTGTTACCCAGGTAACAAAATTTTGGAAACACAATTTGGATATGAAAAGTGCAACCTGTTCACAATTTTTTTTGGAACAAATGTATACATCCAAAAAGGACTAGAAAAGAGAGAAAAGAGAAGAATTACACCGAAGAAGACAATTAACAAGAAGAGGAAGACAGACAAAGGAATTCCAACCAAAAGCTATGCACCTGGTGAATTTTGATGGAACCTTGCAACAATGAGGGGCGTGGCGCGCCCTGACACCCTCGCCTTTGAGCGATTAATTAATACCTTTATAAGGGGACAAGGTGCCAGATCCTTTTATGCATGCATTGATATGTGATTACTGATCCCATAAAATTCATATGAAAGTAGCATTGACAGTATAGTACCTTCACTGGAGCGCAGAAACTTTAGCAAAACTTCAAACGCGTTTTTCTCAAAACTAGTATAAAATGAACATAAAATGATTTTCTGCTTTTATTTTTGGCACGATTTTCACGAAACTTTAGGACACACAAAATCAAATATCGTAGAAAAATCTGTTCTGTTTTGTTTTGTTTTTTAAAGGCTTAGTTTTGATATATTGGAAAATTATCCAATTTTTAATTTTTTTTTTTTTTTTTTACAAATTAACGAAAACAGTTTAAAAAAAACAACAAGACAAATTGTTAGAATAACAATGAATTATCAGATGCGCATGTCACAAGGAAATCGGTCAAAAAATGGCTGAGAAAAATGAATTCTAAATTTCATCAAATACCGACAAAATAATTTTCCTTAAAATTTTCAAATTTTGCATTTTATCTGATCAGCTTGAAATGTTCATGTGATAACAAGGGTACTAATATACACAACATATAAATTATTCATGACCGTAGATGCAATTTTTAATTCCGGCGGACTCTCCCCTTAAGTTATGCAAGGACCTGTATCACACCTGCCAGTGTATACTAATAATGTCTTCTACTTTGTCCACACTAACGGACAATCGGCCTTAACAGACCACTTCTCCCCCCTTTTAGTCCGTTAAATAGAGGGTCCACTGTATATATATATTTACCATCAGAAATCCGGCTATCTTAGGACCTGTGTGTTGCCGGATAGCTGAAGCTTTGCCTTCCAGACCCTTTACAGGTTGAATAAATCAGTGAATGAATATTGTAAATAAAATAAATGAAAAATATTAAATGAAAAGAAATTCAATTTTTCATGTTGAACAAAATGGAAATTGTTGAATAAAATGTACCAGTAAGTAATTCTGTGGACTTACTTAAGAATTTCCATAACAGCTGCCTGTGGTGGTAATTGGCAATCTACCCACCTCGCCCTTTGTCCTGCCCTGGGCGAGGGTTGACCCAGTCAGGTCACTACACCAATCACTCAGTCCACTGTGAGTCACTGCCTAACACAAGACGCCTTGCGTTCACCTACTTTCCTTTGTCTTGTATATTTATTCATATTTGTAAATATACATAATTTATATACATCTACCACTGTGTATGCATCGACCCCACACACTTCTTCCAGGGACACACCTAGCTGCTACCAAGACAACCAAGCGGTTCATCATACCCACATGCTTCCTACCTCTAGGCCTTCTGCTCGGGCCCCTCCACACCACCTAGGGGTTTCCTATAAACCCCACTACACTATGCCTCAAAAGTGAAAAGCTGGAATTTACTATAAAAAAATTACATGGCAGTAAGTAGGGGGCTGTAAGGATCATTATCTTCATCAGTAACTGGCACAACAGCTTCAGTAACTGCCACAACACTACTAGAAGCGCATCAAAACATTAGCACCCAGTAGCAGCGAATCCAAGACAGTCGTGCAAAAGCTGCATTTGAAATTGTGCTCACAAATTTTGTCCGGAAACGAAGGTCCCAGAATACTGATACGNAAAAAAAGAAAAAAGGGTAAGAAGGAAAAAAAAAAGGGGGAAAGACAAAAAAAAATTTTCCAAACCCAAAAAAGCTGTGCCCTGGTAAATTTTATGGAACCTTGCAAAAATGAGGGCGTGGCGCGCCCTGACACCCTCGCCTTTGAGCGATTAATTAATACCTTTATAAGGGGGGACAAGGTGCCAGATCCTTTTATGCATGCATTGATATGTGATTACTGATCCCATAAAATTCATATGAAAGTAGCATTGACAGTATAGTACCTTCACTGGAGCGCAGAAACTTTAGCAAAACTTCAAACGCGTTTTTCTCAAAACTAGTATAAAATGAACATAAAATTATTTTCTGCTTTTATTTTTGGCACGATTTTCACGAAACTTTAGGACACACAAAATCAAATATCGTAGAAAAATCTGTTCTGTTTTGTTTTGTTTTTTAAAGGCTTAGTTTTGATATATTGGAAAATTATCCAATTTTTTTTTTTTTTTTTTTTTTTTTTTACAAATTAACGAAAACAGTTTAAAAAAAACAACAAGACAAATTGTTAGAATAACAATGAATTATCAGATGCGCATGTCACAAGGAAATCGGTCAAAAAATGGCTGAGAAAAATTAATTCTAAATTTCATCAAATACCGACAAAATAATTTTCCTTAAAATTTTCAAATTTTGCATTTTATCTGATCAGCTTGAAATGTTCATGTGATAACAAGGGTACTAATATACACAACATATAAATTATTCATTACCGTAGATGCAATTTTTAATTCACGGCGGACTCTCCCCTTAACTTATGCAAGGACCTGTACAAGGGCGTAGCCAGAGGGGGGGCCAATGGGGCCATGGCCCCCCCCCAATTCAACACATCTACTTTAGGAGTGTATGGTATAATTTCATAAATTTTACTATATTGAATATCATGCAAAGAACCAATAAATGACCCCCCATAGGGCTCAATATGCCCCCAATTAAGTCATATCTTCAAAAATATTCTCTGGGGGGCTTACAGCGCCTCCCAGACCCCCAGCTGATTAAGGCACCCACCCCTCAACCATCATTGGGAGGTGGCCCCCCCCAATTATTTTTCCTGGCTACGCCCTTGGACCTGTATCACACCTGCCAGTGTATACTAGTAATGTCTTCTACTTTGTCCACACTAACGGACAATCGGCCTTAACAGACCACTTCTCCCCCCTTTTAGTCCGTTAAATAGAGGGTCCACTGTATATATATATTTACCATCAGAAATCCGGCTATCTTAGGACCTGTGTGTTGCCGGATAGCTGAAGCTTTGCCTTCCAGACCCTTTACAGGTTGAATAAACAGTTAATGAATATTGTAAATAAAATAAATGAAAAATATTAAATGAAAAGAAATTCAATTTTTCATGTTGAACAAAATGGAAATTGTTGAATAAAATGTACCAGTAAGTAATTCTGTGGACTTACTTAAGAATTTCCATAACAGCTGCCTGTGGTGGTAATTGGCAATCTACCCACCTCGCCCTTTGTCCTGCCCTGGGCGAGGGTTGACCCAGTCAGGTCACTACACCAATCACTCAGTCCACTGTGAGTCACTGCCTAACACAAGACGCCTTGCGTTCACCTACTTTCCTTTGTCTTGTATATTTATTCATATTTGTAAATATACATAATTTATATACATCTACCACTGTGTATGCATCGACCCCACACACTTCTTCCAGGGACACACCTAGCTGCTACCAAGACAACCAAGCGGTTCATCATACCCACATGCTTCCTACCTCTAGGCCTTCTGCTCGGGCCCCTCCACACCACCTATGGGTTTCCTATAAACCCCACTACACTATGCCTCAAAAGTGAAAAGCTGGAATTTACTATAAAAAAAATTACATGGCAGTAAGTAGGGGGCTGTAAGGATCATTATCTTCATCAGTAACTGGCACAACAGCTTCAGTAACTGCCACAACACTACTAGAAGCGCATCAAAACATTAGCACCCAGTAGCAGCGAATCCCAAAGACAGTCGTGCTAAAAGCTGCATTTTGAAATTGTGCTCACAAATTTTGTCCGGAAAACTGAAGGTCCCAGAATACTGATTACTGGATTTTCGATGGTCAACCTAAATATATAATATTATATATCTATATATATACAGGGAGGTCCCGAAGATACGAGCAGTTAGGTTCCACCTGGCATACTCGTAAAGCGAAATCTCGTATAACGAAACACATAACTAATGGTAAAATATAGGTTTGGTTCCAGGACCCCATCAATTAAAAAAACAAAAACAACAACAACAACATGTTTTTCAAGCTAAAATAAACTATAGCAAACACAACAAACAGACAGCGTCTATATTACCCACACTGTACTACCTATTCTATAGAAAAAGTATTCTGAAAGAGAAAATAGCACACAAAATAACATAACTGCACTTTAATTAAACATAAAACATGCATAACACTCACAAGTGGTAATGTTGTGTGGGGAGACAGGAAGCTGGCACGTAGCCAGTTGAGAGTCCCTGTTTTCTCTCTCCGAGGTTCGAGAGAAAACAGCTGTGACTGCGTTTGCAGGGATGACTGGGTTAGAGTTCTTCCTCCTCCCCTTGATCACTTGAGGGAAGAGGAAAGATCCTCGGTGCTAAAAAGACGTTGTATGTAGGCTACTGTTGGGGACGTCGCGTGATACACTAGACTCGAGAGGGTAGGGTAGGTAAGGGACAAGGGAAGGGTGCGCAAACCTCTTCCACTGCCCACAACTCGTCTCTGCGCATCTGAATCATTGTACATCGTCCAGGGATGTGAATTTTTGTAGGCCACATTGTCGTACCGAGCCACCAGAATTATCATATTTTCAGATTGATTAATTATCGTACAACCTTAGGTAAAATCATATAGTCAGTAAATTACTTTATAATTTTATTAAATAACTTGTAATTTACTTTAGTAAATAATTTGGTCATTTTACTCACCCCAGTTTGAATGTCGTAGCATTGGATTTTCGATCTCGTATATTGAAAATAGACACTAATTTACACATCTCGTATCATCGGATTCTCGTATATCGAATGCTCGTATAACGGGACCTCCCTGTATATACATAAATATATATATATATATATAATATATATATATATATATATATATATATATATATACATATATATAATTTTATAATATATATATATATATATATATAAAATATATATATATTATATATATATAATATATATATATATATATATATATATATATATATATATATATATATATATATATATAAGTAGGAAAGCTGTCATGAATATGTAAATTTAATTCTTGTTAATATTACCATTGTACATATGCACAAAGGAAGGAATATGGGAATAATCACAACTCAGGGTCTACGTAAGTGTTGGAAATACTCTGTTTATAGCAGAGATAAAGCTGAATAAAGGATAAAAGGGGTAGGGCATAGACCACTGTATACCTGGACTGCACACTCGACAATGTTTTGAATTGCGGGGCTGCATAGGGGCCTGCGGGGCGCCCGACAAAGAGATATAGTGGTCTATGGACTATCATATAGACTGGTTTATCAGTATATATGATATACTGTAATCTTCATAAATGTTTGTTCTATAATATTATCAAATAAAAAACAGTAAAACACGCTAAAGAAATGCCATTACGAGACTATGAAGAAATATGCATGAACTTAATATTCACTTAACTCTTCGCCATTTAAAACTTTGCGTGTCAACTTTTATCATGAAGGGTATCAATAGAAGTGCAATTTTATTAGCTTTCCATTGCTATATTTCGTTATCTGATAAATTAATTAGAACCATGCATAAATTAGCGTTAAATAAATAAATAAAATCATCAATCGGGTAATTTTCCCGATTGATGAGGTTATTTATTTACTTATATATTTCGTTTTCTGATAAATGAATTAGTACCATGTATAAATTAGCGTTGACTAAATAAATAACCTCATCAATCAGGAAAATTACCCGATTGATGATTTTATTTATTTAGTTAACGCTAGTTTAAGCATGGTTCTAATTAATTTATCAGATAACGAAATAGATCAATGGAAAGCTAATAAAATTGCGCTTCTATTGATACCCTTCATGATAAAAGTTGACTCACAAAGTTTTAAATGGCGAAGAGTTAAGTGAATATTAAGTTCATGCATATTTCTTCAGTCTCGTAATGGCATTTCATTAGCGTGTTTTACTGTTTTTTATTTGATAATATTATAGAACAAACATTTACGAGGATTACAGTATATCATATATACTGATAAACCAGTCTATATGATCCGTATTATATTATATATATTATATATATATATATATATATATATAATATATATATATAAATATTATATATTATATATATATTATATATATATATATATAATGAAGATATAAACCAGTGCGGGTAGAAACATCTTGATTGTTTATTCGAACGTTTCGGCTATACATAAGCCATCATCAGCCTAAAATCGGATACAAAATTTTTTTTTGTTAAAAATGAAAATATACAAGTTATAAAATTATTTGCACATTTAAAATGCCTAACCTAAAATATAATAAAATAAGAATAAAAAAAGGCACTTCCTTGAACCCCGAGCAATTCGAAGCTTTAAAATCACTCAGAGCAGACGACTCCATTGTCATAGCTAAACCCGATAAGGGAAATGGTATAGTCCTCCTTGATAAGACTGAATATGTAAAGAAAATGAACAACATACTAGACGACGCCTCCAAATTTACTAAAGTTTCCGATGATGTATTCCCAACACTCCTTAAACATGAAGATAAAATTAAATAATTTCCTCAGGAAACTCAAGTCTGATAAAATCATAGATGAAACCTTATTTCTAATCTATATGTCTCCGGTTCTCAACCTGGTGTATTATACGGCCTCCCTAAAGTACATAAACCCAACATTCCACTTCGCCCTATCTTGTCGGCACTGGGCACCTTCAATTACAAGCTAGCCAAATTTCTTGTACCAATACTAGCACCAGTTACATCCAATATATATACAGTTAAGGATTCTTTCTCATTTGCTAAAGAAATATGTAACAAAATTTTTGATAATTGTACCCTTGCATCATTCGATGTGAAATCCCTTTTTACAAATATACCTCTGAGCGAGACTATAGATATTTGCACAAAACAAATCTTCCAAAACAATGAACACACACATGGTTTCAATAAAAAGTCATTCCATAAATTACTTACCTTAGCTGTTAAAGATTCTCTTTTTATTTTTAATGACATGTGTTTTAAACAAGTAGACGGCGTTGCCATGGAACCCATTAGGTCCAACCTTGCTAATGCATTTCTTTCATTCCACGAGAGCACCTGGCTAAGTGAATGCCCAGCTGGGAAATTTAAACCCCTCATGTACAGACGCTATGTCGATGATACCTTTGCAATTTCAAATCACCAAAAACCCTGTACCCTTGTTTCACGACTACCTGAATTCCAAACACCCAATATTCAATTCACTTTTGAGACTGAACATAATAATAAATTACCATTTTTAGATATTGACATTACAAAATCGGGTAATTCATTCAGCACTACCATTTACAGAAAACCCCATTCACAGGACTAACAACAAAATTTAATTCCAACATTCCCGCCCAATTTAAGAAAAATTTGATCCTCACGCTGGTTACTAGGGCGTACAATATTTGCTCTTCATACACCAATTTTCACTTAGAATTAGAGTACTTGAGACACACTCTTAAACTAAATGGTTATCCCTGCAGTTCATTAACACGTACATTGGTAAACAGTTAAATAAACTACACTCACCCCCTCCCCTAATTCATACTGCTCATAAAGCCGTTGTGTATTTTATAATTCCCTTCATAGGTAACAAATCTTTTTCCATCCGAAACAAAGCTCAACTCCTGCTTCGGCAATGTTATCCACAAGTCTCGCTTAGAGTAGTATTCAAGCCCCCTTATACGTTAGCACATTGTTTTAAACTCAAGGAGAGAATCCCTGATGCCCTGCGTTCCTCAGTGGTGTACCAATTTAAGTGCAGTAGCTGTAACGCTGCTTATATTGGGCAGACCAAACGCCACCTCACCACTAGGATCGCGGAGCATCGGGGACTGTCTCACAGGACTGCAAACCCGTGTCCAAACCACCATTTTCAGCCATTCGGGATCATTCCGAAGCCTCAGGCCACCCAATAACAAATCAAAAACTTTAATATATTACACACAAGCTCCCACGACTCCACCGGTGGATATGTGAGAGCCTCCTCACCCACCACCACAAACCGTCCCTCTGCGCACAGGGCACCTCAACCCCGCTCCTGTGGCTTTTAGACCATGTGGGAATCCCACACTCCACTGCGATGTTGATTGGTATGTGTAGTATTTTTATTTTTATTACTGTTTTATAATTTTTATTCTTATTTTATTATATTTTAGGTTAGGCATTTTAAATGTGCAAATAATTTTAAACTTGTATATTTTCATTTTTAACAAAAAAAAATTTTGTATCCGATTTTAGGCTGATGATGGCTTACGTATAGCCGAAACGTTCGAATAAACAATCAAGATGTTTCTACCCGCACTGGTTTATATCTTCATTATTAGATCTCGATTCCCTCATGGAGAAAGTATTGCCTCTATTATATAAAATATATATATATATAAAATATATATATATATATATATATATATATATATATATTTTATATATATATATATATATATATATATATATATATATATATATAATATATATATTATATATGAATCCGAGCGGCCCTCCGACTTCAGGCCCTTGTGCGACAGGCCGATATTCCGTGCGCAGTCCGGGTATACAGTGGTCTATGGGTAGGGATATAATATTCACTGAACAGCAGAGATGGGCTGGCGTGTGCAGGATGAGCGACTCGCTGCATTGCTGGCCACCAGGAGCAGCTTGACAGCCCGTCTGATTGTAAACAGAGGCCTTGACACATAGTATGCAACATTTTCTGTATAATAAGGGATATATTATACTTTAGGGGTCTGAACTAAATGCCTCTAAATAATAATTAGCAAAAGTGATAAGGGAGGAATAATAAGGTATAATGTATAATTTTTAATATAAAAAATCCACTTCAGCTAATTAGATTAACTGCTGTTAAAACATTTTGCAAAACTGGCTATTAAATCATTTCAAGAGGCTAGGGAGTGCAGAAATCAGTATGTTGAGATGTGAATGCTATCGAATGGGATGCCTGAACTTATGAAGAACTGAGAGGCAGCCTTTGAAAGAGGTGCTTTATCCGTGATGGGATGAGCAGGTGCAATGTTGATTTGGCTCGGTGGAAATGAAGGATAAGAAAGAATAAGATGAAAGGTGAATAATAAAACAATAAAATAAGGGTGAAGAGACAATTAGTGGATGCTTTTTTGAAAACGGAGTAAAAGATGCAAGGAAGAGAAGTATGGTTGTTTATAGTAGTTGTTTAGGAGGGAGTGTTAGGTGTGAGACCCATCTGAGTGTCAGGGTGTGGCTGACTGTAGGAAAGGAGATCAAGGTCTCGGGGAAGGAAGAGTTGTTGGTGTGGTGAGGACAGATTTGGATGAAAGCTATAAGGCAAACATAAATTCTTATTAAGTGCATGCATAATACTTATAACATAAATTTTAAGGGACAAGCACGTCCATTACGAGACGGATAGGACACATAGATGAAGGGACAGACACGAATAATTCACGTATGGTTCTCGTCGGCCAAAAAAAGCGGGCTGATTTTTAAGTTGATAGTTTTGTATGGCCCGCGAATGATGTCATGAATATCCAAATGGCCCTCGGTAGTAAAATTGTTCCCCACCCTTGCTATAAGGGAAGAAGTAAGGAAGGTTGTGTCATTCTGTGTCTGATAAGTGTGGAATTGTGTGACTGAGTATGGTTAGAAGGGCAAAAGAATAGTGTAGGTGAAATGTAAGATTGGATTAGTCAAATAGGGTTGTGTGTGTGTGTGTGTATGCTCCAGTGAACATGAAAACCGTGAAAGGGAAGGATGAAATGATGAAATTTTGGAATGACTTGAATGAATGTGTCACCACTAATTTCGAGGATGATACTTTTATACTGAATAGTTTTGGTGTGATTTGAATTAATCTGACTAAACACATCAAAACTCATCAGGAAAGAAAGTGTTGGACTCCAAAAAGAAGAAAAGTTATGATAGAAGAGCAACAACAATTTTTGTTTTGAGTTGTGGGCTCTGCCGTGGCCACCGAGATGACAAGGCCTGCTGCATCGCCCGTGACGTCACACCATCTAGTGCCCACCCGCTCCGCTCCCCGTACAAGTTTACCTACCTAATATAATGTTTATCAGTATAAAAGATATACTGTTATCTTCGGAAATGTTTGTTCTATAATATTATCAAATAAAAAATTGTAAAACACACAAAAGAAATGCCATTATGAGACTTTCAAGAAATATGCATTAACTTAAACTCTTCGCCATTTAATATTTTGCTTGAAAACGTTTTACATGGAGAATATCAATAGAAGCGGAATTTAATTAGCTTTCCATTGATATATTTCGTTTAGTCATTAATGAATTAGCAGTATGCATAAATTAGCGTTAACTAAATATTAAAAATCATGAAATCGGGTAATTTCCTACCTAATATATGTTTATCAGTATAAAAGATATACTGTTATCTCTGGAAATGTTTGTTCTGTAATATTATCCAATAAAAAACCGTAAAACACACAAAAGAAATGCTATTATGAGACTTTCAAGAAATATGCATTAACTTAAACTCTTCGCCATTTAATATTTTGCAAAAAAAACTTTTTACATGGATTATGTCAATAGAAGCGGAATTTAATTAGCTTTCCATTGATATATTTCCTTTTCTGATAAATGAATTAGCAGCATGCATAAATTAGCGTTAACTAAATAAATAACATCATGAAATCTGGTAATTTTTCCCGATTGATGGTTATTTATTTAGTTAACGCTAATTTGTGTATGGTTCTAATTCATTAATCAGAAAAGGAAATATATCAATGGAAAGCTAATGCGATTCCACTTCTATTGATGTTCTCCATGTAAAAAAATTTCACACAAGATATTAAATGGCGAAGAGTTTAAGTTCATGCATATTTCTTGAAAGTCTCATAATGGCATTTCTTTTGTGCGTTTTATGGTTTTTTATTTGATAATATTATAGAACAAACATTTCCGAAGATAACAGTATATCTTTTATACTGTTAAACATTATATTAGGTAGGTAAACTTGTACGGGGAGCGGAGCGGGTGGGCACTAGATGGTGTGACGTCACGGGCGATGCATCAGGCCTTGTCATCTCGGTGGCCACGGCTCTACCCCGTCCCTCCTGGCCCGCCCCACAAACATTCCGCTCCACTTCGCACTGCCGTAGTGTTTAGTATAGTTTTTCTTGGTATTGTTGTCAAATACCGTAAATTGCGGCGTACAAGTCGACCTCATGATTATTAGCTCAAGATTACGGGTTAGGCCTATACGTACTTGCCGTATAAGTCGGCCCCAAAAATACGGTAGGCTACTGGTAGGCCAAAGCTTAAATGTGGATAGGCTACGGTACGGTAAACGGTAACCTGTCGCAAAAACACACAACACCACACCACTTATATGAAGATATGAATCTTTACTATAGGTCCGCCTCTTGTTTTCACTTGAAAAACACCCTAGTCCCCTGATAGTACCGCTACATACTGTATATTATAGTAAAACACGGTAGTATGACTGGACTGCACTTACCGGCGCCCTCCGCCATTTGCATATGTGAAAAAAACCAGCCCGTGGCGCTTGTATATTGTTGTCTGACTGGCCGCTTGGGTTCAGTGGCGTTTCGGTCAGTGTTTTATAATCTGTGTATCAGCTGTTGGAAACAGCTGTATTCAATACCCACACATCATCCACACACCAGCAAGACAACACTGTGGGTGGAACTGCCGCAAAACGTCTTCTCCAGTTGTCGCTGTTCAGCAGGAAATATTTTATCCCCATGGAAATATTTGTGGTAACCTGCTGGAGTTACGGTAAGTGGTGTACAGCGATTGTTAGTAGTGCTCATCCACTTGTTTGCCACTCGGTGGTAAAGGTTCGCATTTTATCCTAGCCATATAAGTCGAAACCTAGTTTAGGAGAATTTTTTTAGGCTCAAAGAGTGGACTTGTACGCCGCCATTTACGGTAAATTAATCCCAACCTCTAAACTAACATAACCTAAATGATTCAGGCAGAAATCACTAGTTTTTAGACAGGGATGGGGCTCCCCGTCCTTCAACCCTCCCAAAGCCCCGTCAAGGGGGCATCGGATAATGATGCATGGTTCTCACAAGTCAGATAGTTTGTTTACATTGCAGACGAACAGCACAGCAGAGATTTGAAATAGAAAAAATATGCACTCATTTTCTCTATAATGTGAATATATACAAAAGATTTGCATCGATTTCATTTATTCTTATTTTTGGTTGCAGATTCATGCACAAAAAAGTTAAATAAGCTCATTTAAAGAGATTTTCTTTTCCTTGGGCAACAGTGTCTCTCGCTTGAGAGAATCTCACAAGACTGCTCCCGGTCACAGTTGGGAGATTCTCTCAATGCCTTGGTGAATATTTCTTAGGAGTTTCTCTCAACTGGGAGTGACATAGGCAGACTGGGAGGAAATTAGTCATTTTTCCCAACACAATATGGTTACTGTGGCCCCAGGTCTGCAGGAAGTAGGCACACCCACAGTAACCACTGTAGTGTCTGTAGCTCGTGTGCATTTTACTTGACTGAATTTATTATTATTACAGTGTACTCCATTAATTTTAATCATTTCTTGCAGCTTTTTTGTCATTTATACTATTCTAAATGCAGATAGGATATGTCTTCAGTTATATAAAACAAAATTGAAGGATCCAGGGGTAGTTTAGAGGGGGGGGAGCAATTTTTCGCCAATTTCAAATTTCCGCGACCCTCTCTGTTATGGTAACCCTGATGATTGTCAAGGCTCGGCAGTATTTACTTCAATGCTTTACATCTTCTAAGTCGCCATGCAGCCTTATGATCCTTTCACTTTCCTTGCATGCACAGCTCTCGTTAGCCATGATTTGCTGCCACAAGTTTGAATAAAGACAACTAAACATAGTCACTTCTTCCATTTTTTGTGCATCATGTCATTTACCATCTACAAATCAATCAATTTAGTATATACTTTCCTCTCCTTTCTTGATGTAATCTCAATTATTGTCCATAGATTAAAAAAAAGGCAAATAAAAAAAATGTATTCATGCAGAACAACCATTTCAATGGACCGTATTATTGGATTGCAAATCATAAATTCAAAAGCCAATGTACTTGAACACGATGATCAACAAAAATTCTTTTAAGTAAAGATATATGTAGTAAAAAATAGCAATGCACCTAGAAGACCTGTGACTGCTATATAGTACATGTAGTTATCAGCATCAAGTAGCATAAATATCATGCACCTAGAAGACCTGTGACTGCTATATAGTACATGTAGTTATCAGCATCAAGTAGCATAAATATCATGCACCTAGAAGACCTGTGACTGCTATATAGTACATGTAGTAATCAGTATCAAGTAGCATAAATATCATGCACCTAGAAGACCTGTGAGTGATATATAGTACATGTAGTTATCAGTATCAAGTAGCATAAATATCATGCACCTAGAAGACCTGTGACTGCTATATAGTACATGTAGTTATCAGTATCAAGTAGCATAAATATCATGCACCTAGAAGACCTGTGACTGCTATATAGTACATGTAGTTATCAGTATCAAGTAGCATAAATATCATGCACCTAGAAGACCTGTGACTGCTATATAGTACATGTAGTTATCAGTATCAAGTAGCATAAATATCATACAACATAGAAGTAACATTGAAAGCATGCAAGTTGCCTTCTTAACCCTTGAGACCCAAAATGCAATTTCCATTGTAATTTGGCCACCATTAGATGACTTCTAGTTATCCTTACCACTAACTCATTTGGTATATTCAGTTACTTTTCGTTATTTTATGGCTCGACAACATACAATTTTCTATAGCAAAGGAAAGATCTGGGTGTGAAGGGGTTAAATCACATCTCAGAAAATATATGATCAAGCACAATAAACATTAACATGACCTGACCCCAACATAGACAGTCAACATACAACATCAACATGACCTGACCCCAACATAAACAGTCAACATACATCAACATGACCTGACCCCAACATAGACAGTCAACATACAACATCAACATGCCTGACCCAACATATAGTCAACATAAACATCACATTTACCTACCCCAAAAATATACAGTCAACATACAACATCAACATGACCTGACCCCAACATAGACAGTCAACATACAACATCAACATGACCTGACCCCAACATAAACAGTCAACATACAACATCAACATGACCTGACCCCAACATAGACAGTCAACATACAACATCAACATGACCTGACCCCAACATATACAGTCAACATACAACATCAACATGACCTGACCCCAACATAAACAGTCAACATACAACATCAACATGACCTGACCCCAACATAAACAGTCAACATACAACATCAACATGACCTGACCCCAACATAGACAGTCAACATCCCTGGACTCCCCTCACCTTTACTCTGTCCGTGAAAGCATACCTTTCCCAAATGGGTGCAATGGTCCCCCAGTTAATCCAAGGCACTATACACACCTACTGTTGCAAGGAAATGGGACATTAAACCAATCATACCTGTTATTAGTAGAATGGAACACAAATCTACAGTCTCTACTTGTACTGAGGAGAGGATGTGGTTATAAGTCCCTTTTCCCAAAGTATCAAGTACTTTAGTCGCTTTAATTTCACCATTACCAATTATAATAATAAATATATACATTCCTACTCCCCCTATGGTGACGAACAATACTTCCCTCATAAGGTGGGGGGGGGGGGAATCAAAACTACCACTTTTACTAATATCAAGAGGGTGGTTGGTGGATAATTTCCCAAGTGACTTAATAAAATGGAAAGACTATAGACAGATCTGTTTTCTGCCATTAGTACAAGAGGACAGCCTGTAGAAAGAGCTGGCCATGAAGTTCATTTCCATCATGTGCCCCTAGAACATCTTCATTTCTCATGATTAAGTTGTTTCATACCAAAGTGTCTAGAGATATTATCACATTACGGGAGGATGACAGGCCAAGGGTACACAAAGACCAAACAAGAAGCCCGCCCAGATTGCCAGTCCCCCATAAACCAAATACTGAGTTTCATAAATAAGAGTTGGACAGTTTTGAGCAGGAATTCCTTTAATGCTCCTCTCTTAAAAAGAATCAAGTCAAAGGAAGATTTTTTTAAAAAATGGAATCAGGAAAGAATCCCGGTTTACCGGTGTAAAAGGTGCAAGGTAAGATAGTCTTGCATCAATAGATAAAGAATAGGATAGAGTGAGTGAGAAGCAACACTGTAGCACGGTTGGATAGGGCTGCGGACAGGACAAAAAGCCCTTACACGGTCCCCGTTAAGAATGCTGTATGAATTAATATCCACATTACATGATTTAAAATACTCCACAAAATAGCCAATAATGTGCCTTTTATTGTGTAAGCATCTGGGAGAAAATAAATAAAATTGACAGACAACACAAGACACCTAACTTCATGAAAGCTGATTTAACAAGAGGGTGGGAATGGACAGATATCTTAACCTTTAGAGGCCATGTGCCTGACTGCCACACAAGCACTTGAATAATGGGTTTTAATGGTACAAGACGGAATTTTTGGATACGCACTACATGCCGTAAATGGCGGCGTACAAGTCGACTCTTTGAGCCTGAAAAAATCTTCCAAAAACTAGGGGTTTTGACTATACGGCAAGGATAAAATCCAAAACCCTTTACCACCGAGTGGCAAACAAGTGGATCAAGCACGTTAAAATCGCTGTACCCACTTACACGTAACTCCAGCAAGGTTACCACAAATATTTCCAACTAAAACTTTGTTTCCGTGAAACTTAACATATTGTAACACCACAGATTAATAATATAAAATAAAATAATAATAAAATTCAGTTTATATAAAACACAAAAACCATAGGCTGTTTCCAATAGCTGATACACAGATTGTAAACACTGACCAGAATGCCACTGAACTCGAGCGGCCAGTCAGACAACTACAATATGCGCCACTTCCAGTGCAGTCCAAGGTCGCTCTCCAACTGCCTGGCTGCTCGCCGAGCGCCAGCGCTAAAGGTGGGCACCAAACCGTTAATCAGTTAATCGTTAATTAACGAAGTTAACATTTTCGTTAACGATTTAACTTTTAAGTTAACTTTGGAAATCATTATCGGACTAATTAATTTCCGTTACATTTAACTTCCGTTAACTCAAGTCCGCTAGCCCAAAAATTTCATAAAAACCGGTAAACGTTTAAAAGTTTCTATTATTTTCAGATTTTCAATACAGATGTAGAGTCTTAGCATATTTAATATTGTACGGGTCATTCTATAAAATCAGCCTTTTTTAGGTTTTTTTAAAAGTTAAAACTATAAAATCTGCCTTTTTTAACTCTAAAGCAAAAAAATACTATAGTTTTTGGGTTCTAAAGCCCTTAAAAAGTCCCATAGAGGCTGATTTTATAGTTTTGGCACTTTTCAACGGTGTTTTTAGGTGGTTTTAGAGCAAAAAAAGTTTTTTTTTTTCTAGAATAAAAATTAACGTTAACGGTTTATCGATAACTTCCGTTACATTTTTAAAGAATTAACTGATTAACGGTTATCGAAGTTAATTTTTTGGATAACGGATTAACGGTTAACGAAGTTAACTTTTTGATTAACGGCGCCCACCACTGGCCAGCGCTGTCCGCCCAACTCATCGTACCTCACACTTCAACAATACAACCGGTAATTCTGATCTACAAATATATCGTGACCATACACTACGGGAGTAAAGACTTTGTAAGCTTTGGCCTACCAGTAGCCTACCGTATTTTTGGGGCCGACATACGGCAAGTGTAGACCTAACCCGTAATCTTGAGCTAATAATCTTGAGGTCGACTTGTACGTCGCAATTTACGGTAGACCAGCTACATCAGTCACGTCGGATAAGGGATTACTGTATATCATGGGAATGAAATAAAAATAGTTTGTGAATCTTAGGCTATGAAAGAATACACAAATTACAGAATGCAGTAAGAGAATGAATGTAAATGAAATAAGTGTATGTGTGAAGAATAGAAGAAGAAGAAACTGGATAGAAAGTGCGAGGGAGACATTAGAGAAAGAAGGGAAAATCTTAGCTGGAAGTTGAAGCAAACGAGGCATTCACAGATAACGATAGATGGTGAAGATTGATATCAAATGACAAATGAGAGTGTCTGCTGAGAGTACTATAGTCTTTCCAATGTATCAAGTCACTTTAGTCGCTTTAATTCCTACCCATTACCATTACAGTGGTACCTTGGCTTACGAGTTTAATTAGTTCATTGATCGAGCTTGTAACTCAATTTGCTGGTATATCAAATCAATTTTCCCCATTGAAATTAATTGAAATGCCATTAATCCGATCCAGCCCCCAAAAAACCACCCCAGTTTTTTTACTGTACCTATATGACTGGACTGCACTCACCCTCCGCCATTTGCATTCGCCAGTGTTTACACTCTGTGTATCAGCTGTTGGAAACAGCTGTGGGTGGAACTACCGCTAAACGTACTGCACTCACCCTCCGCCATTTGCATTCGCCAGTGTTTATACTCTGTGTATCAGCTGTTGGAAACAGCTGTGGGTGGAACTGCCGCTAAACGTACTGCACTCACCCTCCGCCATTTGCATTTGCCTGTGTGAGCTGGACATGGTATAGTAATGCCGGAGGGGTAGCTAAGGAGATTGACCACATCCTCGTTAGTACTCGTTGGAGGATCCTCCAGAACTGCAGGGTTTACCGGAGTGCTGAGTTCTTTGGAACAGATCACAGACTTGTTGTTGCTACACTTAAGCTTCATGTCAAGTCCAGAAGAATCTCAAGAGGTAACCATACTGTGTTTCATCTTGAGAAACTGAAGGACTTGACATGTGCTCATGAGTATGCGGTGGCAGTCTCAAATCGGTTTGATGTGCTCGGTGCTCTCGGGGATCCTGTAGAACTGTGGGATACCTTCAAACGTGAAACTCTACAGGCTGCCAAGGAGTGTATTGGGGAGCGCCCGAGGTCAAGGCGTGGTTTTGTCTCGACGGAGACGCTGGAGAAAATCGAGGAGAGTCGCGCTGCCAGGCTGGCTGGGAACCGGGACCAGCACAGGGCTCTGTCACGCCAGACTAGAACCCTCCTGAGGAGAGACAAGGAGAGGTATGTCAGGAGTCTCGCTGAGGATGTTGGGGTCATTGAAGCTAATGACCTCCGACCCGCCTACCCAGCCCTGAAATCNAACAATTTGGGAGCTTGCTTACCTTCGCTAAGGTTGAGAAACATTTCACCTGTTACGAAAAACATATATATATATACCACACAAAGCTCTTCATTTAGTTTATCTTTCTCTAATACCAGCTCCGCCTTCACAACCTTGGCCAGCGGGTCCTGACTCCTGAGGGGACGGTTGTGTTGGGCCTTACCTTGAGAGCGGCAGACGCCAAACCCACCCGGATATTCTTAAAAAAAATTCTGGGTCCAGATCTGGATTTGGATCCACTCTAGAAATAGATCACTTCTAAATTGCGCCAAGGCCCATACCTGGTAAAATTTTCATGCAAATCTGCCCGTAACTTTTGGCGTAATCCTGCTAACAAACAAACAAAAAAACCGAGCTAATCACATAAGAGGAAGAAGAAAGAGGAGGAAGAGTGGGTGGCGGGGCAGCACAAAATCCATGTGTCGCGTAATTCACGGCGAAGCAGAAGTGGCTCTCGTTGGCCCTTGTAATGGGGCGATGATGCGCCATAATTGCCTCACTCACCTGTACCGCGTCTTTAATGATCATAGTTTATATTTTCATTCTGCCATGATGCTCATTGCCGCCGCCACGCACCCTCATTGCCCTCCCGCCGCTGGTTGAGGAGGGTGTAATACGTGGGTTGTGTAGCAGCACCACAAACCACCATCATCGCCATGATGGCGATGATGGTGGTTTGTGGTGCTGGTGACGCTGCTCCGGGTGGTGGTGGTGGTGGTGGTGGTGGCAGCATTTGTAGTAATAATGATGGGGATATTCTTCTTTTCTCTTTGAAAGTCCTCCCGCTGGTGATTAAAGGGTCAGACCTTGTAATTACACTTGTTTGTCGGTACGTTTGTTGTCTCCTTTGAGAGCGACGCACGTAACTCGCTGCTCCGGAACCAATCCCGTTAGACTTGAGCGGTGGACGGTGGAATGGACTCTGCAGGTATACCTCTACTAGGCTAGGGACAGGTTCTGCTGTTGACGAATTAAAGAATGCGTCAGTTTGAATATTTCAACAAACACCAGCGAAACGATGGAGCAATAAAGTGCCTTTATACCTCCATGAGTGAGACCCTTGACTGTTTGCTAGGCATCTTCAAGAATATGTTTTCAGGCGACTAGAAATACAGTGATGACCATTGGAGAACCTTGGCGTTACTGATGCTCTTCATCTTCCTTGTCACTCGCATTGTGAAAAGCGAAAATTAAAAGATAAATAGGAAATCAATGGCTTCTATAAATAACCAGAAAAGTATATACGCGTATATATATATACATATATATATATATATATATATTATATATAATATTATATATATATATATTTATATATATATAATATATATATATAATATATATATATAATATATATATATATATATATATATATATATATATATATATATATATATATATATATATATATATATATATATATATATATATATATATATATAATATATTATGTGTGTGTGTGTGTTTGTGTAGGTATATAAAATGCACATTGTGTTAACCTGTTATAAAAAAGCGATGTCATGTGTATTACAGCTCTAGAGTAATTTATAAAATAAAGTATTGATGTCTATCAATGGTGACGTGTGGAGCAGTGACGGTCTGGAGTGGGGTTGATAAGAGCAGAGGGAGAGACAGTGATGATCCGTGCAAGACTAACCACTGACAGACAACGGAGATAAGCATGGTGATCGGCAAGGCAGTGTCCTGCGTGGCCTATCAACCTGCTCGGCCTGCTTCACCTCGGCCTGCAATGCATCGGACGCATGTCTGGCCCCGCCACTCACCGCAGGGAGACGTGGGCAGGAGGGGAGATAGGGCAGGCGCGCCTCACTCAGGCATGGGCTCGTAAACTCGTTGGCCGCTGAAACCGAGACTCGACATACTCGTAACAACTAACAAGATGATGTTTTTTTTCTTTATCAGACTTTCTGGAGTTCATAATATATCTCTAATAAATTAGAGTCGCACACGCCCTTTGGCTCTCAACTCGATATGATATTTATATGAGTCTTGATCAGAGTGACGATAAAGGTGTTCGGTCAGCCGCGAGGGCCTTGTTACCCCCGCACTCCGCGCCGCGGCGCTGCAGGTCTCTTGCTGCGAATTTACGGCGCCGTGTTCTCGTAACGTTTCCTCTTTACGGCTCTATGACACAGAAAACACAAATATGCATTAAGCGCTTGGCATTTAGTTCAATCTATACATGGTTACTATTATATGTATGTAATTAAGTATTATTTTGGTGTTACCAATAGAAGGTAAGAGACTGTTGCCTTCACCGGCCGTGTGTATCCCGTGATGCATGTGACCAACGGCAGTGCACATAGTGCGGCAATGGGGGAGCAGAGGCCGGGCAGCACGGCCTGGGGGGGAGCGGAGGCCGGGCAGCACGGCCTGGGGGGCAGCGGAGGCCGAGCAGCACGGCCTGGGGGGGAGCGAAGGCCGGGCAGCACGGCCTGGGGGGGAGCGGAGGCCGAGCAGCACGGCCTGGGGGTGAGGGAGGCCGGGCAGCACGGCCTGGGGGGGAGCGAAGGCCGGGCAGCACGGCCTGGGGGGGAGCGAAGGCCGGGCAGCACGGCCTGGGGGGGAGCGGAGGCCGAGCAGCACGGCCTGGGGGGGAGCGGAGGCCGGGCAGCACGGCCTGGGGGGGAGCGAAGGCCGGGCAGCACGGGCTGGGGGGGAGCGGAGGCCGGGCAGCACGGCCTGGGGAGGAGCGAAGGCTGGGCAGCACGGCCTGGGGGGTAGCGAAGGCCGGGCAGCACGGCCTGGGGGGGAGCGAAGGCTGGGCAGCACGGCCTGGGGGGGACCGAAGGCCGGGCAGCACGGCCTGGGGGGGAGCGAAGGCCGGGCAGCACGGCCTGGGGGGTAGCGAAGGCCGGGCAGCACGGCCTGGGGGGGAGCGAAGGCTGCGCAGCACGGCCTGGGGGGGAGTGAAGGCTGGGCAGCACGGCCTGGGGGGAAGTGAAGGCTGGGCAGCACGGCCTGGGGGGTTGCGAAGGCTGGGCAGCACGGCCTGGGGGGTAGCGAAGGCCGGGCAGCACGGCCTGGGGGGGAGCGAAGGCCGGGCAGCACGGCCTGGGGGGAGCGAAAGGCCGGGCAGCACGGCCTGGGGGAGAGCGAAGGCCGGGCAGCACGGCCTGGGGGGGAGCGAAGGCCGGGCAGCACGGCCTGGGGGGAGCGAAGGCTGCGCAGCACGGCCTGGGGGGTAGCGAAGGCCGGGCAGCACGGCCTCGGGGGGAGCGAAGGCCGGGCAGCACGGCCTGGGGGGGAGCGGAGAGCTGGACAGCACGGGCTGGGGGGGAGCGAAGGCCGGGCAGCACGGGCTGGGGGGGAGCGGAGGCCGGGCAGCACGGGCTGGGGGGGAGCGGAGGCCGGGCAGCACGCCTGGGGGGGTGCGAAGGCCGGGCAGCACAGCCTGGGGGGGAGCGCGGGCCGGGCAGCACGGCCTGGGGGGGGAGCGGAGCCCGGGCAGCACGGCCTGGGGGGGAGCGGAGGCCGGGCAGCACGGCCTGGGGGGGAGCGGAGGCCGGGCAGCACGGCCTGCGGGGGAGCGAAGGCCGGGCAGCACGGCCTGGGGGGGAGCGAAGGCCGGGCAGCACGGCCTGGGGGGGGAGCCGAGGCCGGGCAGCACGGGCTGGGGGGGAGCGAAGGCCGGGCAGCACGGCCTGGGGGGGAGCGAAGGCCGGCAGCACGGCCTGGGGGGGAACGGAGAGCTGGGGGGGAGCGAAGGCCGGGCAGCACGGCCTGGGGGGTAGCGAAGGCCGGGCAGCACGGCCTGGGGGGGAGCGGAGGGCTGGGCAGCACGGGCTGGGGGGGAGCGAAGGCCGGGCAGCACGGCCTGGGGGGAGCGAAGGCCGGGCAGCACGGCCTGGGAGGGAGCGAAGGCCGGGCAGCACGGCCTGGGGGGGAGCGGAGGGCTGAGCAGCACAGCCTGGGGGGGAGCGGAGGGCTGGGCAGCACGGCCTGGGAGGGAGCGAAGGCCGGGCAGCACGGCCTGGGAGGGAGCGAAGGGCCGGGCAGCACGGCCTGGGGGGGAGCGGAGGGCTGGGCAGCACAGCCTGGGGGGGAGCGAAGGCCGGGCAGCACGGCCTGGGGAGGGAGCGGAGGGCTGGGCAGCACAGCCTGGTGGGGAGCGAAGGCCGGGCAGCACGGCCTGGGAGGGAGCGGAGGGCTGGGCAGCACGGCCTGGGAGGGAGCGAAGGCCGGGCAGCACGGCCTGGGAGGGAGCGGAGGGCTGGGCAGCACGGCCTGGGAGGGAGCGAAGGCCGGGCAGCACGGCCTGGGAGGGAGCGAAGGCCGGGCAGCACGGCCTGGGAGGGAGCGAAGGCTGGGCAGCACGGCCTGGGAGGGAGCGAAGGCCGGGCAGCACGGCCTGGGAGGGAGCGAAGGCCGGGCAGCACGGCCTGGGAGGGAGCGGAGGGCTGGGCAGCACGGCCTTGGAGGGAGCGAAGGCCGGGCAGCACGGCCTGGGAGGGAGCCAAGGCCGGGCCGCACGGACTGGGGGGGAGCGGAGGGCTGGGCAGCACAGCCTGGGGGGGAGCGAAGGCCGGGCCGCACGGCCTGGGGGGGAGCGAAGGCCGGGCAGCACGGCCTGGGAGGGAGCGAAGGCCGGGCCGCACGGACTGGGGGGGAGCGGAGGGCTGGGCAGCACAGCCTGGGGGGGAGCGAAGGCCGGGCCGCACGGCCTGGGGGGGAGCGAAGGCCGGGCAGCACGGCCTGGGGGGGAGCGGAGGGCTGGGCAGCACAGCCTGGGGGGGAGCGGAGGGCTGGGCAGCACAGCCTGGGGGGGAGCTGTAACGCTTGTTTTGTGTGGTGAATCTCGGCGCTTGCCGCCAAGATGTAACCCTTGTATCACTGTAGCGTCACAACGTTTATGTATTATTTCAGTAGACGTAACCCTAGTTCAGGAACAGTTAAAGTTGTAATAAAGTCTTTCAAGTTATTATTTCTTATTCTTCTAATACACATATATATTCCGGCCTTTGTTATGGCTCGGATAGCGTAAGGCTTGCGACACAATGAACAAGACACACGAAACTTAGACAGAGATTGTTAGTGGGAACGAAGGACCAGGCACGTCCGAGGTGTGTCGTAGCGGAGGTGATTCTGATGTCCACGGCGAAAGGGATGGCCGTAGAGGAGATGACCGTTGACGATGATAGAGGTCAGAGTCGCTGGAGAACAGGTCAACAGAGGCCAAAGTCCTGTCAACGTGTATTCCCTGAGGTAGGTCCCTTAGGTAGGGGACGCCGACAAGACAGGACTTGTAGGAGCAGTCAAATCCCACAGGCAACTCCCTGAGCTCGTACAGGTCCCTGAGGTACGGTCCCTGAGGTAGATAGCTCGCTTGTCCGTCAGTTGCCTCCACTACTACCTCCAATGGAATGTGTCCGACATCGCTTTAATATGGAATTATTAATATACATCTTAAGTATAAGTAATTGTTTGTTATCTACGACCCAAGCCAATAATGGTTACAGAGCGAAGGCCGGGCAGCACGGCCTGGGGGGGAGCGAAGGCCGGGCAGCACGGCCTGGGGGGGAGCGAAGGCCGGGCAGCACGGCCTGGGGGGGAGCGAAGGCCGGGCAGCACGGCCTGGGGGGGAGCGAAGGCCGGGCAGCACGGCCTGGGGGGGAGCGAAGACCGGGCAGCACGGCCTGGGGGGGAGCGGAGGGCTGGGCAGCACGGCCTGGGGGGGAGCGGAGGGCTGGGCAGCACAGCCTGGGGGGGAGCGAAGGCCGGGCAGCACGGCCTGGGGGGGAGCGAAGGCTGGGCAGCACGGCCTGGGGGGGAGCGGAGGGCTGGGCAGCACGGCCTGGGGGGGAGCGGAGGGCTGGGCAGCACGGCCTGGGGGGAGCGAAGGCCGGGCAGCACGGCCTGGGAGGGAGCGAAGGCCGGGCAGCACGGCCTGGGAGGGAGCAAAGGCTGGGCAGCACGGCCTGGGGGGGAGCGAAGGCCGGGCAGCACGGCCTGGGGGGGAGCGAAAGGCCGGGCAGCACGGCCTGGGGGGAGCGAAGGCCGGGAAGCACGGCCTGGGGGGGGAGCGAAGGCCGGGCAGCACGGCCTGGGGGGAGCGAAGACCGGGCAGCACGGCCTGGGGGGGAGCGGAGGGCTGGGCAGCACAGGCCTGGGGGGAGCGAAGGCCGGGCAAGCACGGCCTGGGAGGGAGCGAAGGCCGGGCAGCACGGCCTGGGGGGGAGCGGAGGGCTGGGCAGCACGGCCTGGGGGGAGCGAAGGCCGGGCAGCACGGCCTGGGAGGGAGCGAAGGCCGGGCAGCACGGCCTGGGAGGGAGCGAAGGCCGGGCAGCACGACCTGGTGGGGCGCGGAGGGCTGAGCAGCACAGCCTGGTGGGGCGCGGAGGGCTGGGAAGCACAGCCTGGGGGGGAGCGGAGGGCTGGGCAGCACGGCCTGTGGGGGAGCGGAGGGCTGGGCAGCACGGCCTGGGAGGGAGCGAAGGCCGGGCAGCACGGCCTGGGAGGGAGCGAAGGCCGGGCAGCACGGCCTGGGGTGGAGCGGAGGCTGGGCAGCACGGCCTGGGAGGGAGCGAAGGCCGGGCAGCACGGCCTGGGAGGGAGCGAAGGCACGGGCAGCACGGCCTGGGAGGGAGCGAAGGCTGGGCAGCACGGCCTGGGAGGGAGCGAAGGCTGGGCAGCACGGCCTGGGAGGGAGCGAAGGCCGGGCAGCACGACCTGTGTGGAGCGGAGGGCTGGGCAGCACAGCCTGGGAGGGAGCGAAGACCGGGCAGCACGGCCTGGGAGGGAGCGAAGGTGGGCAGCACGACCTGGGAGGGAGCGAAGGCCGGGCAGCACGGCCTGGGAGGGAGCGAAGGCCGGGCAGCACGACCTGGGAGGGAGCGAAGGCTGGGCAGCACGGCCTGGGAGGGAGCGAAGGGCTGGGCAGCACGGCCTGGGAGGGAGCGAAGGCCGGGCAGCACGACCTGTGTGGGAGCGGAGGGCTGGGCAGCACAGCCTGGGAGGGAGCGAAGGCCGGGCAGCACGGCCTGGGGGGGAGCGAAGGCCGGGCAGCACGGCCTGGGAGGGAGCGAAGGCCGGGCAGCACGGCCTGGGAGGGAGCGAAGGCCGGGCAGTACGACCTGGAGGGAGCGAAGGCTGGGCAGCACAGCCTGGGAGGGAGCGAGGACCGGGCAGCACGGCCTGGGAGGGAGCAAAGGCTGGGCAGCACGACCTGGGAGGGAGCGAAGGCCGGGCAGCACGGCCTGGGAGGGAGCGAAGGCCGGGCAGCACGGCCCTGGGGGGGAGCGAAGGCCGGGCAGCACGGCCTGGGAGGGAGCGAAGGCTGGGCAGCACGACCTGTGTGGAGCGGAGGGCTGGGCAGCACCGCCTGGGGGGGAGCGAAAGCCGGGCAGCACGGGCTGGGGGGGAGCGAAGGCCGGGCAGCACGGGCTGGGGGGGAGCTAAGGCGGGCAGCACGGCCTGGGGGGGAGCGGAGGGCTGGGCAGCACGGCCTGGTGGGGCGCGGAGGGCTGGGAAGCACAGCCTGGGGGGGAGCGGAGGCCTGGGCAGCACGGCCTGTGGGGGAGCGGAGGGCTGGGCAGCACGGCCTGGGGGGGGAGCGAAGGGCTGGGCAGCACGGCCTGGCGGGGAGCGGAGGGCTGGGCAGCACGGCCTGGTGGGGCGCGGAGGGCTGGGCAGCACGGCCTGGGGGGGAGCGGAGGGCTGGGCAGACGGCGGGTGGGGCGCGGAGGGCGGGAAGCACGGCCTGGGGGGGCGCGGAGGGCTGGCACACGGCCGGGGGGGCGCGGAGGGCTGGAACCCCCACGGTGGGGGGGGCGGAGGGTGAAAGACGGCCGGGGGGAGCGGGAGGGCTGGGAGCAGGGCCGGGGGGGCGCGGTTTTAGCCTTTTTGTATTTGATCGATGCTGTAAAAGGGCAGGGGTTTCTAAACCTTTTTTCCCCAAGCCCCCTATTCACCATATATAGATGTCATTCCTCCTTCCAAGTTTTTTGACCAAAAGGTGCATCCAAAAAAATATGCGTATAATATTGAAAAAACTTTATTCTTTTTCCAAATTTGTAATTAAAATTTTCATGGATTAAATTTTATAGAACTTTTTCAAAAATTTTTAGCAAAAGAAAATGTTGATGGATTTAAAACTGAATATATGTATAGTTTTTTTTTTATTCATAACTAAATTCAAAAAGAGTGAACTGAAGCTATTAATAAACAAAAAATTCAATAGGGAAACCCGGGGGATTGAAAAAATATTATTCTGATGAAGATACAGTCAAGCGAAATTGTGATTTTTTTTTCTTGGCCAATTAGGAACGTGGAGGGGTGTGCAAGGGGACAACGAGGTCATTTTTTAACCCCAAACTATTTTGTTTCTTCGTTTATTGATCAGAGTTGAAAATTGATCACAAAGATATGTCGACACAAATGGAAGCAATGCATGGATAGCTCTTTCTGCCACTTTTGGATAGGAATCGCAAATCAAGGGCCAAAATTCTGTGATCGATTTCTCATCGAACATATCTCTTGCTCCCGAATCAGCCTTCAGCACCAGAAATTCATCTTGACAATCATCAGGAACTTTTTCAAGTGACAATTTGAATGGATTTCGCACTTAATCCAACTCATCATCACTGAGTTCAGGAAGATATCGGCTGAATTCATTTTCCAGTGTTGTTAAATGCTGCAAAATTTCATTTTTCGCAAATTGTGGTAGCACTTGGTCTTCACCACGAGCAACAAGAATTGATGACAGTTTATCAAACATTGCAACATTTTTTATATTGATCTTTCTCTTTCAATTTTCCAGCTTGCTCATGGAAGCTTTCAAGGTATCCATGAATTTTATGATGTTTGTATTCCTTCCTTGCATCTGAAGATTCAGTTTATTCACCTGCTCAAAAATATCAACCAAATAGACAAGGCGCATGATTCATTCACTCCTCGTCATCCAGGCAGGCAAAAAATTCTATCCTACCCTGAACTTCAACAAATAATTTGAGCTCATCTCTAAGCTCAAATACTCGCTCAATTACATTTCCTCTTGAAAGCCATCGAACAATTGTGTGGAAAAGAAGCAAATGATGGCTTGCATCCATGTCAATACATAACTGCTTGAAGAGTCGTGAGTTGAGAGTTCCTCCTTTGACAAAATTCACAATATGAATTGTTTGATCCAAAACCTTCCCTAGTGGAGCTAGAAGTGTTTTTGAGGCCAGAGCTTGACGATGGATCATACAATGAATGACTTTCACTTTTGGTGCTCGCTTTTTCACACAAACTTGAAATCCAGATTTTGTCCCCAACATAGCTAGTGCTCCATCTGTACAGCATCCACAGACATTATGTCTCAACAGATTTTCTGATTCAAAGAAAGATGAAACCTTTTCCCAAATATCTGAGGCATTAGTAGTTGTTTTAAGAGGAGAACAAAACAGAAACTCCTCTTTAAATGAACCTGAATGAACATATCTTGCAAAAACCAGCAACTGGGCACACGATGCCACATCAGTCGATTCATCAAGTTGAATTGAAAATAGGCCAAATGCTGCAGATTTGATCTCCTGCACAACTTGATCTTTGATGTCAATGGCCATATCGCTGATCCTCCTTTGAACAGAACTGTTTGATCGTGAAACCGCTGCAAGTTTTTTCTCCAATACATTTCCCAACACAATTTCCACCATTTTGAGAGCGCAAGGTTCGATCAGGGTTTCCCCAATTGTATGTGTTTTTTTCTGCTTTGCTATCTCCAGTGCTACGACATAAGAAGCTTCATTAACCTTTTGGTTCGTTTCTTGGAATACCCCTGTTGAATCTTTTTTAATCTTCATCTTTTTGAGAGCCTTTCCATGACGTTCAAAAAAGCTTTTGTCCTTGTGTTGAGGATGAACATTCTGCAAATGTTGCTTCAACTTTGTTGGTTTCATAGAATCATTTGACAAAGCTTTGCTACAAAATACACACTGAGGCCTTTCTTCTCCATTGATGATGATGGATGTGAATCTATATTGAATATATGAATCATCATACCGTCTTTTTTTGTCACTCATGATGGGCTCCAAATTCTGTAAATAAAAAACAAGAAAAAGTAAAATAACTATAAATGGAATATTATCACAGATAAGAAATTGAAATATTTATCTTCATTTTTTATTTAATCTTCAACATGGCTGGCATCAAGAAATAACACTGCCGGGTGACGCACACAAAAACACATAAAATGCACAAATATGGGAGATAATGGTCCACGCTAACATTACAAAAACTAGAGAAGCACAATCACTAAATTTGCGGGCAAGAATGACATGCCAGACCACTTATCGCAGCTCGAATTGTCAACTCAACATAATTTATTATGTTCTCATTTTATTTTGGAATACTTGGGTTTTAAGGAGTTTTGATGTATCAGATATTAAGATATATAAGGAAGGAGCCTGTGTTGCTAGTGATTTAGTGGTAGAAGGTGTGTATTGTTTAAAATAGTGACTATTAGTGTTATGGGGTGGTCGCTGCAAGATTGTCTCCCCGTCACCTCAACACCTTAAATCACCCTTATTTAAGGCGACACACGGTGCTACACTGACCTAAATAGTGACACGTATAATATATATATTATATTATATATATATTATAAGACAGCTCATCACAACCATATATTATACATAATAATGAGAAATAGTCATGATAATAAGCGATACCTTTGACAGCCACGGCCTGTGTCGGGCTTGTTGTTGTTGTTCTTCTTCTTGTGACCTCTTCTGCTTAGGATCGCCTTGTAGGTCTGTCAAACTCGAGCTCGAGCTTGACACATATCTTCTTTGCCTCTCTGTAGCCCTTTACTCATATGTATGAATAATAGCCATTATATGTCTACATTCACCTAGAATAATGATATTTCATAGCATACCAAGCAGTAATGAGCGAGCCTGGATACATACTACCTCTCCTAATACCAGTCCCGAACAGTCGTGGGCGAGTGTGCCAGTGCCAATCCCTGATGTAGCGCCAGTCACTGTTTACCTCCCAACATAGCTACACGGACTGGTTGTGTTTGTAATTATTTCTCATTTATTTCACAGCATGTAGGAGCGTACCAAATCCAGCATGTAGCGCCAGTCACTGTTTACCTCCCAACATAGCTACACGGTCTGGTTGTGTTTGTGATTATTTCTCATTGATTTCACAATTTTTCCTGTTTTTCCTATATTTTCGCACCCTTAGGAAAATACCCTCGCTCTAACAGACTACTCCCCCCCCCCCCTTTTAGTCCGTTAAATCGAGGGTTGACTGTATACTCAGAACTACAAGCATGATACTTCACAGTCACCTTCCCTGTGTGAGGGGGGGCAGGGGTGCCGCGGCGTCGCTTCAATGAATGTGTGGGGTGGAATACTCTTGGCAGGAGGTCTAGGGAGAGCGTAAGTGTGGCAGTCCTGTCTATAGGTAAGCTATTTTAAACCTTATGGTTCAGGAGTTTGTGGTGCACGGTCCGATAGGCTGCTTGCAGCAGGTAACCGATGCATACTGCATTTTGTGCAGCCCTGGGGACAGTGGGGAGCTTGCAGGCAATAAAAAGATCAATATTCCAAACGTTTGGGTCTGCCAATCTGTGATCCCAATTCCCCCCTAAAACCCTGAAATTCACCCCTGGGGGGGGGGGAATTCCCCCCTGGTTGAGAACCCCTGGTATAAGGTAATCTTCAGCAGTGGAAAATCTGTGAATATTTTGCATGCTTCTGTTAAATGATCTCGCATCCTTCGTCTCGATAGACTGAATAACTATAATTCTGGAAGTTTATTTTCGTAGCTAGGAGGAGAACGAAGATCGGGTGACAGGAAAAAAGTTACCAGAAGAGCAGGAAGGAGAGGGGAAGATGAAATTGCCTCGCTTTGTCGCTGTCTTGCTTAAGAAAGTTTCGGTTTTAAGGAGTTTTAAGGAATGTCAGGGAAAAAGTAATGAATGTACAATGAAAACTAATTAATTTGTGTGTGTGCGTGCGTGTGTGTGCGTGTATGTGGGGGGGGGGAGGTGTAGCGAAGAGAACCAAATGAGTCTCTCTCTCTCGAGAGAGAGAGAGAAAGAGAGAGAAAGAGAGAGAGAGAGAGAGAGAGAGAGAGAGAGAGAGAGAGAGAGAGAGAGAGAGAGAGAGAGAGAGAGAGAGAGAGAGAGAGAGAGAGAGAGAGAGAGAGAGAGAGAGAGAGAGAGAGAGAGAGAGAGAGAGAGAGAGAGAGAGAGAGACTCATTTGGTTCTCTTCGCTACACCCCCCCCCACTTAGCGGATGTTTTATAAATCACGCTATGAGCACACCAACCCACTATTTTGAGACCACCAGTTACTCAAACTGTCTGATATAATATTTCTGCAATCAAACTTATTTGTTTATAAATCATTACATGTGTATCCTGTTGATAACGGTTTACACTACATTTCACATACTTTTGCTACAAGGTCATTACAGTTACGAATACCACGTTGCAGGACTACTCATGCTCAGCAAAATGTTTCAGTCAGAGGTGTCAAATTATGGAATAGTTTACCAGCAGAAATAAAAAATTCCACAACTCAAATATCCTTCAAACATAAACTCAAGAAATTGTTGCTTCAAAGTTATACACACTAAGTCATTCTGTAGGTATGCATGGATTCTTATGTGAGTGTGTACTTGTATACACTGTGTATACACTTGTATACACTGTGTTAATGTGTAAGTATGTTTGGGTGTGTAAATTTATGGGTATGTAGGTGTCTGTGTGTGCGCATAAATATGTGTACGTGTAGGTATGTTGCATGTGTGTATGTATATGTATGCATGTATGTGTATATAGGTATATACGTATGTATATATTAATTTATAATGTCAGTTATTAATATTGTATATATTTGTTAGCCAATGGCCTAAATCCACTTGCTAAACACTTTTTGTATATCTAAGCAACAGGTCTGTATAGGAGCTTGCGCTCAACAGACCTAGGCTTCATGCCTTACTTATGTAAAATGAATAAAAAAATATTGTATCATGGAGACCAATAAAACAAAAAGTAAAAAAAAAAAAAGTCAAGTCTCTCTCTCTCTCTCTCTCTCTCTCTCTCTCTCTCTCTCTCTCCTTCTCTCTCTCTCTCTCTCTCTCTCTCTCTCTCTCTCTCTCTCTCTCTCTCTCTCTCTCTCTCTCTCTCTCTCTCTCTCTCTCTCTCTCTCTCTCTCTCTCTCTCTCTCTCTCTCTCTCTCTCTCTCTCACGTCTATTCCGATGTGGTGACCTGCTATATCGCCTCAAGGCATGGCCGGGTAGGGAGCCTGAGGCCTGAGGGCATTAGCGCTGGGGGGACAGGTCAGGTTAAGGGTTTACTTGTTTCACCTCTAAAAGGTGACAGGCGCCCTCAGTTGACTCTCTTCACCTCCTCCCTCACTCAGAATTTAACGAACCTTTATATTTCCCTCTCAATATCTCGTCTTCATGAAGAGTATCTGGCTTACTTTTGTGTCCATGTGATAACACATTTACTAACGATGGTGAATCGAGGACTTTCATGCACTCAAAGCAAATATATGGTGTGTTTTTAAAGAAATAACGAAGGACTGTAGGATGCCCGATTTCCACTGAATTTTTTCAACCAATAAGAGACCATAGCGAAGCTGGCCTGGCATGCTCCTCCTCGGGGGAGGAGAGTTTGGCTCTAAGGTTCTTGAATTGACTATAGTGGAAAGTTTTTGTTGTGTTATTCTTGAGAGTTTCATTTAAAATCCTCGTCCAGTACTTGTAGTAATTACGCCGACAAAAACATGGATGAGTCTTTGAGGCTGTGCCAACGAGAATATCTGTGTGCCTTAATAAGTCAGTGGACACGAGAGTAGAGGAAAAAGTAGAACAAGCATTAAATTCGAAGGTGTTAGTGTGTGTGTGTGTGTGAGTGTGTGTGTGAGAGAGAGAGAGAGAGAGAGAGAGAGAGAGAGAGAGAGAGAGAGAGAGAGAGAGAGAGAGAGAGAGAGAGAGAGAGAGAGAGAGAGAGAGAGAGAGAGAGAGAGAGAGAGAGAGAGAGAGAGAGAGAGAGAGAGAGAGAGAGAGAGAGAGAGAGAGAGAGAGAGAGAGAGAGAGTTACATTTACTTACATACGTACATTTTTCCCTGCACTTCCTCCATTCTTGCATTTCTGATCACCAACAACACACACACTTTCCTGTAACCATCTCATCTCCTCTCATTTCCATACAGACATTAGAGCTCCTTCATCCTTGTCGACATCTTCCTTACATCATGCTATACCCTCCCTTCCCTCTCTCCCTCTCGCCCTTCCTGCTCAGCCCCAAGCGTCACACCCTCCCAGCTCCACCCAAGACTACAGAAATTAACCTTAATTAGCATACGACGCGATAATTAGCATACGGGGGATGGCAAGGCATTGAGGTGATGTACTCGTACAATAAAGACCTCGGCGCTAATATACGGTCCTCGCCACACATGCCCACACCAGCACCGTCTTGGGATGAGGAGCGGCGTGAATATTTATACGGAACAGCCAGGAAGAGTAGGTTAGCTTGTCGCGCGCTTAGGAGTACAGCGAGGTGTCAGAATGGTCGTTTTATGTGTGTGTGTGTGTGTGTGTGTGTGTGTGTGTGTGTGTGTGTGTGTGTGTGTGTGTGTGTGTGTGTGTGTTGTGTGGTGTGTGTGTGTGTGTGTGTGTGTGTGTGTGTGTGTGTGTGTGTGTGTGTGTGTGTGTGTGTGTGTGTGTGTGTGTGTGTGTGTGTGTGTGTGTGTGTGTGTGTGTGTGTGTGTGTGTGTGTGTGTGTGTGTGTGTGTGTGTGTGGTGTGTGTGTGGTGGTGTGTGTGTGTGTTGTGTGTTGTGTGTGTGTGTGTGTGTGTGTTGTGTGTGTGTGTGTGTGTGTGTGTGTGTGGTGTGTGTGTGTGTGTGTGTGTGTGTGTGTGTGTGTGTGTGTGGTGTGTGTGTGTGTGTGTGTGTTGTGTGTGTGTGTGTGTGTTGTGTGTGTGTGTGTTTTGTGTGTGTGTGTGGTGTGTGTGTGTGTGTGTGTGTGTGGTGTGTGTGTGTGTGTGTGTGGTGTGTGGTGTGTGTGTGTGGTGTGTGTGTGTGTGTGTGTGTGTGTGTGTGTGTGTGTGTGTGTGTACATAGAAGTAGGAGAGAAAGAGGAAGGGAAAGAATGCAAGGAGGCGGGACAGCAAGAGAAATGGGAAGAGAACGTGAAGACATTTACGTAAGACATTTTTGACTGTAAGTAGTAGAGATGAAAAAAGCGATAGAATTATAAGTTTGCTCTTTTCATTAACAGCGATCAAGCGTATGAGAGAATGTAACCCAAAAACTGGTATTATTCTTTGGCAAATTTGGGACTAATCATGAGCTGTAAGAGGCCGAGTGAAAGAAGAGACGTGGTGGAATGTCAGCTGAGGGACACATCTCACATTCATGGTACACTTTCAAGCTTCATTCAGGATTCAGTAGTCACCAAGCGCGTCTGCAAAGCTGCTCTCTTCGCTCGTGACAAGGAATTACAATGAGGCGGCATTTCTGAGCTGCATTGGGAGTCATTTTGCGTGTCCACTCCCAAATATGAAGCGTGTCAAGTGAAGTGACGTTGATGCAGCCACAGTAAAAACCTCCACTTGCTTGACCTGCTCGTCCTGCTCTGAGGGACTGAGGGGCTGAGTGAGGCGTCCTGCTGTGAGGGACTGAGGGGCTGAGTGAGGGCACCGTCTGGAAGGGCGAGGTAATAGGGGAGATCGTAAGATAGAGAGATCGTATAGTGAACCAGTTATTTATTACATGAGTTAGCGCGTCTATATAGATGTCATGACGAGTGTTACTTGGAATACGGTTGTGAGTGAGTGAGTGATGGAGTGACCTGAAGCATGGTGGGGATTCATTGAACTGTCGTGACTTTGCATGCTAAGTAGCGAGGCAATTAAATTGGAGTTACATGCTGAATGCACGATCTGGGAAGTCAGCACAAATATGGGTAAGTGAATGTGTGATTGCGTGTGAGGGCTCCAAGTAATGAATTAGTGAACGTACAAAGAGAAAACAATCGCCATCCAGCCAGCCAGCCAGCCAGTCATCCAGCTACTTCATCCACGGACATTGCAGCACCTTGCAATTACTGACGGGAATTTCGGGCGTTCCTTCTCTCCTTGTCGCTTACCTCACCTCTACTAGCTATGATAATCTATCCCGGACTCCATATGGCGGTTGCATTCTTCCTTCTATCCAAGGAAAATCTTCGTGTCTGCAATTCCACGGAAATTTATAAACGCGCCGTGAATGTTATCGCAAATATTTGATGCACGCCAAAAATACGGCGCGGGTATGAAAGGAACGTGTGCGAGAGTGCGCAGGAAAAACAGTGGAAAATTGTGAGCGTGCAGGAGGAATAACAGAGAGAGAGAGAGAGAGAGAGAGGGAGAGGGAGAGGGAGAGGGAGAGGGAGAGGGAGAGGGAGAGGAGAGAGGAGAGAGAGAGAGAGAGAGAGAGAGAGAGAGAGAGAGAGAGAGAGAGAGAGAGAGAAGAGAAGAGAGAGAGAGAGAGAGAGAGAGAGAGAGAGAGAGAGAGAGAGAGAGAGAGAGAGAGAGAGGAGAGAGAGAGAGAGAGAGAGAGAGAGAGGAGACGAGAGAGATGAGAGAGAGAGAGAGAGAGAGAGAGAGAGAGAGAGAGAGAGAGAGAGAGAGAGAGAGAGAGAGAGGAGAGAGAGAGAGAGGAGAGAGAGAGAGAGAGACTAAAGTAATCAGTCCTTGTCTCGGGATGAAGTGTGTGGAGGGTGTGTGGAAGAAGCTCTTTAAGTTAACAGCTACCTAATCCGCTCTCTGTCTCTTGCAGGTGGCCATGTTTTTGGGGCGAGACAAGGCTTACGACACCAGGAGAGAAAAGCAGCCCAGGTATGTGTGAGCTTTTTGCAGTGACATTGACATACCATCCAGGAAGGAGAGGGGGGGTGAGGGGCAGGTGATACAGAGAGTGGTGGTGGTGGTGGTGGTGTGGTGGTGGTGGTGCTTTAAGTGGGAGTGATAAATTCTTAGTGGAAGGACAGATAGTAAATATTTGTGTTGTCAGCAGCTTAAGGGTTGAAATCTCACAAGAATTTTTCATGAGATGCTGAATTTTGCGAGGCAGTGATTTGTGGGCGTGGGAAGGAACGGCGGCCGCGGAGAGAGAGAGAGAGAGAGGAGGAGGGAGAGAGAGGAGAGAGAAGAGAGAGAGAGAGAGAGAGAGAGAGAGAGAGAGAGAGAGAGAGAGAGAGAGAGAGAGAGGAGAGAGAGAGAGAGAGGAGAGAGAGAGAGAGAGGAGAGAGAGAGAGAGAGAGAGAGAGAGACGAGAAGAGAGAGAGAGAGGGAGAGAGAGAGAGAGAGAGAGAGGAGTGAGAGAGAGAGAGAGGAAGAGAGAGAGAGAGGAGAGAGAGAGAGAGAGAGAGAGAGAGAGAGAGAGAGAGAGAGAGAGAGAGAGAGAGAGAGCGAGATGAGAGAGAGAGAGAGAGAGAGAGAGAGAGAGAGAGAGAGCTGGGGAAAATAACTTTAAGCAATTTTTTTGAAGTACTCACTTTTCCTCACATACGTAAGACGCGCTCAAGGAAGGAGTCTTTGTAAGTGTGTCGGTCGAGGACATCAAGAAAGATGCGTCCAGGCACCGGAAAACGAAGCCAAACCTAAAGCTGTTTTTTTAATAAGCATTCGCGAGAAGTTACAAGCGCTAAGTGACGGAGAGGCAAGCGTAATAGCAGCAAAAACCTTTTCCACTTCAATAGAACACAACAGACACAGAGAGAGATTAGGACGAAGAAAAACTAGCTAAAAGAAATATGTTCCCTCCTCAGATGAACCTGCGATCATCATCTTCACACACACAAGGGTTGCCGCCTAATATCTTGTCAGGTCGTATGCAAGGAAGGTGACGAGGAGGCGGTAATTGACCGTTGCTCCATCAGGTCCACGGGTCTGAACGCCTCGGCCACTTGAAGAATCCTCTACAAGATTGCTCTGAAGATGGTGACGGTGTTGCCAGGTCTAGGACGGGCGAGCACAACAGAGAGACAGGGACGGGAACAGAAGGAGCCTGTCTGTAATGATCTTCCTTGTGTTTTTAGGGGAGGAAGAGATGTTGATTGAAAGGGAGAATGACCCGTGAATCATAGTTATAATAACCTTGAGTGTATATATTTATTCTTTAAGGCGAGAGTTATTTGTTACTGCGTTTGGTGTGTAATTACGAGAAACGTGTTGATAATTAATGAGTGGAATGTTCTTCTGTCAGGAATAATTTTGTCAGGAGAAGCCATGCAGCATCTGGCGAAAGATAATGGCGCACCTTTTAGGACGTAAATATTTAATTAATGTGTGGAGGTTTTCGCCTTCTGTGTTTGGAGGACGAGTGAGCCGTGATGCTGCGTTGAGTGAGGAGCTGTGTGACGCCTGTCCCTCGCGCGGCTGGGAAGGGAAGGGAAGGAAACGAGGAAGGAGAGAATGGAAATGAAGAAGTGAGGAATTAAGGAGAGAAACAAAGAAGAAGAGATGAAACAAGAAGTGAGGCCAAGGTAGTGAAGAAGTGAGGGATGTAGGGAAGGGAACATGGAGAAAGGGCTTTGCAGTGCTTGGGCAAGGAATACAAGAGGACATGGGAGAGAGGTGAGCGTGAAGGATTGTGACAACGAGCGACGCACGACTGGAGGGGAGAACACAAGTAATAAACAGTAATAAGTTAGGCACGGCAGTTCCCCTCTCTCTGCCTGTGTCCTGTGTTCGTATCTCTCTGCCTGTGTCCTCTGTTCGTTCTTTTGCCTGTGTCCTCTGTTCGTTCTTTTGCCTGTGTCCTCTGTTCGTTCTTTTGCCTGTGTCCTCTGTTCGTTCTTTTGCCTGTGTCCTCTGTTCGTTCTTTTGCCTGTGTCCTCTGTTCGTTCTTTTGCCTGTGTCCTCTGTTCGTTCTTTTGCCTGTGTCCTCTGTTCGTTCTTTTGCCTGTGTCCTCTGTTCGTTCTTTTGCCTGTGTCCTCTGTTCGTTCTTTTGCCGTGTCCTCTGTTCGTTCTTTTGCCTGTGTCCTCTGTTCGTTCTTTTGCCTGTGTCCTCTGTTCGTTCTTTGATCTTCTCATTTTCCCACTTTCCCAATTTTATTTGTCGCCGCGCCACTGAAGGTCTCGCAGGGTCACGGCGAGCCAAGTCGACACACAGGTTAACGTCTCAGAGTTTAACAATGTATTTTTTTCCATTGTGAAAATGTTAGTTTGTGTTTAAGGCGACCTTGAGGGGACTTCAGGAGTGTGGTCATGCAGGACCATTCTCCACCACGAGGGACACATTGCTATGGACTCGGATTTTTGTGCCAAATTCAGATATCCATGTATGTCACTAGAGCCGTCTCTCTCTCTCTCTCTCTCTCTCTCTCTCTCTCTCTCTCTCTCTCTCTCTCTCTCTCTCTCTCTCTCTCTCTCTCTCTCTCTCTCTCCTCTCTTCTCTTCTCTCTCTCTCTCTCTCTCTCTCTCTCTCTCTCTCTCTCTCTCTCTCTCTCTCTCTCTCTCTCTCTCTCTCTCTCGCTCTCGCTCTCGCTCTCGCTCTCGCTCTCTCTGAAGTGAGTCAACTCAATGCTTATGTTATCGTCATCGCCTCGTGCCTATATATGTGTATTGCGCTCACTTCTCTCACTCCTGTGAAACCTTTGTGTGTTCTCCTCGAGGCGAGTGCGTGACCCGCCCCTTCTTACCAAGTGCGGGTCGCCGTTGTCAGTTGATGATAGATTGCAGAGGTAAGAATCCAGCAATATTGTTTAAAGTGCTGCAAATATCCCAAGCGTGGAGACTCACCCCATGACAGCTTTGCCCGTGACGCTGAGCAACGCGACAAAGAAATCATAGACTATTGCATCATTTTCAATCGCGTCATTTGCATTATTCCCTCGAGCATGGAGGAGTGGTCTGGAAGGGCAGCCTACATTGCCAGTAATAAGAATTTCTGTGTAAAACTGGATCTGCCACAAGAAAGTATACCTGCACGATTGCTTTTAATTAAAATATTATAAGTACATGCCATTTTCTCGACATTGACAATCGGCCGCTTTTTTAAACTTGGACTAGGGAGAGTCTAACGTGGAGCTTCCATGTTAGACTCTAGTGGTACCAATGCCACGAACGCGTTCTTTAGACACCATCTTGGAGAGCTAACATAGTCTTATGTTGATCCACGACTGCGCTTGGGTTGGCAGCCCTGAACCAGGGAGATCATATATTGGGGGACGGAGAGCGGAAGAGTCATTTGTCTCCGCGCCCTGCTACCGAGAACAACAAAACACACCATACCATATATGAACCTATATTCTTCATTTATTCACTTTTTTACCCACATTTTCCTTGATCTTCATAGCTCTTCCCATTTATTGGGAGTAAAGATTGTCATGGTCATGTTATAGTTATTATTTAGTTGCACAACTAATGATGCCTTAATCACTAGTTGATAGTTGAAATTCATATCAGGGCAAACCTATATATTAAATATATATATCGGTCGACTTCTTGAATCAAAACGTATAGTTCATCATACAAGTTTGGCCGCTATAATGATCCGGTGGTGGTGGTGGTATCAAATGTCTGACGTACTAGTACACACGCACGTATACACACAAGCAAGGATATTATAAAGTTATACTATCCTTGCACACAAGTGTCACGTGTGTCACAGTGAGGTGTTAGCCCCCCCGTGTGTCTTGTCTGACCTAAAGAGCGAACGCGCAGTTCTCGTCCACTACAACAGAGTACCGCCAGTGCCACGGATACGGCATACGTACGGCGAGGGCCAGCAGTGGTCTATAGATACTAATTTCGGGCACGCAAGACTCGAACCTATGATCAGCGCATCAAGGTATACCCTGGGTACGTCTCTGTAGTAATCAGTGGGAGAATATTACGCTGAAAGGCTAATGTGGCAGCTATGTATTATCGTAACATTCTGGCGATAGTGAGCTAAAATCGGCCCTATTTCGGAAATCAGCCGATCTTAGCTCAACACCGGCAAACATAGTTTTTAGGTTTAGGTTAAGTTATGTTTAGGTCTGGTTTAGGTTAGGTAAGGTTTATGATAGGTTTGTGTTAAGTTTTGTAGAGTTATTTAGGTTAAATAAGCGTCCGCGGTACGATTTCCGAAAGAGGCCGGTGACGGCTCGGTACGGGCATCTCCCTCAGCCCACCCGCGTAAGGTTATTGTAGCCATAATACACTCGTAAGTTGTCCCTTACGAGGGATTTTCGAGCATCCCTGCCGAGGTGGATAGATGTGTGGAAATGGGAGACTTCTGCCGTGGCCTCCCCGTAGAGGGATGTAAGGAACCGCTGTTAGCGTAGACTAGACTATTATGACCAAAAAGAGAATAAATGTCTCCTCTGTTTCCATTAATTAAATGCAAGTGCTGCTGTATAGTCGTATAGTGAGTGACTATTATATTGCAGATAGTCTGGACTCGGCGGGCGAGGAGAGATAAACAAACCCAGATTTCGTAGGGCGCCAAACGCGGTCTTTAAAAAAATATTTCAGATGCTTCATAATCTGCAGTAGACGCATGTATATACACTCATATTTTGCCCAACAGAGCATTGACAATACCGCTACTTTGTCTTAGCATGGGCATTGGCATAGTATCGTAAATATCATTAGACTCAAGTGTTGGACAGGGTCCTGGGTGTCTAACATTTCCAATACTATTCTCGTTAGTTTTAGACCAACTTAAGACTAATCCCCCCCGGAAAATGTTTAGAAAAACGGAAATGCCTGTCTAAAGCCACGGTTAGTCTTAGGTTAGCCGAAGTCCACGTTTAAAGAATCGGCCGAATAACTTTCCACTCTGTAAACTCGATGGGTTGGAGTGTTAGCGCCGAAACATTTAATGCGAGATCCTCCTGTTACATTATATTTTCTTTAATAATTCGGGCCTTAAGAATGCCATTGCTTGAATTCTATAATTCCTAGTTTTGTTTCTAAGTCTGTTTTTTTCATAACAATAAACTAAGAATATGTTTCGTCAGTTTGTTGTGCAGCGGCGTATCTGTATCCTCTGGTTAAATGAAGTAAATAGCGCTGATACTGTTTTGATGGGGATGAGCGGTGCTTTGGTGTCACTGATTCGAAAAGTTGACGGAATCAGTAGTCAGATCCCATCACGCGATATCTAACTTTGAGGCTATGATTTTTTTCTTTTTCTTTTTTTACTTTGAAACCTATAGCGCCTGTAGGCTATTATGTTTTTCCTTGAGGGCTCAGCATAATGTGCCCTGCACATTATGGAGGGTCGTGATGGTTGGCCCTCGCCCATGGTGGCGGAGGCTGGATTTTCATAGTGACACCTGTGATCTATAGGTGAAGGTCCGTTTTCTGTGATGGTCAACCCTCAGTTTAGGCTCATGCTGCCACCTGGTGTTTCCTCCGCCGTACTTGATGTCGCAGTCGTAAGAACAGGAATATAGCATGCGGGTTTCTTCAGCCACTCGACGATGGAGTTACAGTTGCTCCTTGGTGGGACTTGAACTTGGGACCTTGCTCACCTCCCAGGCTCT
>JACEEZ010016793.1:50000-82500 GCA_016584305.1 Chionoecetes opilio
GAAATATTTGCAATACATCAAATTGAAAGTGGGTTAAGTGTAATTTCTACACTTAACGATTATAATACATTTTAACCCTTCAGTACAACACTCGTGTGCTTTGCTCGTGGTCCTCCTGCTCCCTCACGAAGGCACGACGCCGCGTGAGAGCAGGGAAGGAAAATAGAAAATTACTCTTTAATAGTATCCCACGCATGCTGGTGTAATACAAATTCTGCCTGATAATTTTATTGTTTGTGTTGGAAAATTAATGTGTTATGTCCAGGACTGAATAAATAATTAAATAAACGATACATGCACAGCCTATCTGGGCAGACCACTCTTTAAAAAGTCGTCGCTTAGCACAAATTTGACCCTTGCCGTGAAAATATTCCCACCGAGTTTAAGGGTTGTGTGCGGCGAAATTAGTGTTAGATCGTGACGCCGCGCAGCTGCTATAACAGATGTTATTTTGCAACATGCGTTAGAGGCGAATAAACACTGAATTCTCGTCTTTTTGAGTAAGAGAGAGAGGAAAATTGAGATTGATTCATATAAGGATCACACAGGTCTAGACACACACACACACACACACACACACACACACACACACACACACACACACAACACACACACACAAACACACACACACACACACCACACCACACACACACACGCACGCACGCACGCACGCACGCACGCACGCACGCACGCACGCACGCACGCACGCACGCACGCACGCACGCACGCACGCACGCACGCACGCACGCACGCACGCACGCACGCACGCACGCACGCACGCACGCACGCACGCACGCACGCACGCACGCACGCACGCACGCACGCACGCACGCACGCACTTATTACTGCACATGAAAAAAATTAACTCAGAACATAAAGAAATTGGTGATCAATTATCCACATTTTCACTTTTTTTTCTATTTCCCTTAACAATACATGTGTATTTACTCTTTATCCTCCTCCTCCCCCCTATCTCCCCCCCTCAGCCCTGCGCCAGCCGGAGGTCGTGGTGATCCTCAAAACAAGTCATTACTCTGCTCAAGATGATTTACCGTAGAAAGTCCTGCACAAGACTTGTCGCGACCTTTCCACTCAGTTAGGCCGCCGTCTGATCCTCTTCCCCTCCGCTTGACCCTTCCCCCCTTGACCCCATGACCCCAAAGACATGAGAGGCTGACCACAAGGCACGCAACCACCACTGCCCACCATCCCTAACGCCACAACCTCCATCACGCCGATGTCTGAACTGTATTTCAGTTGTTTTACCATTGAGGCAACTCACTGAACACTTATGATAACTCTCACTTGGTTCCTGCTATTGTTTTTGTTATGCTGTCTGTCAAATCATTCTCTATCTCTTCCCCGTTACCATGTAATTAATTTTGCTTTCACAAGTTGTTCGTTAACTTGTAAATCATATATTATTATCTTTCTTTTTTCTCTTTCCTAATGATTGTGCTATAACTCTTATTTTTCCTATTTTATCTCCTCTGCTCACTATTTCTTTACCGCTACAGCAAGTGGCTGGGGCTGCGAAGGAAAGCAAATTACTGTGTGGGAATACAAGTGAAGTGAGAAGTGTCGCGTGTGTCGCGGGGAGAAGTGAGGCAGTGAGGCAGCAGCCCTTCCCTGCAGGCCACGGAGGGGGAGGAGGAGGAGGAAGTAAACATGGGGAAAGAAGGGAGAAAAGAAATCATGTTGCTACTGAGAGAGAGAGAGAGAGAGAGAGAGAGAGAGAGAGAGAGAGAGAGGAGGGCAACACAGTGTGTCGTTAAACTTTTACTCGACCTTTTTACCTCAAGCAAGTATGATTTTTATTTTTTATTTTGTCAATGTTGTAATAATTCAAAACTTCATTCAGACATTTTCGAACATTTCAATATCAATAACTGCAACGGGAAGTAATACATTTAAAACTAGGTGGGGGGGACACTCGGTAGAGCGCATACCTCCGCCCGAATATTTCTCGATGACGGGGGTGCAAGCGGCGGAGGGTGGGGGGGGGGGGGTGGGGGGGGTCCAACATGGTCAATTTTTACCCACATACGATGAAGTTACGAGAAAATCTAGTTTACCATAGTGTGTCCTAAGGCCTCAGTGATCCCTAGAGCGCTAAAACAGAAAATGGAATATTTTTACCCAAAACAAAAAAATTTATTGGAAACATATTGCATCAATTGGTTGTCATGGCAACAGTTGTGATTCGATATCATCCAAAATTAAATCAGTTCTTCCTTATACCAAATAGACTTGGTATACCAAGTTTGGTCCAAATCTATTCGTAACTTTTCGAGAAATCCTGTACACTAACAAACAAACAAACAAACAAACAAACAAACAAACAGACAGATCGGGGTGAAAACATAACCTCCCTCCAACTTCGTTGGCGGAGGTAAAAAGAAAAGCAACAAAGCGCTTCTGACCCAAATCAAGAGACATGCACATACAAACAAACACACGTACATATCCCGCGTCGCAGGAGTATGTAAGGCAAGACCTGTGCCTGGAGGATGTGGGGCGCCTCCCTTGCCTCGCTCCCTGACGCGGGCGGCGAGAGCGAGAGGGACAAGAAGCCTCCTCGTGCCTCCTCGAGTATTTACAGTGACGTCACCTGGCGGGCCCTGCATCGCCTCAGCCGACACCTTCGTAAACATTCACCAGGGCACTAATATGGGAAAGACAGGCAGGTCGCGTGCTGCTTTTGCCTCACAACTAAGCCTTCGAGTATTCTCAGTCGATCTCAGTTTACTGCTCCTTAGCATCGTGATGGATCCTGTGTGGTGCGTTGTGTGTCTATCTGTTGGTTATCCTGAGACCCACCCGAAGGGATTGGTAATGCTGGTGTATTTTCTAGCGTCAGTAAGAATACCTTCCCGCCAGTTCACTTATAGCTCCCCTCGGCGCCCTGGTGTTATCCATCCTCCTCCTGAGTTCCCCCTCCCTTCTCTCTCTCTCTCCTCTTCTCTCTCTCTCTCTCTCTCTCTCTCTCTCTCTCTCTCTCTCTCTCTCTCTCTCTCTCTCTCTCTGGCTCGCTTGCTCGCTCGCTCTCGCTCTCGCTCTCGCTCTCGCTCTCTCTCTCTCTCTCTCTCCTCTTCTCTCTCTCTCTCGCTCTCGCTCTCGCTCTCGCTCTCGCCTCTCGCTCTCTCTCTCTCTCTCTCTCTCCTCCTCTCTCTCTCTCTCTCTCTTCTCTCTCTCTCTCTCTCTCTCTCTCTCTCTCTCTCTCTCTCCTCTCTTCCTCTCTCTCTCTCTCTCTCTCTCTCTCCTCTCTCTCTCTCTCTCTCTCTCTCTCGTGCCCCATCTTCATCAGTAACCTCTATTATCGCAGCTGACCGCTGACACCCCGCCTGACCCTCTCGCCTGCCTCCTCTCAGGCCTGTCACACTCGGCGCCTCGTGACGGCTTCGTAATGGTGACGTGACTGATTCTTATTAAGTTTTCATCTTTCCGTGTTCATCTCATCCCATTCACTTCACCTCGATGTTCCCGTGGGAATAATGTCTATGCTCTTCGTTGATTATACTCTTTGTGGTCCATTAATTAGCATTGGTAATGTTACGATGAAATATCTGATGATTAATCTATTAGGACTTGTCATCGATTTGTTTCAAGGTGAATGCGTGCCTCGTCTGTGGTAGTGGCGGTGTGCGGCGACCCTCCTCCGTCTCTCCGGAGCACCGTCATCAGCGTGTGATGGACTCTAGTAATTGCCCCGCACAAAGCCCTGTTTATCCACAGTAATTCCCTGTCTTGTGCTTTAGAATACTAACCCGGAGATTATGAACGAGTGTCGAAGGAAAGTAATGAGAATTTGGCAGGAAAAATATAAAGAGGAGAGTTAAAGTAAATATAATGTAGGAGGAGAAGGTGAGAAGGAGAATGAAGAAAATCGTGAAAGAAATATGATATAAAAGCTGTAAATAAATGACGGACACCATGAAGGAGTGGGTAATGGCATCAGAGTGAAGAATGAGGAAATATATCAACGGGCAAAAGAGGGAGAGACCGTGGCAGGCTGGAGAGGCGAGGAAACCCGAAGCCCTGACAGGTGAATCGGAACCTCTCGGGTGTGTAATAGCTCTGTAGATTCACCTGAGCCGGGCAAACAGGTACACATGCAGGGCAGTAATGAAGCAGAGACCGGGAAGACAAGGTGGGAGTAACACGGGTAACAATATATCAGATACCACCGTGTTATACAATATGAGGTTAGTCGAGAGGGTCAAACCTTAGAAAAAAGGAGATCTATAAGGAAATGAGGAACTGCGAGCAACAGGATCCTTGAATGCGAATGAAGGAAACCCGATCCAAGGGAAGACAAAAGCCCTTAGACCAGACACGCGCGCTGGGAGGGAGAAATGGATCAAGAGAAGAGATCAAATAAAGAACAGGAAAAACGAGAAGAGCAGGAAAAGGGGGATGAGAGGGAGAAAGAACAACAAGAGAAGGAGGAGGAGGAATGCTAGTAAGAGAAACAGTTAGTAGTACTTACAGCAGAGCATCCGTACCCACCATTAGTCCGTCCTCGCCGTGATAACCTCGCACCTGTGTTACCCTCACTAATTGCACGGTGGCCGCAGGTAGCCTCTGTTAGCCCCTATTTGTGACTCTGAATTAGGACTCGAATACGTGGAAAGCATACGAGGGAGAAGTGGCCCTAGGGGGGAAAGAGGGAAGGGAGAAGAGAAACGCTAGGGAGATAGGTAAGGGAAGGGCAGGGACGGAGTTAGGGCGATGGGGAAAGGGGTTAGGGGTAGATTTGTTGTGGTTGACTCTCTGTCTCGTGCCTGAGGATTCAAACTCATTTGCATATTGACCAACTTGTTTGTTTGTACAAAGAATGATTCAGTGAGGCGCAACGGAGGAGTGTGGGATGAGGGGAGGGAGGGGGGGGGGCAATGCGGTACACAGTGGCGAAAGTGACGGACAAGTGTGAGAGAGAGAGAGAGAGAGAGAGAGAGAGAGAGAGAGAGAGAGAGAGAGAGAGAGAGAGAGAGAGAGAGAGAGAGAGAGAGAGAGAGAGAGAGAGAAACCGACATACAGATAAATAGAAAGGCTATGTAGTGTTAAAGAGCCAACACCTCTGGGATCAAGAACTACATAAGAGCCTCCTCCTCCGCTATCAAGAAAAAAGAAACTGGACCCTCTCTTCTCTGGTTTACGAAGGGCCACTGCGAGTATTGAAATCAACCTTGCCTTTTGGGGGAATTGCAGTAACTGTACAACGTGTTATATTTATACTGGAGAAACAGTCAGTAGTATCAGTATCAGTAGTAGGAGGAGTAGTAGTAGTAGTAGTAATAGTAGGAGTAGTAGTAGTAGTAGTAGTAGTAATAGTTGTAATAGTAGTAGTAGTAGTAGTAGTAGTAGTAGTAGTAGTAGTAGTAGTGGTAACGGTGACTTTTTTTTTAAATTTATTCACATCTAGTACATAAATATATATTATATATATATATATAATAAATATATTATATATATATTATATATATATAATATATATATATATATATATATATATACACATACATACACATACACATACATACACATACACATACACATACATACACATACATATATACATAAAAAGCAGTAATAAATGAGCGGGCATCAACCCGCTGCTGTAGCCGCAGCCACAGTCAGGTCACAGGTGGGCGGGGCGTGAGGTCACTCCCGCTCCTTAGTGTTCATCGGGGACGGTGGTGGTAATGGTAGAAGTAAATATATAATACTCACCAGCTAATTATAATTAATTAAGTTTTTTATAAAAATATAAATGACTTTAAAAACGTTGATATATTTTGACATTGACTCGGCATACATTGAACTCGCCCTCTCGTCTGCCTTCCCTTGCCCTCCCACCCTTACCACCACCACCACCACCACCACCACCACCTACCACCACCACCACCACCACCACCACCACCTACCACCACCACCACCACCACCACCACACCACCACCACCACCTACCCACCACCACCACCACCACCCCACCTGTTGAAACCCTACTCAGTCCTTCCCTCACACCCAGCACCCCTCCCATCTCTCACACCGTCGAGCCTTTAAAAGCTTCCAACACACACGCCAGCTGTACAACTTCCACCCGTCAATCTGACAGCACAGTTACACACAATTGATGTTCGCCTTCCTCGTCGCGCTCGTCGCCCCGCTCCTCTAACTAACCTGTATAATATCGCCGTCAGTTCCACACCTGCCCGCCTTTCTACCTTCACAGAATTGAATAATACATACCTTCCTCCATTGTCTACCTGCTCCTGCTCCTCACTTCCAGGCTATATTCTGCATTTTCTTGGCTTCTATCACTCTTTCCTTCGTGTTCCTCTAATAGTCCAAGTCAGAGAGGCGACATTACTGACTCCAGCTTCCTTCCTTGAAAGCGATTCTCTCCGGCTCCATTGGTGAGCCTTCCGCGACATTCTCCTGAGATCTACAATATAAGTCAGGAACGTTAGAGTATCTCATCTTTCTCTTATATTCCTCACATCGCCAAAACCACTCCATCTGAACCTGTCTGTCGCGTCCCCACCTCACCCCCTCCGTCCTGAGTCCTGACCCTCCAACTTCGTCCCATCCGTCCACATCATCCGTCCCCTCCGACCCACGACATACTTCACCACTCTCGACAAGACCCGTTTTGGGTGAAAATCTCAAAACTCCTGTCCTGTAAATTGCCTCAAGACTATTTGTTTGCTGTGATGGATTAATTTTTCCTTTATTATATTTGTCTTGAGAAGCGAGCCAAATAATTCTGACTTTTAAGGGTCGTTCTTTTCCCTGTTCTCGAATTGCAAGTCGTGAGGCCTCGAACGAGACACCTAATTAACCTTTACTTACCTGTCCGTCCTCCTGCCGTGCGTCACTCCTCTGTCAACTATCGTCTCACCTCTTCAACATTTCACCTGCCACTTACACTTTTCCTCCCCCCGTCACCACCTACGTCACCTGAGCGTTGGCCATATGGTCCCTCACCTGCCTCTCACCTGCCTTTCACCTGCCTCCCATCAGCCTCTCATCAGCCCTTCAACACTCCTCAACTTACTCTCATCTTACACGTCTTCTTTACCTCCTTAGTGCGATTTTTTTCGCGTTCGTTCAGTTATTTTCTTTAGTTATTATATTGATATCTCATCTTATTTCTTTCTTTCTTCTAGTGCGATATTTTTCTTCTCGTTCGTTCGGTTATTTTCTTTAGTTATTCTTTTTATATCGCATCTTATTTCTTATTGTTCCCGTTTATTGCTTTTCCTTCTTGCCTTGTCTGTGTATTGATACCTGATTCCTTCGTCTCACATTTTTTTTGTCATTTCTATCATACCGAGGCCACCGAGATGACAAGGCCTGATACATCGCCCGTGACGTCACACCATCTAGTGCCCACCCGCTCCGCTCCCCGTACAAGTTTACCTACCTAATATATATTTATCATTATAAAAGATGTACTGTTATCTTCGGAAATGTTTGTTCTATAATATTATCAAATAAAAAACCGTAAAACACACTAAAGAAATGCCATTATGAGACTTTCAAGAAATATGTATTAACTCTTCGCCATTTAATATTTTGCGGAAAAACTTTTTACATGGAGAATATCAATAGAAGATGAATTTAATTAGCTTTCCATTGATATATTTTCTTTTCTGATAAATGAATTAGCAGCATGCATAAATTAGTGTTAACTAAATAAATAACATCATGAAATTGGGTAATTTTTCCCGATTGATGAGGTTATTTATTTAGTTAGCGCTAATTTATGTATGGTTTTAATTCATTTATCAGAAAACAAAATATATCAATGGAAAGCTAATGCAATTCCGCTTCTATTGATATTCTCCATGTAAAAAGTTTTTTGCTCAAAATATTAAATGGCGAAGAGTTTAAATTAATGCATATTTCTTGAAAGTCTCATAATGGCATTTCTTTAGTGTGTTTTACAATTTTTTATTGGATAATATTATAGAACAAACATTTCCAAAGATAACAGTATATCTTTTATACTGATAAACATATATTAGGTAGGAAATTACCCGATTTTATGATTTTTAATATTTAGTTAACGCTAATTTATGCATGCTGCTAATTAATTTATGACTAAGCAAAGTATATCAATGGAAAGCTAATTAAATTCCGCTTATATTGATATTCTCCATGTAAAAAGTGTTCGAGCAAAATATTAAATGGCGAAGAGTTTAAGTTAATGCATATTTCTTGAAGTCTCAATATGGCATTTCTTTTTATGTGTTTTACGATTTTTTATTTGGATATATTATAGAACAAACGTTTCCAAAAGAGACAGTATATATATTTTTTTTTTCTACTGATAATATCATATTAGGTTAGTGTAAATTTGTAACGGTGAGCGGAGCGGGGGGATCTAGATGGTGTGATAGTCACGGCGTATGTATCAAGGCTTGTCATCGTCGGTGGTCTCGGTCATACTCGCTGTTTCCTCGCTCACCTTACCCGCCCCCTCCCCTCCCCCCGCTACCCTCGTCTTCTCCTTCCCCTGCTCCTTTGTTCCGTAGGCGAGGGATCACGATCGACCACCATCAGTCCAAGGCGCCCCTAACGATCAAAACCTAACAACAATTTTCAGGTTTTGGCGAAATGAAGCAAAGACGTACACGAGACCAGAATTGATCGGGACTCAGTCCTCCGAGGACAACTGGTTGTGAGGTGTTTTGTGGTATATAGGCGTCAACAGAGTGACGAAATGAAGCGCTTTTCTGTTCCCAGGAGCAAGACTATACGACATCGACTTCAGGCCTGCGATGACGTCACAAAGAACACTAACGATAACACGCTATGGTCATCCATGCAGGAACCAACGACGTTGGTACAGTAGCGGATCTGAAGAAATTTCTGGACAAGTACAAGGAATTTGATCCGGAATTCAAGACTAAAACTAGTCAATATCATTATTTCAGGAATTCTCCCCCAGCTGAGGGATTATTCGCCGCTTTTACGATAAGGCGTTCAGCACAAATAAACAGACTGAGGTTCTTTTGTGCACAGGAGAATGTAGACTTCGCAACTTCTGGGAAAATTTCTACGAGGATCCCATCCTGTTGAGAATTTCATCCTGTTTTGGGGATGACGGACTCCACCTCAGCCCCGTCGGCCATGCACGATTAGGACTTCTGCTAAATGACAAAGTTTTCTTCTTACAGATCAAAAACGACGAGCGGACGGCGGTAGCAGCATCACCTTAACCCTTTTCTTACCCCACAGCAACGCTGGGTGCACATCCCCGTTTTCCGCAATACTAATCAAATTAACTTAATCAGCGCCTGTACAGTGGACCCTAAACGCCTGCCGGTAAAGCCCTACACGCAATGTTACCAAAACTATCAAGGAACTTAAATTACTCTAAACACAAATGCCAGAAGCATTATTTTAAATCGTAACGAATTATTACCCCTCATACGTTTGTTTCCGGAAACGCAGAATATCGTCCCAGTATCATGAGAGTTGATCACACAAAAAGATAAACATTATTAGCTGAAATAGCCATTCAGGCTATAAGACTTCCGAAATTTGTCGCACGCATAAGCAGGGTGGAGGTGTCATTCTTTACACTTCACAGACAAAAGTTGCACGCAATTCGAAATCAATAAAGTAAACAAAGATCATTATGACTCAGTTCTACGCAAAGATTAGCTAAACGGTAAATTGCCTAACCTTATACAATATAATCGTCCCTCGTCCAAATCTAATGCGGAAGTAGATTGCCTCCTGTATGACGAGATACAGTCAGTTGTGACAATAATAAAGATACAATTATATTGTGGAGATTTGGAACCTACATCGTATAAACTGGAATAATAATTCTGCTGATTTCAGAGAAGGTATGCGATTGCTTGATTGGTTACACGAAGTATTTTTTGAATCAGGTGTCATGAGCCTACAGGGCTAATAGTATCCTAGATTTAGTTTTCACTACCGACCTTGATCTGATTGATTACTGGCGATATAGGTGAACATTTGCAAACAGTTGATCACAGGGCTAATCAGTATGCGCATAAATTGGCAATGTGATATCACAAGAAAATCGGTTACTGTTCCCAAATTAATAATAAAGGCAGATTTCCACGAAGATCATCGGGGTACTAAGCGAAGTTTAATGGATTGACTACTAAATGGTAATACGACCGCCCGAAACATGTTGTACTGTATTCACAAATAACCTCCATCGGTGGTGGAAAAACATGTTCCCATGGTAAAGAAACGTTTTGAATAACATAAAACAGACCAAGTTGGATGATAACTAGAGATCCAACAAATCATCTTGCATAAGCGCCGAGCGTATAAGTTTACAAACGACTCTAAGTGCGAGACTGCGATTCTAGAGAATACAATGTACGTACAAAACCGTCGCTGCAAAGGACTAATTAAGGCTAAAAAGCGCGAGTATCTGAAGAAAAATTGCAAAAGAATCAATCAAACCCGAAAAGTTCTTTCAATACGTTCGAAGTAAGAACCGTCAAAACAAGTATTGGCCACTGGAAAGATAATATATATCTTGGTAAATGTAATAAGAGGAGGCGTTTCGTCTAAATGAATACTTAATGCGTGTATTTATTAAGAGACGAACTCCATACCAGAACCATTAACCTGTATGGCCGAGACTCGAAAGGGATAGACTGTAATAGGAGAGATACAGTAGACGAACTATCAAAATATATTTGCTGAAACTTGACCCAGCAAAATCCGTGGGGGTGGACTATAAATCTCGCCGCGACTACTTCGCGAATGTCACAGTCAACTTTCGCTCCATTAAAGATTATTCATAAATCCGCTAAGGACAAAAATGTTCCTAGTATGTGGAAATTAGCTAATATTTACACCGATATTCAAGAAAGGGAGTAGAGCCTCGCAAGTATTATGCCCATTAGCTAACTTCCGTGGATTGTTTAAACTATTTTGAGAAAATATTTGGCGGGATAAAATAGTGTCCTTTTCGCGTGAAAATATACTCAATACTAAACTCCCACATGGATTTCGAAATAAGAGATCCTGCTTAACAAAACCTACTGGATTTTTTTTAATGTCTTATGCAAACTGGAAGCTAAAATTCCTCGGCATGTAATATACCTTGATTTCTCATAAAGCTCGGGCGGGCTACAGTTCCCCATCAAGCGACTTTGACAAGCTAAGGGTACATGGCTTAGAGAGCAATTATGTTCATTAGGATTGGGCGATTGGCTTTCAAAAGCGTGTAAACAACGGGTAGTAACAAAGGCGAGCCTCTGATTGTTAGATGTTTTACTCAGTGGGTGCCTCCAGGCCGTCTTGGGGGGTCCTACTCTTTTCTGAATAATCACGATTCTGGGACTGCGGACCGTTGTATCTAAATATCGGGAAATTTGTGCAGATGACACCAAATTATGGCGGTAAAGCATATAACTAAAGAAAACTGCGAACTCATACAAAGTGCTCTCGACAACTATCAGATTGGAAGTGATAAATGGTAGATTAAAATTCAATTCCGATAAATGTTAACAGTGTATGCAATATAGGCACGATAACCTCAAATATAACTATCAAATGCAAATAAATCGTTAACTGGAAGTACAGCAGGAAAGGATTTGAGTGTCATCAAATCAGTAATGAATCTGAAACACCAGTCTGCATTTCCTAGCTGCCAGTAAAAAGGCAAATATATGTTGGGCTTATATAACTAATTTTTTGACCATAAAACTCCGAGCATAATTGACACAATTATACACGTCGCTTTGGTTGTGCCCACTTGGAATATGCCGTTACAAATTCTGGTCGCCCTGTTTCGTAACAAAAGATCCACTACCAAATTGGAATCAAGTGCAAAAGAAGAGCAAAACCAACAAATCCATCTCTGCGAAATTCATCTTTGAACGAGACTGCGGAAACTTATATGTTTTCCTTAAGGATCGGAGAATCCGTGGGACTGATAGAAACCTTTAGATCATAAAAGGTTTTGATGTCACTAATCAAGAGAACTCTATTCGAGCTTTCAACTCAATGACAACAAGAAATAATGGTTTTAAAACTAAACGGTCAACGTTTGGCACCACCGATCTCGTAAAAATATTTCAATGTTAGAGTCGTTGAACGATGAACAAGTTACCAGCAAATGTTGTCGGAGCCAGCAACAATAACGACATTCAAAAACAGACCTTGAACGCACTGTAAAGTAAATGGTATTGATAGTGCGAATTCGTATCTAGTCCCCGGTATCGATTAGTCGTAGTGGTAGTGGTAGTTGTAGTTAGCATTTTTTCATATCCTGATCATTCTGCACCTACTAAACTTCATGTTCCTATTCTCTTTAGGGACAAGGTTCATTTCCAACGGTTTTCTTTACAAGTGTTGATAGTTAGTTAGTAGTTCATCAGATACCCTCGCTATGGACAATTAGTCTCCTGGTATCTGTTTTCCTATGTATCCTATGTAAATCCTCCCTACTCTCCTCTTCCCTTACCTTCTGAGTGGTTGAGGGGGTGTGGGGGTGGGGGCCAGGGAGGTCGGTGGTTCATGACCTCTCCCAAGTAAATGCCCTTGGCCTGCCCGCCCTCGCTCCTCACCTGCCCGCGAACACGTCCCCTGTTAGTAGCGCGTCTCTCAGAGAAGATAGATTTTTATGATCAATAAATTAGGACTAAATCTGAGAAGCGAGAGAGGGCTTGACAGAGCGAGAGAGAGCGAGTCGAGCGAGAGAGAGAGGAGAGAGAGAGGAGAGAGAGAGAGAGAGAGAGATAGAGAGAGCGAGAGAAGCAGAGAGAGAGAGAGAGAGAGAGAAGAGAGAAGGAGAGAGAGAGAAGAGAGAGAGAGAGTAGAGAGAGAGATAGAGAGAGAGAGAGAGAGAGAGAGAGGGAGAGAGAGAGAGAGAGAGAGAGAGAGAGCGACGAGAGAGAGAGAGAGAGAGAGAGAGCGAAGACAGAGAGAGGAGAGAGAGAGAGAGAGAGATAGAGAAGAGAAGAGAAAGAGATGAGAGAGAGAGAGAGGAGAGAGAGAGAAGAGAGAGAGAGATGAGTTTCGCATTTTATGAAGGATAGGAAACCGATAAAATTAACCGGCTGCTAAAGTTTTTAACCGTAATATAATCACCACCAAATTAGAAAATGAAATACCCATTAAACTCGCCTCCCTCGGTTCAAGGTCTGTTGCTGTTTGTTCTTCCTCTGTGTTCCTCCTCCTCTTGCTTTCTCACACGGACGTCCCGTTTGGCCCAGAAAAGCTTTGCTGTCTGTTCTTCTTTGTTATTATGTTTGTATTCCCTCTCTATTCCTCCTCCGCCTCCTTCTCCACTGCATGAGCAACCTGTGTGAGCTACCGTTTGCACCACCTGCATGTATGTCTGGTTACACCTGTTTGACACTTGCGGTATTTGTAGAATTTCACCTCAAACTGTTTTCCTCATACGTTTCCCTCCTCTTTGCCTCAAATAACTCCATAATAGACTCGAACGCAGAAGATTAATAGAAGACTTATATCCTCCTCAAATGGCCGGGACATAAGTTGCGTGAAGTGTTTTGGTATAAATATGGCTGTGTTGATAGTTGCAGCATGATTTTGGGTAAAGGCTAGGCCTAAGGTGCTTGAGGGAAAGGACATAGTGCAGAAGAGTTTTCCATTCGTGAGGGTGTAAGACCCGGCCGGGCGAATGCCGTCGCCAGGCACTACTAGGGTGCGGCTGTGCGCCTTAATAATCACAACAGCATGGTATTGTGCTGTAGATTTGGGTTAAGAGATTAAAATATGTTTTAGTTAACGGACTGGTAATGCTGACTATTGTACTTTACTAGTGAATTAGCACATTGACCCGGCCCACCTCTCCCCTACTTCTTATTCAAATCCAATCTTTTTATTTCACTCATACTACGTCATCGGAAATCAAAAGATAATACAGAGTTTCAAAAGTTTTTCTTTGACATTAAATATAAGGAAGTATATTAAAATGAAGATCTGACAGCGGTAACGTGTGGTTCGCTCATGCGCAGGTTGCCTGTTTTGGGACTTGTGTCTGTGACCAACCGGCGTGCTTCCAGGCAATGCTCAACCTCCCAACACTCAGCGAAAGGAAGGTTTGAACATGATCCTATGAGTGACGGTGTTTTCACACCTCGTCTTCCGCCGCTTTAAACCTGTTCCAGCTCCACGCCAGGCGGGCCCTTTGATGGTCTTCTGAGCAACTGAAGTAGACTAAATTTCTTCACACATATATTTCTTTCTTTAAACCCAGCCTCTTGCTCTTGTAAAGACTGATACAATTACGTTGCCGAACACAAAACCGCCTAGATGCCACTGAGCCCAAGACTGCGATACACCGGTGGTGCTGCAGTTCAGGCCATGCTTTGTGCCAGTGCTCCGTGCTGGGCTTTCCAGCACACAAGCTCCCGAACTCCTGCAGTGCTGGTACGGGGAGAGCCCACTGACCAGTGCATCGGCCTGCTCCACCACCTGCCCGCACAGGCGCTCCGGACTTGGCCCTTCCATCCTGAGTCCTTCCTAGCAGATTTCAGTTCTTCCTCCGTCTGTTCCGGGTCCGCGCTCATAAGCCTTTCCATTTCCCTCAAACATCCTTATCTCCAGTTCATATTGTCCTACCTTGTGCCCTGCACATCCTTCAGTGACCCTTACTCTCCTCTACATGGTGGTGTCATTGTTCGGGCATTCCTTGCTCTACCTCGCAACCCTGCAGCAGCCGACCATTTCCTCCGCACCCATTCCGCACACAGCACCTTCATCCTTTTGATGCTCCTTCGAAGGCCAACATTTCATGCTTGTCTCTTCCAACCCTCCCTGACAACGTTTAACCATTTCTCCTTAAAGAAATTAATTTCCTATTTTCCTTCATCTACGGCCATGTTACCGTCTTTCTTTACCTTCCACGCTACCATTATTTGCCTCCCTGTGTCAGTCAAGGTGCGTTACCTTCCTCCTTATTAGCGTGTAGGTTTACCTTCCCACAGATACCTTTTGCCTCCTGTGTTCAGTCAGGGGGCGTTACCTTCCCCTTATTAAGCGTGTAGGTTACTTCCCACAGCTATCTTTTGCCTCCCTGGGTTCAGTCAAGTGGTCGTTACCTTCCTCCTTATTAGCGGTAGGTTCCCTTTCCCACAGACACCTTTTGCCTCCCTGTGTTCGAGTCAATGTGGCGTTTTACCTCCTCCATATTATCGTTGGTTTGCACACACTACACTTGTTTCCATAATGTGTTTACTCTCGTTTGGCCCCAAAGGCTCACCTTTCACTGTTGTACACAGCAGACTTGTTGTTGAGTAGCACTCATGTTGCTGTTCTATCACTTAAAAAAAAAAAACTTATATTTCCTTTTCCACCTACAGTATACATGCATTCCACGCACTAGTACACCGGTGCTCGAATGTCTCTTATCTTTGCCTCTCCGTAGCATTGATGAGAGGAGATGCAGTCAGTTTCGTACACAAGTTGTTTCGTACACCAGCAGATTCGATCATTCGTAGACCTAAAAGTTGTTTCGTAGTCTATATGAACTATGTCGTTTCGTACACTCAGGTCAGAGTTTTAACTTGATGACTAGAGTTACGAATCGACACACCAGGTATATATGTACGAAAAAACTCAAAATCAGTGTACGAACAGCTAACAAACCTGGGTACGAAACAACTTGTGTACGAAACTCCCTGTATTGCTAGTCCATCCGTATCCTTCACTTGACTCATTCTCTCCATCTCATCCTTGTCTCCTATTCTCCTCCTTCACTTCCCGCATCTTCTCCCATATCATCTTCTCTATACACTTCTAGCACAAGACACATTTCTTTTTTATTTGCACTTCACTCATTCCAGTCACCTATAGGCATTCGGCAGCATACCATTCATTGCACCCTTTATTTTAAGTCACATTCCCCCTACAGCGTCCTGACCAACCATAAACAACTCAACATGAAATAAACAACTAATAACATAACTTTATATGGCTTGTATATTAGAAAAACCTTCATCATGCGACCCTACGAACAGTGTGCGAGTGGTCTTCAGCAACCTTAGCACTACGGTGGAACAACAAACAAATATGGCGGATGGATGTTCGCAAAGATCGTTTGATAATACCTCTAAACGCGTTACGAACGTTCCAAGAGCAATCTAAGTGCAAAGATGATCTTAGAGACGTGTTACGAACGTTCGAACATCCGGCCCCAGGAACGTTAGAGTATCTCATCTTTCTCTTATATTCCTCACATCGCCAAAACCACTCCATCTGAACCTGTCTGTCGCGTCCCCACCTCACCCCCTCCGTCCTGAGTCCTGACCCTCCAACTTCGTCTCATCCGTCCACATCATCCGTCCCCTCCGACCCACGACACACTGGATCACTCTCGACAAGACCCGTTTTGGGTGAAAATCTCAAAACTCCTGTCCTGTAAATTGCCTCAAGACTATTTGTTTGCCGTGATGGATTAATTTTTCATTTTTTATATTATTTTGTCTTGAGAAGCGAGATAAATAATTCTGACTTTTAAGGGTCGTTCTTTTCCCTGTTCTCGAATTGCAAGTCGCGAGGCCTCGAACGAGACACCTAATTAACCTTTACTTACCTGTCCGTCCTCCTGCCGTGCGTCACTCCTCTGTCAACTATCGTCTCACCTCTTCAACATTTCACCTGCCACTTACACTTTTCCTCCCCCCGTCACCAACTACGTCACCTGAGCGTTGGCCATATGGTCCCTCACCTGCCTCTCACCTGCCTTTCACCTGCCTCCCATCAGCCTCTCATCAGCCCTTCAACACTCCTCAACTTACTCTCATCTTACACGTCTTCTTTACCTCCTTAGTCCGATTTTTTTCGCGTTCGTTCAGTTATTTTCTTTAGTTATTATATTGATATCTCATCTTATTTCTTTCTTTCTTCTAGTGCGATATTTTTGTTCTCGTTCGTTCGGTTATTTTCTTTAGTTATTCTTTTTATATCTCAACTTATTTCTTATTGTTCCCGTTTATTGCTTTTCCTTCTTGCCTTGTCTGTTTATTGATACCTGATTCCTTCGTCTCACATTTTTTTGTGTCATGTCTATCATACTCCTGTTCCTCCTCCCCCTCCTCCTCCCTCTCCTCTTCCCTTGCCTTCCGAGTGGTTGAGGGGGTGTTGGGGGGTGGGGGGCAGGGAGGTAGGTGGGGTCATGACCTCTTCAAGTAATGACCCTTGCCTGCCGCCCTCGCTCCTCACCTCCCGTCGAACACGTCTGTGGAGGAGCGCGTCTCTCAAACTGTAATAAAGAGAGTTTTATGATTCAATAAATTAGGATTAAATCTGAGAAGCGAGAGAAGGGCTTGACAGAGAGAGAGAGAGAGAGAGAGAGAGAGAGAGAGAGAGAGAGAGAGAGAGAGAGAGAGAGAGAGAGAGAGAGAGAGAGAGAGAGAGAGAGAGAGAGAGAGAGAGAGAGAGAGAGAGAGAGAGAGAGAGAGAGAGAGAGAGAGAGAGAGAGAGAGAGAGAGAGATAGAGAGAGAGAAGAGAGAGGAGAAGAGAGAGAGAGAGAGAGAAGAGAGAGAGAGAGAGAGAGAGAGAGAGAGAGAGAGAGAGAGAGAGAGAGAGAGAGAGAGAGAGAGAGTGTGTTAGTTTCGCATTTTATGAAGGAATAGAAAACACGATAAAATTAACCGGCTGCAAAATGTTTAACCGGTAATATAATCAGCACCAAATTAGAAAATGAAAAAAAAACATTAAACTCGCCTCCCTCGGTTCAAGTCTGTTGCTGTTTGTTCTTCCTCTGTGTTCCTCCTCCTCTTCTTTCTCACACAGGCAGTCCCGTTTGGCCCAGAAAAGCTGTTGCTGTCTGTTCTTTCTTTGTATTATGTTGTATTCCTCTCTATTCCTCCTCCGCCTCCTTCTCCACCTGCATGAGCACCTGTGTGAGCTACGTTTGGCACCACCTGCATGTATGTCTGTACACCTGTTTGACACTTGCGGTTATTTGTAGAATTATCCTCAAACTGTTTCCTCGTACGTTCCCATCCTCTTTGCCTCAAATAAACTCCATAAGACTAGACGCAGAAGATTAATAGAATGACTTATATCTCCTCAAAATGGCCGTGACATAAGATGCGGTAAAGTTTATGGTATAAGTAAGCTGTGTTGATAGTTCCACATGATTTGGTAAGCCTATGCCTAAGGGCTTTGAGGGAAAAGTGGAATATCAGAAGAGTTCTCCATTCTGTGAAGGGTGTACACCGGGGCGAATATCGTCGATCACTATATCACTCGCCTCCGTGGTGCAGTGGCTAGCATGCCTGGCTACGAATCTGCGGGCCCTAGTTCGATCCCGGGCCAGGGCAAGTCGGTGACCAGCCTACCCAGCTGTTCTTCCTTCCTTTCGGGGTTGATAAATGGGTACCTGGGGTAACCTGGGGAAGGTAACTGTGGTAAACCGGGAGTCACACTAGCCCTGTGTTCCGGGGTAACGGGTCCTCACCCACCACAGGCTCTAAGGGCTAATGCCACGGAGATGAGCACCGAATGCCACGCGCAGCATAGCGTATGCTCCCATCTTTACCTTACCTTACTATATCACTGCCCTTAATATCAACAACAAGATGGAGGGGCTAGAAAAATTTAAGAAATTAATATGTTTAATAATTGAATTATAACATTGACACACCCACCTCTCCCCTACTTCTTATTTCCATCCAATCTTTTTATTTCACTCATACATACGTCATCGGAATCAAAAGATACATACACAGTTTCAAAAAGTTATTTCTTTGACATTAATTATAAGGAAGTAATATTAAAATGAAGATCTGCAGCGGTAACGCGTGGTTCGCTCATGCGCAGTTGCTGTTTTGGTAACTTGTGGTCTGTGACACCGGCGTGGCTTCCCAGGCAATGCTCAACCTCCCAACACATCAGCGAAAGGAAGGTTTGAACCTTATCCTATGAGTGACGGTTCAACACCTCGTCTTCCCGCCGCTTTACCTGTTCCAGCAGCCACGCCAGGCGGGGCCCTTTGATGGTCTCTGATAAACTGAAGTAGACTAAATTTCTTCACACATATAATGTTCTTCTTTAAACCCAGCCTCTTGCTCTTGTAATAGCTGATCAATTACGTTGCCGAACACAAAACCTCCTAGATGCCACTGAGGCCCAAGACTGCGATACACCGGGTGGTGCTGCAGGTCAGGCCCTGCTTTGGTGCCGTGACCGTGCTGGGCTTTCCAGCACACAAGCTCCAGGAACTCCTGCAGCTTGTACGGGGAGTGCCACTGGACCAGTGCATCGGCCTGCTCCACCACCTGCCGCAGCAGGCGCTCCAGACTTGGCCCTTCCACCCTAGAGTCCTCCTAGCAGATTTCTAGTTCTTCCTCCGTCTGTTCCGGGTCCTCGCTCATCAGCCTTTCCATTTCCTCAAACATCCTTATCTCCAGTTCATAGTTGTCCTACCTTGTGCCCTGCACATCCTTCAGTGACCTTACATCCACTCTACATGGTGGTGTCATTGTTCAGGGCTTCTCTTTGCTCTACCTCGCAACCCTGCAGCAGCCGCACCATTTCCTCCGCACCATTCCGCACACGCACCTCCTCCTTTTGAGGCTCCTTAACGCAGGCCAACATTCCATTGCTTGTCTCTTCCAAGCCCTCCCTGACAACTTTTTACCATTTCCTCAAAGAAATTAAGTTCCTCATTTTCCTTATCTACGGCCAGTTTAAAGTCTTCCTTTACCTTCCCACAGCTACCTTTTGCCTCCCTGTGTTCAGTCAAGGTGGCGTTACCTTCCTCCTTATTAGCGTGTAGGTTACCTTCCCACAGCTACCTTTTGCCTCCCTGTGTTCAGTCAAGGTGGCGTTGCCTTCCTCCTTATTAGCGTGTAGGTTACCTTCCCACAGCTACCTTTTGCCTCCCTGTGTTCAGTCAAGGTGGCGTTACCTTCCTCCTTATTAGTGTGTAGGTTACCTTCCCACAGATACCTTTTGCCTCCCTGTGTTCAGTCAATGTGGCGTTACCTTCCTCCTTATTAGCGTGTAGGTTACCTTCCCACAGCTACCTTTTGCCTCCCTGTGTTCAGTCAAGGTGGCGTTACCTTCCTCCTTATTAGCGTGTAGGTTACCTTCCCACAGATACCTTTTGCCTCCCTGTGTTCAGTCAATGGTGGCGTTACCTTCCTCCTTATTAGCGTGTAGGTTACCTTCCCACAGCTACCTTTTGCCTCCCTGTGTTCAGTCAAGGTGGCGTTGCCTTCCTCCTTATTAGCGTGTAGGTTACCTTCCCACAGCTACCTTTTTTCCTCCCTGTGTTCAGTCAAGGTGGCGTTACCTTCCTCCTTATTAGGTGTAGGTTACCTTCCCACAGATACCTTTTGCCTCCCTGTGTTCAGTCAAGGTGGCGTTACCTTCCTCCTTATTAGCGTGTAGGTTACCTTCCCACAGCTACCTTTTGCCTCCCTGTGTTCAGTCAAGGTGGCGTTACCTTCCTCCTTATTAGCGTGTAGGTTACCTTCCCACAGCTACCTTTTGCCTCCCTGTGTTCAGTCAAGGTGGCGTTACCTTCCTCCTTATTAGCGTGTAGGTTACCTTCCCACAGCTACCTTTTGCCTCCCTGTGTTCAATCAATGTGGCGTTACCTTCCTCCTTATTAGCGTGTAGGTTGCACAAACACACTTGCTTTCCAATAATGTGTTACTCTCGTTTGGCCCCAAAGGCTCCCTTTCACTGGTGTACACAGCAGACTTGTTGTTGAGAGCACTCATGTTGACTGTTATATCACTTACCGCCACAGGGTGAGGCACACTGAAATACATTTCCGGCGATTACAGCTCCAACGCGATAGAACAAACACATGGGCGTAGTTAGGCCCGGGCATTAGGGGCTGTAGCCCCGAATGTTTAATGAACAGCCCCGGATCTCAAATAGGTTTTTTTTTTTTTTTTTTTTTTTTTTTTTTTTTTACAAAAATAGGATAAGCTCTGACTAGGGCCAACACAAAATTATAGTAAGAAACAAGATATTGGGTTAGATGTTACTTGGCATAATGCAGATGACATCTTTTTTTGAGCAGGACAGAGGTGGAGAGAACAGGAGATGAGGAGTGCGACAGATAAATGAGACACCAAAAGACCTTCTGGAGAGGTGAAGAAGAGAATATCAGAAGGACAAGACACTAGAGTTGACACAGTTTTGTCACAGTTCAAAAAGAGTCCTAAATTTGTCACACAAAAGAAGAAGAAATTATAAGACCAAGGTTGGTCAGATTTTAGTATCAAACAAAACATTGGCAATATGCAATCTATAGGACTGCTTCATCACGCCAAAGCTCTCTTTTCCTTATGGTTTTACTCCTGCTGATGAAAATATGAATAATAACGAAGTGAACCCAACTCAGATTGTCTGGATTGTATTTCATGTTGCGAAAGTTATCATAAGCAAATGACCGGAACCTTTTGGTAAGGCACAGTGTCTCGCATCTTATATTCATTATACTCATAAATAAAATGAAAATCATCCAGAAAAATCTAAAGATCTGTAGGCTGGGCTCACCCCCCAATGTTTCAAGATCTAAACTACGCCATTGGAACAAAGGCCTCCAAACGCCTATAACCACAACACTATACATCACATTAGTCTTAAAGAATTATATTATCGAATTCACTCCAACCTCACTGAAACCTGTTCCTTGGCCGTAAAACTGAGGGCGTTCTGACTTGGAACAGACGTCTCATGCAGTGTATGTACTCCAACTGCATGACCCCGTCCCCTCCGCCATCCCGGTGGCGACGATCACCAATGGGATGGCAGAGATGATGAAGTACACGTGCCTCAGAATGGCGATGGCCTAACTGATTGTCACGTCTCCGTCAATATAATAAGCATAGTGCACTTTGCATAGTGCAAAGAAATAATAAAAATCATATATCAATGCTTCTCAAGGATGTGATTCATATTCTTCTATGCCTTTCAGCTTCTACAATCAGGATCGCCAAAATAGTAATGTTATTATTTTGTTCACAATATTTTCCTCCAAGCCTCTTCCTCCTTAATTGTGTATAACGTCCCATTGAACAAGCTACGTTACCGTGAATGAGCTGTCTTGGGTCATTGGCAAAGGAAATTATTTTGGTCATGCCAGAATATTCCGTATTGAGATTATGGATGTTATATTTAATGGATAAAAATGGATCAATATATGCATGCTGATAATATAATTTGTGTATTCTAAAATGAAAATGTTAAAACTTCTCGTCAAGATCATATTTGGTATCGTTTCATGCGTATATGAAAATCACCAGTATATCATACCACAATATCTACAAACCCTTGAGTCAGACACATGAGAAATCGGTGAGTATGCTTGGCCAAAATGTAATAGCGAGGCATTTTGAAAAGGGAAAGTGTGATCCGCTCCTGCGGTTTTGTAGGATTATACATGGCTGCGTGCTCACTAGAACGTTGTTTGCTTAGGAAACCCTTCGCTCACAGGAACGCAATTTACTTACGGACACCACCTACAAGTGGGCTGATCAGAGGTCCTCGGTGGAAGGCTTGGGGCTGCATCCCTCCCTCGGCCGCAAGTCAGCTGTCCCTCCACCCTAGATCCCTCACACACCACTGAACAATACCCAGTTTTCTCTGCCTCGGCCCTTCATTAATCTAGGTCCGCTTAGACAATGGCGGCTTCCACATACTGCGTAGACATACCGCCCTACTCTCTCCCTCACTACGTAGTGGTAGTTGTAGTGGCCGTAGGTGTAATAATAGTAGTAGTAGTAGTCGTAGGTGTAGTAATAGTAGTGGTAGTAGTTGTAGGTGTAGTAATACTAGTGGTAGTAGTCGTAGGTGTAGTAATAGTGGTGGTAGTAGTTGTAGGTGTAGTGGTAGTAGGCGTAGGTGTAGTAATAGTAGTGGTAGTAGTCGTAGGTGTAGTAATAGTAGTGGTAGTAGGCGTAGGTGTAGTAATAGTAGTGGTAGTAGTCGTAGGTGTAGTAATAGTAGTGGTAGTAGGCATAGGTGTAGTAATAGTAGTGGTAGTACATAAGAACATAATAAAATAAGGAAGCTACAAGAGGCCGCGAGGCCTACACGTGGTAGTTCCTGTCACCTAACACTACCTACATCCACCTTTCATCCCCATCCATGAACCTATCCAGCTCCCCTTTGAAGCTCCCCAATGACTCAGCACTAACTACCTGTCTACTGAGACATTCACACCACCCTATTTGTGAACCAGTTTTTCCCTATTTCCTTTCTAAATCTACGCTTTTCCAGCTTGAATCCGTTACTTCTTGTTCTACCCTGGTTAAAAGCCGTAAGAAATTTTCCTACCTCTCCTTTATTAAATCCCTTTATCCACTTAAAAATTTCTATCAGATCGCCCCTTACTCTGCGTCTCTCGAGTGAGTGTAATTTTAATAACTTCAATCTCCTCTCATAACTAAAGTTACGCATCCCTTGTATCATTTTGGTCATCCTTCTCTGCACTTTTTCTAACAACACTATATCCATCCTGTAATATGGAGACCAAAACTGAACTGCATAGTCTAGGTGAGGCCTGACTAGAGCCAGATAAAGCTTTAGAATAACTTCCGCACTTCTACTTTTAACACTTCTGGTAATGAATCCTAATACTCTATTAGCTCTATTTCTAGCTTCAATACATTGTTTCCTAGGTCGGAGGTCTGGGCTCACCCTCACTCCAAGATCTTGTTCACCTTCTGATCTTTTCAGCGATACATTGCTTATGGTGTATCTATTACCAGGGTTTTTTCTACCAACATTCATAACGCTACATTTATCAATATTAAATTCCATCTGCCATCTGACTGCCCACTCGTTAAGTTTATCTAAGTCTCCCTGCAATATGTTTACGTCAGACTGTGATCCAATAATCCTACCTAACTTAGTATCATCAGCAAACTTACTGATATCACTGCTAATCCCACTATCCAAGTCGTTGATGTAACTCAAAAATAGTAATGGGCCCAAAACAGACCCTTGTGAAACTCCACTTGTCACCAGTCCCCATTCAGATTTGGAACCATTAATTGTAACCCTTTGTTGCCTATTACTTAGCCAAGCTCTGATCCAATGAAGAACCTTCCCATCTATACCATGAGCCCTAACCTTATTTAAGAGTCGCTCGTGTGGTACTTTATCAAATGCCTTACTAAAGTCCAGATATATTATATCATAATCCTTATCATTATCTGGCGTCTCATAAACTTTCCTATAAAAACTCAATAAATTGGTAAGACATGACCTACCCTTGGTGAATCCATGTTGTGAATCATTGATCAAACTATGTTTATCTGAGTGCTCTCTAATGTTTTTTGCAATAATAGATTCCAATAATTTACCCACCACTGATGTTAGACTTACGGGTCGATAATTTGACTTTAGTCCTCTGTCTCCCTTCTTAAATATGGGAACAACATTTCCTTTCCTCCACAATAATGGCACATCGCCTATCTCAACCGATTTCCTAAAAATGTGCACTAACGACTCACTAACAACCTCCTTGCATTCCTTTAATACCCTGGGATACACTTCATCTGGTCCTGGCGATTTAAATGTTTTAATTTTTTCTATACCCTCCTCCACCATTTCCCTAGTTATCACAATATCTTTGAGTTTCTCCTCATCGCTTCCTTTGAACATCTGTTCACTATCAGGTATCGTTGTGTATCCTCCTCCGTAAAAACACTTAAGAAATAATCCTTTAGACTCCTACACATCTCCTCATCCGTATTTAAGACCTCACCCTGTCCTGACCTTAACGGCCCAACTAATTCCCTTGTCTTTGTTTTATAAACCTGATAGAACCCCTTTGGGACCCCTTTCGCCTGTTCTGCTACTTTAATCTCATAATTGTTCTTAGCAACTCGAGTTAATTTCTTCGCTGTCCTTGCCATCACGTTATACTGTTCTTTGTTTACCAATCCTGCCTTGAACCTTAAATAAATGTTTCTTTTTACTCCAATGTTGTGTTTTAACTTGGTGGTCATCCATTTTGGATCACTCTTTCTGGACCTTATTTCCCTATAAGGAATATTTCTTTTCTGTCCGTCAATTATATTCCTTACAAATGAGGTATAATCCTCCTCGGCTCCGACCTCACTTCCCCTTCTAACCTCTCTAATTACCTCCTCAGCCCTGACCTCACTTCCCTGTCTAACCGCTCTAATTATCTCCTCATCCTCGACCTCACTACCATATCTGACCGCGCCAATTACCTCCAGGTGCCTTCCTAATCCTTCACAATTGGCCTTTCCAGCTGTCATCGCCCTGTCCTGGGAAAATTTCTGCTCCTCCATCCCTCCTCCATCACCTCTTATTAATAACCTCCAGGTGTCTTCTTAATCCCGCATAATTGGCCTTTCTGAAATTAGGTATTCGATGCCTATTGCCACTTAATTTTCCAACTTCCCATTTTAAGCTAAATCTGATCTCATAATGGTCGCTATTATCTAAATTCCCCCCGACCTCCACATTTGTAACTAAATCGTCTCTATATGTCAGCAATAGATCTATAATATTATCTCCTCTAGTAGGCTCCTTGATTGCTTGACTTAGGAAGTTATCCTGGATTATATTTAACAATTCATCTGCATCGCTGTCACCTATGATTAAATCCCAGTCTATATTCCTAAGATTAAAATCTCCCACCACGCATAATCGATTATATCTGCAGGCCTTGTTTATGTCTTCCCATATAGGAGCTGAATCCTCTTTACATAAGTTTGGAGGCCTATACACTACACCCAAAACCATTTTCTCAGTTCCCTCCGTAACCTCTACCCATATAGACTCTATGCTGTCATCTGTTTTTATAACATTGTTAACACAACACTGCAATGCATCTCTTGCATAAAGCGCAACTCCTCCTCCTCGTCTGCTTACTCTGTCCTTGTGAAATAACTTATACCCAGCTATCTCGACTTCCGGATCGAATACCTTTCCTGACATATCCAACCATGTTTCTGTTAATGCTATTATATCAAAATCCTCTACACTATTTATTCCTCTCAGGAAATCTATCTTTTTTAAAATACTCCTACAGTTTGTATAGTAAACCTTCAAGCAACTCCTCTTTTTTTTGTCAATTTTCCCTTTATCTTTAACTAAACCTCTCCTCTCTCTCTTCTTACGAATCACTTTAGTTCCCTGCCTTCTGAAACTCCTCCTAGTGTCGCAAGTTTCCTTTACCCCAACCCCCGTGTCTACTCCCCGGTTCTCTATCTTAAAAAAGCCTGCAGTGCACCTACCTCCCTTCAAGGGAAAAGTAGTAGTCAAAGTGTAGTCTACTTTCAAGTAGTAGTCATAGGTGTAGTAATAGTAGTGGTAGTAGTCGTATGTGTAGTAGTCGTAGGTGTAGTAGTCGTATGTGTAGTAGTCGTAGGTGTAGTGGTAGTAGTCGTAGGTGTAGTAATAGTAGTGGCAGTAGTCGTAGGTGTAGTAGTGGCAGTAGTCGTAGGTGTAGTAATAGTAGTGGTGGTAGTCGTAGGTGTAGTAATAGTAGTGGTAGTAGTCGTAGGTGTAATAATAGTAGTGGCAGTAGTCGTAGGTGTAGTAATAGTAGTGGTAGTAGTCGTAGGTGTAGTAATAGTAGTGGTAGTAGTCGTAGGTGTAGTAGTGGCAGTAGTCGTTGGTGTAGTAATAGTAGTGGTAGTAGTCGTAGGTGTAGTAATACTAGTGGTAGTAGTTGTAGATGTAGTAATAGTAGTGGCAGTAGTCTTAGGTGTAGTAAAGGCTGGTTCACACTGAGGTTTTTTCGTCATTTTTTGTAGACAGAGAAGTCGGTCTCTTGCGGGCTAGTGCGGAGATTACGTTCACACACGCAATTCGTTTCGGTCGACAAATCTTCTTCTTCTTCTTCTTCTTGTGACCTTTTCTGCTTTTATCAAACTCTGGTGATGCCCTATGATGCTATCACAAACGTGGCAGCTGAACCTGTCTTCTTCAGGAAGGCACAGGTGAGGTGGATGACAAGTTGTGAAGGATGGACACCTGTCGCTGTCAGCGACAGGGTGGGCATGTCAAAGATGGTGACGTTCAGGGCGAGGAGTTTAGCGTGTAGTAATTAACAGGGTGGGCATGGAAGCGTGGACACTGCAGCAGCAAGTGTTCAATGATTTCCGGGACGTTCTTGTACCAGGGGCAGTGAGGGTCTCAGGCAGCAGGGTCAGGGGTCACGTCGCGCTAGGGGCTATAGGGGGCTAGTGGCTGGCTTGTGTGTATTTGGCGCGCGATAGATAAGTTTTCGCGCACTTTACCTATTATGAAGTAGTATTGATAGTTTCATTTTTTCCTTGATATCATCTACTAAATCAAACCCCACGTCTAACCTAACATAATCTGATTTAAACTAACAACCGTTTATGGCTAGCTAAAATGGAAAAATTTTGGTATTATATGTATCGCCATTGGCATGGGAAATTGGGGAAATTGGGATTCAAATTAAGGATGAAAAGATCTGCACGATGATGTAAGTTAAATTTGTTAGTTTTTAGTGCCCAATACCGAAATTATACCAATAATTGGGGTGAGTGGGGAGGAGGGACGTGCTGGCTTCTGCGTTTATTTGAATTTGGCGCGCGAAATTCTCGGCAAGTCGGTCGATAAAAGACCGTGTGAGCGGTGTGTGATTTTTTTTTTTAACTTATTGCGATCATGACACCAGCCCCAGACCCAGACCGCCTTCTCTGTCGATAAAATGCCGAAAAAACCTCAGTGTGAACCACCCTTAATAGTAGTGGCAGTAGTCGTAGGTGTAGTAATAGTAGTGGTAGTAGTCGTAGGTGTAGTAATAGTAGTAGCAGTAGTCGTAGGTGTAGTAATAGTAGTGGCAGTAGTCGTAGGTGTAGTAATAGTAGTGGTAGTAGTCGTAGGTGTAGTAATAGTAGTAGCAGTAGTCGTAGGTGTAGTAATAGTAGTGGTAGTAGTCGTAGGTGTAGTAATAGTAGTGGCAGTAGTCGTAGGTGTAGTAATAGTAGTGGTAGTAGTCGTAGGTGTAGTAATAGTAGTGGCAGTAGTCGTAGGTGTAGTAATAGTAGTGGTAGTAGCCGTAGGTGTAGTAATACTAGTGGTAGTAGTCGTAGGTGTAGTAATAGTAGTGGTAGTAGTCGTAGGTGTAGTAATAGTAGTGGTAGTAGTCGTAGGTGTAGTAATAGTAGTGGTAGTAGTCGTAGGTGTAGTAATAGTAGTGGTAGTAGTCGTAGGTGTAGTAATAGTAGTGGTAGTAGTCGTAGGTGTAGTAGTGGCAGTAGTCGTAGGTGTAGTAATAGTAGTGGTAGTAGTCGTAGGTGTAGTAATAGTAGTGGTAGTAGTCGTAGGTGTAGTAATAGTAGTGGCAGTAGTCGTAGGTGTAGTAATAGTAGTGGTAGTAGTCGTAGGTGTAGTAATAGTAGTGGTAGTAGTCGTAGGTGTAGTAGTGGCAGTAGTCGTAGGTGTAGTAATAGTAGTGGTAGTAGTCGTAGGTGTAGTAATAGTAGTGGCAGTAGTCGTAGGTGTAGTAATAGTAGTGGTAGTAGTCGTAGGTGTAGTAATAGTAGTGGTAGTAGTCGTAGGTGTAGTAGTAATATTTGTAGTAATAGTTGTAGCAGTAGTTCGTAGTAATGGTTGGTAGTAGTAATAGTAATGATGATGATGGTGATGATAGTAATGATAATAGTAATAATACGTAGTATTATTATTATAATTATCATTATTATTATTATCATCATTATTATCAATGGTGGTGATAATAGTAATAATAATAATGATTTCCATCCCCTACCCGTGTTTGCAGCCTTTCGTCTTGTTGCGCAGACCATTTCTGGTTTTACATTGCATGGGCAATTTAATTGTGCTGACCATTGTACAAGACACACACGCGCGCACACACACGCAGGCGCGCGCGCGCACGCACACACCACACACACACACACGCACGCACGCACGCACGCACGCACACACGCACGCACGCACGCACGCACGCACGCACGCACGCACGCACACACACACACACCCCACACACAACACACACACACACACACACACACACACACCACCCCACACACACACACACACACACACACACCCCACACAACACACACAACACACACACACACACACACACACACCCCACAAAACACACACACACACACACACACACACACACACACACACACCACACACACACACACGAGTGAAGGATTGCTACCCACAGCCTCATATCAGAATTTCGAGGTCACAACTCATCAGTCTCGCATCCCGTACCTGTTCTCTGCTAGGTAAACATGTCACAGTAGGAAAGCACACAAGCTCAGCATGTCTGTGCCCAGCTAACGTACGAACCTCGGTGCGCGGCGTTTAGCGTTTGGCTCACAATGATAATAACTGATATTAAGTGTAGTCAAAAGTTATTACCTTACCCATAGACCAGTATATACCGGTATACAGTGGGCTATGCCTTACCTTATAATTACCTTAACCCGTGGAAGAAATTCAACGGTTTAATTTATCGAAACTACCTAATCCATCATGATCATAAAGGTCTGATGTAACGCATCTCTCTCTCTCTCTCTCTCTCTCTCTCTCTCTCTCTCTCTCTCTCTCTCTCTCTCTCCCTCTCTTCTCTCTCTCTCTCTCTCTCTCTCTCTCTCTCTCTCTCTCTCTCTCTCTCTCTCTCTCTCTCTCTCTCTCTCTCTCTCTCGCTCTCTCGCTCTCTCGCTCTCTCGCTCTCTCGCTCTCTCGCTCTCTCTCTCTCTCTCAGTAGGAACGCTTGTATTGCTACATTCACACACTTCCCCCAGTCGATTCTATTGGTACATATGGCGGGGAAACATTTGGTGAGAGAAATCGAAGAAAAGCTAAGAGAAGCGGAGGCGGAGAGACGAGGAGGCGGGGTGGTGGGGGATATAGGGTGGAAGGTCCTGATGATGTGTTTATCTAGACGTGGGATGTGTGGGTAGAGGGAGAGCAGTGGCCGATCAAGTAAGGACTACCGTTACCCTTGTTTTGAGAAGCATCATCATACTGTCGTCACTTCCACTGGTGTTATTTTTTTCTTACTTTATGAATTTCGAATTTTAGATGAATTAGTATTTTGAGTGGAATTGGTAGGAAATATGACTGACCTCCACTGCTCTTGTTTTGCTTCTCTCTTAAGCTTACCCATTCCCTCCCTGGCTCACTACATCCCCAATTCAGGCATGCATGTTATCCTCTCTCTCTCTCTCTCTCTCTCTCTCTCTCTCTCTCTCTCTCTCTCTCTCTCTCTCGCTCTCGCTCTCGCTCTCGCTCTCGCTCTCGCTCTCATGTCACTTAACTCCTTCACTCCCTTCTTACACCTCTCGTGGGACCATTAACTTCCATTACGTGCTATAACTTGCAGGAAAGACGATGATATAATCTGAGTATTGTATGAACTTTTTTTTTCTTTAATCTTTCTACCACTTTCTTATTTGCACACGTAATCCATAAAAAAATAATTCATTTCCTCGCCTTATCTCCATAAAAACACGACTGTTTTTTAAAGCGCAGGAAAAAAATCTGCCCCGTTCCAGCCGCCGCGCAGAACTTGCTGATGCCGTCACGGGAGGGCGACAATCTGCAACCCACAGTTTACCTCTCCCCGGCGCATAAACATTCTCCACACATTTATCGTGGCCGTATCGGTCGGCAACGGGTGCTAAGCTCTCAGGAAAGGCACAGTTTTCTTGCTGCACCCATAAAGGATGCAAGTATATGCCATATCGCAAAAAATATATATCAGAAAAACCCAAAATTCTTCAAGTACTATATATATTTCTGTGTTCACGCGTGCTTCTGGATTACCGCGGGGGGAGGGGACTGCCTTTTATGACGTCACCGAGCGATGGTGCGTCATCTGCTAGTCGTCAGGAGCGTTTTGGAAGCTCGGGGAACTTGCAGATTTTGATTGCGGATTTTTTTTAAACGGCTGACTGGATGCAAAAAGTGACAACATATTATTGATATATACGATAATAGCTATATTTTTAATTCATTACATCAGGAATGATGAAAAGGTCTGGTCGATTATCTTAAAAGCAACAGACAGTTTTTTTCTACATTCAGCAATTCTGTCTTTGAATGTATAATATGTTCTAGGAAATAGATTTACTGTTAATGGATGAATACGTGGCCTGTTGTTTCGGTCAATACTCTTCCGTTCATCGCTGTAAAAACCTGATAGTACTATAGAAAAATTATGCAGAAATTTGAAAATGTGAACATAAGATATTAGATTACTCGAAGTTATAAGCACTAAATAAGAGTGAGAAAGCTTGTAAATGAGAAATTACATTAAACAAAAAATTTCACTCAAAATTAGTTTATCGCAAAAAAACTACTTCACAATTAGATATTACACAAAAATTATATAAAAGCTGAACAAAATTAAAAGTTAAATATTCAGAAATCTTATTATGGAAACGCATTATAATCACATTTTTTTCTATGATGACTGATCCAATTTGCGTAACTCTGTATTTGTTTTCCTTACCGAGGCTGAGTGAGACGAGTGAGGAGTAGCAGCGGCCTCCCCGCCCTGCAAGTCTTGACACAGACTCTTCCAGGCGCCACGAGGACCCTGGCGTCGCCCTGCAAGTCTTGACGCAGACTCTTCACGGCGCCACGAGGACCCTGGCGTCGCCCTGCAAGTCTTGACGCAGACTCTTCCAGGCGCCACGAGAACCCTGGCGTCGCCCTGCAAGTCTTGACACAGACTCTTCCAGGCGCCACGAGGACCCTGGCGTCGCCCTGCAAGTCTTGACGCAGACTCTTCCAGGCGCCACGAGGACCCTGGCGTCGCCCTGCAAGTCTTGACGCAGACTCTTCCAGGCGCCACGAGGACCCTGGCGTCGCCCTGCAAGTCTTGACGCAGACTCTTCCAGGCGCCACGAGGACCCTGGCGTCGCCCTGCAAGTCTTGACGCAGACTCTTCCAGGCGCCACGAGAACCCTGGCGTCGCCCTGCAAGTCTTGACACAGACTCTTCCAGGCGCCACGAGGACCCTGGCGTCGCCCTGCAAGTCTTGACGCAGACTCTTCCAGGCGCCACGAGGACCCTGGCGTCGCCCTGCAAGTCTTGACACAGACTCTTCCAGGCGCCACGAGGACCCTGGCGTCGCCCTGCAAGTCTTGACGCAGACTCTTCCAGGCGCCACGAGGACCCTGGCGTCGCCCTGCAAGTCTTGACGCAGACTCTTCCAGGCGCCACGAGGACCCTGGCGTCGCCCTGCAAGTCTTGACGCAGACTCTTCCAGGCGCCACGAGGACCCTGGCGTCGCCCTGCAAGTCTTGACGCAGACTCTTCCAGGCGCCACGAGGACCCTGGCGTCGCCCTGCAAGTCTTGACGCAGACTCTTCCAGGCGCCACGACGACCCTGGCGTCGCCTCGCGTGTCGTGGCGCGCCTCGCCCTGCTGTCGTCCCCGCCTCGCACCTCACGTCACGCGGCAGGTGGTACTCCTCGGTTGGTAGTATTGTTAGTATTATCACTCTTATCTATTATCATTATTATTTAGTTGTTATTAT
>JACEEZ010016793.1:87500-105000 GCA_016584305.1 Chionoecetes opilio
CATTACTATTGTCTGATCTCACGTCTCTTGGTCCTGAGCCATCCTGACGACCTCGGCGACGAGTGCTCCGTGAGGGTTTGCTCGGGAGGAGGGTTCTCCACGCCCTAATGGGAGCAGCCCTTCGTGACGAAGCGGGGGGGGGGAGAGAGAGAGAGAGAGAGAGAGAGAGAGAGAGAGAGAGAGAGAGAGAGAGAGAGAGAGAGAGAGAGAGAGAGAGAGAGAGATGGCGATAGAAACACACACACACACCGCCACGATGGTCAAGTCGATAGCGCGCTGGTCTGCCATTCTGTGGTAGCCGGTTCGAATCCTCATTGCTCCCGGGGATTTTTCATTGACAAATTCGGGCGGTGACTGTCCCCCTTGAGCAAGGGGATGGGGAGGGTGTGGTGTGTGAGGTCCCAGCATTACCCAAAGATCGGTAATAATGAGCTCCAAGCTCGCACCTGAAGAGTGAAACCGGCGATCACGAGTCCGACTCGCGTGGACAAGACCATGGGTGAATAACACACACAGTCTGTGTGGTCTGATTGGAAGCATCTCTGCCTGCTGTTCAGCAGATCAGCAGTTTAAGGCTCGGCCACGACAGATTCTGGACTGCGTAAGTTATTACTGTCCCCCTTGAGTCGCGCCTCAAAGGTATAGTGGCTAGCGCCTAGCTACCAATCTGCGAACCCTAGTTCAAATCCGGGTCTGGGCAGTCGGCGGCAGCCCAAACCAGCTGTTCATCCTTCCTTTCGGGGTTGGTCGATAAATGGGTACCTGGGGAAGCCTGGGGAAGGTAACTGTTGTAACCCGGATGTCACACTAACCCTGTGTCCCGGGGTAGCGGGTTGTCACCCATCACAGGCTCATACAGGATAGCGTATGCCCCCATCTTTGCCTTGAGTAAGGGGATGGGGTGTGTGTGGTGTGTGAATTCTCATCCACATTTATAGACCCATCTCTATGAGCTCCAAGCTCTTTCCGGGAAAGTAACAGCTGGGTACCGTGAGCTCAGCGCGCGTGATCAAGACCGTAGATGACACACACACACACACACACACACACACACACACACACACACACACACACACACACACACACACACACACACAACACACACACACACACACACACACACACACACACACACACACACCACACAACACACACACACCACACACACACCACACACACCACACACACACACACACACACACACACCACACACACACACACACACACACACACAACACACACACACACACACACACACACACACACACACACACACACACACACACACCACACACACACACACACACACACACACACACACACACACACACAACACACCACACACACAACACACACACACACACACACACACACACACCACACACACACACACACACACACACACACACACACACACACACACACACACACACACACAACACACACACACACACCAAAACACACACACACACACACACACACACACACACACACACACACACACACACACACCACACACACACCACACCCCACACCCACACCACCCACACACACACACACACACACACACACACAACACATTCTCTTTCACTCTCTCTCTCTCTGTCTCTCGCAAATGTCCGAAAAACTCGACTGATACTTGAGAATAAAAGACAAATACGGCAAATAAAATGTATCGAGTGTTAAGTAAATTTACCCGTCCGGAAAGAGACGAATGTCAGGTGAAATAAACAAGGCACAAGGTCTAGTGTTTAATGAGGCGGCGGCAAAGACCGCTGCACCGGAGGCCACCAGGGCGGGGTGGGGTGTGTGGCAGCGGCCCCTCTACCACCCCTACCCAAGGCCCGATGGCTCCCACCTGTCCAACATCCTCCACGTCCCTCGCCCAGCCGCCAGGAATATTACAAAAGCGAGAAATCTCCCCTCCGCTGTCACTTCGTGCCATGTCAACGTCGTTAATTAACTTGATAATGGTATGCAGGAGAGAGTGTGGTCAAGGGGAGAAAAAAGAACCGAAGATGGAGGTGACGAGGAGGATGTGGAGAACGAAGAGGATCAGTGAAGGCGGAGAAGGACAGGAAGAAAAAATAAATAGAATGTGGCCTGACCGCGTGATTAAAATGAAAGACAGGAGAGAGTAGTAGATCTGGTTTGCTCGTGATAACGTGAGGAGCGTCTATAAGATTCAGTCCCATGAACTTCAACCAAAACACACAGAACCCTGAAGTTTCAAACGGCATCACTTATACAGGAAATTTAGGCAGAGAACCTTTGCCATGACTACCAGGCCTTTCTCTGCTTCTCCACAAATCACCGACGCCTTATAGTATAGTGCAGGGTAGTGGACAGTGAACAATATCTGAGGCTGCGTGTGATGTTACCCTCCATATTATTTTATTTTTTTGTTTATATTCGGCATGGGTTGTAGTTGGTGTGTTGTGGCGATGCTGTACACGCGTTTGCTTCCTCCTGCAGATGTTGTGCCCCGAAGCGACGGTAGAGACAGGACACTTGGCGCTCACCTGTCGGTATTAAAAGCGTTGCCTCACTTCAGACCTGCTGGACCGTCGGCATTCCTTTGCACTACAGATGTTTATTGCTGTAGACTTTGCTTGTAGTAAATATTTGTAGCTGTGAACGTTTTCTCGTGTAGATGTTTGCCTCTGTTCGTGTTTGTTATCGTGCATCGTTTGTTACATCACAAGCTTCATCAGGTCTGCTTCTGTAAAGTCTTGCATCGAGGACATTACTGTACAATACTTTAGCAATCAAATTATAGACGAAGGTTGCGGGAAAATAGGAAAGTAATGGTCTAAAATGCGACCAGAATAAGGAAACTAATCGTCTTTAGGATTCACAATACGAAGAAAGAAGGATGTTTGTGTGTGTGTGTGTGTGTGTGTGTGTGTGTGTGTATGTGTGTGTGTATTCATCTAGTTGTATTCATCTAGTTGTATTTTACAGGGCCAGAGCAACGCTCGTGTGGCCCCGTCTCCATATCAACATTTTTATCATTCATCCTTAGTGGTTAGTGTTGGCCGAAGCCACCACCCCGGGGGGGGGGTCACAAACCCCCGGCTAACACCCGGTACCCATTCAATACTGGGTGGACAGGGGCTGGGGTTTTAAGGAAATAGCCCATATGTTTCCGCTCCGCCCGGGGATCGAACCCGGGACTTCTCGGTTGTGAACCGAGCGTGCTAACCACTACACTACGGAGTACCCTTGTACCCTTGTATTAAGTTTTCGGAGCCTCTCTCTCTCTTCATAAGATGAATTTCGCAGAGATGGAATCAGTTTGGTTGCTCTTCATTGAACATATTCTAATTCTGCTTGATCATTTACGAAACAAGGCGACCAGAATTGAACGGCATATTCTAAGTGCGGCCTAACCAAAGACGTGTATAGTCGTGTCATTACTTTAGGAGTTTTATGTTCAAAGTTGCGTTTAATGAAGAAAGGAGGAGGAGAGGAGAAGGAGGAAGAAAAACTATAAAAGAGCAGAAGGAGGAGAAGAGGAAGAGAGAAAATCGAGGAAGGAGATAAAGAAGGGAGGGTGAGGAATCGGAATGATAAGATAAGATACTTTGATCCTATCTAGACACTTTGCAAGTACCAACTACAAGGTTATTGACTATACAAAGCGCCACCACGCCAGGACGAACTTGGTGGACTCGAACCGCTGACCGAATGTAGGGACTCTGCACGCGAGCTCACGACTCTATACCAACCATGCCACCCTGACGGTTGAATCGGAATGAAATTAAGTCAGAGAAGATAGAGGATAAAGATCACAAGTCTAACCAAAAAATATAAAGACAAAGACTGCGTGAGAGAGAGAGAGAGAGAGAGAGAGAGAGAGAGAGAGAGAGAGAGAGAGAGAGAGAGAGAGAGAGAGAGAGAGAGAGAGAGAGAGAGAGAGAGAGAGAGAGAGAGAGAGAGAGAGAGAGAGAGAGAGAGATATGAGAACAGACAGACAGACATTGGCACGCTAAAGAACATGGAAAGGAATAAAACAAGAAGAATAAGACACGTACAAACATAAACACTAATATATCTTCACAGTAAACATAATCAATGACAATAAACCACAAATGCCGAAGAGGACTAGAATAGGAAGTGCAAGTTTAGTGCATGCTTTGTGTGCGTAACTTTCCCTGCCTAAGATGAAGGAGAGCTTGTCCCTCCCTGCCTTGCCTTGTCGCGTCAGTTCCCTGCGACAAAGGGCGAGGAAGGAGCACCACACATTGACGTGCGTGCAGAGAACGAGAAGTATTATCCTCCTGATCTAATGTTGTCTGTGGCTCTTCAGTGTGTCACGTGTTACTGGGATGTACTCAGGCTGATCACAAGTGTCAGCGTCACACGGGTCGATGGTAAGCAAGGGCTGTCGCTCGTACAAAGGTGGAGAATGCTTCCTTCTCTTTCCTGGTAATGTTTTCTTCTTTCTTTGGTTGTACACTGGGATGATTTGTAGCCTCGCAGAAGACTTCTCAGCCGCACTCGAGATGCCATTCATTCTGCCAGTTTTTGAAGATATTTGTTATATACAATCTTCAGCGAGGGACAAAAAAAGTCGAGGAGGATTTTACATAGGATTTACATAGGAATAACAGACACCAGGAGACCTATTGGTCCATGACGAGGGTATCTGCTGAACTACATACTACTAACTATCAACTACTTGTAAGAAAACAGTTGGAAAATGATACCATGTCCTTAAAAGAAAATAGGAACATGGAAGTTTCGTAGTGCAGAAAAATAGGGTATGAAATATACTAACTACAACTACCACTACCACTACAACTAATCGATCCGGGGGACTAAATATGAATTCGCAGGGCACTATCAATACCCATTTACTTTACAGTGCGCGTCAAGCCTGTTTTTAAATGTAGTTATTGTGCTGGCTTCGACAACATTTGCTGGTAACTTGTTCCATCGATCAACGACTCTCACATTGAAATAATTTTTACGGAGATCAGTGATGCAACGTTGACCGTTTAGTTTTAAACCATTATTTCTTGTTGTCACTTGAGTTGAAAGCTCGAATAGGTTCTCTTGATTAATGACATCAAATCCTTTTAGGATCTTAAAGGTTTCTATCAAGTCCCACGGATTCTACGATCCTTTAAGGAAAACATATTAAGTTTCCGCAGTCTCTCTTCATAAGATGAATTTCGCAGAGATGGAATTTGTTTGGTTGCTCTTCTTTGCACTGATTCCAATTCTGCTTGGTCTTTTACGAAACAGGGCGACCAGAATTGAACGGCATATTCCAAGTGCGGCCTAACCAAGGACGTGTATAATTGTGTCATTACTTTCGGAGTTTTGTGTTCAAAGTTGCGTTTAATAAAGCCCAACATCATATTCGCCTTTTTACTGGCAGCTAGGCAATGCGGACTGGTTTTAAGATCATTACTGATGATGACACCTAAATAATTTTCCTGCTGTACTTCAGTTAACGATTTATTTTGCATTTGATAGTTATATTTGAGGTTATCGTTGCCTATATGCATTACTTTACATTTATCGAATTGAATTTTAATAGCCATTTATCACTCCAGTCTGATAGTTTGTCGAGATCACTTTGTATGAGTTCGCAGTTTTCTCTAGTATATGCTTTACCGCCTAATTTGGTGTCATCTGCAAATTTCGATATTTTAGATACAAGTCCGCAGTCCAGATCATTGATATATATCAGAAAAAGAGTGGGACCCAAGACCGAGCCCTGAGGCACCCCACTAGTAACATCTAACCAATCAGATGTTTCGCCATTTATTATTACCCGTTGTTTACGATTTGAAAGCCAATCGCCAATCCATGAACATAATTGCTCTCCTAAGCCATGTGCCCTTAGCTTGGTCAAAAGTCGCTTATGGGGAACTGTATCGAAGGCTTTCTGAAAATCAAGGTATATTACATCCGAGGGAATTTTAGCGTCCCAGTTTGAATAAATGACATTAAAAAAATCCAGGAGGAGGAGGAGGAGGGTTTGGAACATTAACATTTTCGGAGGTGTTTCTAGTATTGACTACGTAGTTAGTTAGTTTGTTTATTGACAAAAACATTCATTTCAATAACATAGGAAATAAACATAGTTTACATTATTTTGTCCAAATAATATTTTTTACTTTAAGCTTCAGAAATTTGAGTTACGTTATTGCAAGCAGACAGCTCAAGAATATAATTTCAAAACATCGTAAATAAAACTACACAATTCTTTTGCATTGTCATTGCAATCCATCAGATTGTTCATACTTGTGAATTTCAGCATAGTGTATTTTGTCTTACGTTAAGTGATACAGGACATCTTAACAACACATGTTCTTCTGTTTGTACAGCATTACTATTACATGTACACAGGCACATCTCTGGTGGTGTCCTGCTCCATTTACCTGTTTCTATCTTCAGACTGTGGGACATAACACGTAGTTTTGTAAATGATTGACGTTGATAGTCAGGAATAAACTCCTTAGTGGTGTAAACCTGATGTAGTGAAAATGTGGGGTTAAGAACAGATCTGTAAACAGTGAATTTGGTTGAATCTTGTTTTTCTCTGACATATGTTTTTACCTTGTCTAAAGGATCAACACTCTGGTTATGTTGCAATGTGTGCGAGAGAAATCTGTAGGCTGGTGTGTTGGCCTGGTGACACAATTCATATATCCTGAAAAAGGGTTCATCTGAATTACTAGCGTGAAGTTTCGTTTAAAAAAAATTGAACCTTCTCTTTGTAAGTATGTCCTCCACTGGATGTATTCCTGATTCTGTAAGACACAGGTCGATACTCGTGTTATGTCTCACACCCAATAAACTTCGCACTGATTTCTTGTATTGAACTTTTAGGCTCTTTGGGTTGTTAGTGAACCATGTTTCGGTGCTGTAGAGCAGTGCACCGTTCATGGCTGCGTCGAACACCTGTCGCTTGTACACGAACGGCATTTCTGTATTCGTGGCACAAAACACTGTGAACTTATTCAGTGTCATCTCACTCGATGACTCGTGAAGCTTCATAACTGAGTTTACTTTAGCATCGTCACTGAACCAGGCGCCTAGATATGAGTACTTATGAGAGTATGAAATACTAATACCACGAGTTGACAGCTGGAGGTTGTCTGCCGCACTATCACCCACCACAAAATTTTTTGTCTTTTTCGTTTATGGCCATACCGTACTCATCACAGTATTTCATGACTACCTCTAACTTGCTGAGACACATCTCTCGTGAACTAGCGATGAGCACAGCATCATCCATCAGCAAAAGAGAGTGCAGTGAGCCTAAGAAGCCATCTGTACCAATTTCACGCTGCAGCATCTTCACCATCTGATCTATGTATATAAGAAAAAGAAGACAACTCGTCGGTGCTCCTGCCTCACGCCCGCAGTAGCTGTCACTACGGCTGAGTGTATCACATTCTTCGTACATTCATACATCGCGTTAATGGCTCTGAGCATTATTCTACCGCAACCCAATGATTTCAAAACTTGAATTAACTTATTACGTGGGACTTTATCATATGCCTTACTAAAGTCGACGAAAAGTACATACAGTTTGACCTTTCTATATAGTGCATAGTCACATAAAAGCCTCAAACTCATTATCTGCTCGATACAACCACGCCCGCGTTGACCACCCGCCTGGCATTTATCAATGCTCATCCATAAGGTGAGACAGTTCAACAATAATAAATCATACATCTTGGCCAGAAGTATTCATAACACTAATGCCTCTGTAATTACCACAGTTTAGCCTTTCACCAGATTTAAAGAGGACAAATAGTTTATTAAAACACCACAACATTGGGTAGCACATGGCAGTGAACACAACATTAAACACACTCAAGAGAAATATAAATCGTTCAGAAATACATTTAGAATAGTAGAAAGCCAAACCGTCATCTTAAACGTCCTCGCCTATATTAATAACTCCAATAGCAATAAGACTTAGCCCATTGGTTTTTACAGTCTGTAAAATTAGCAGTTTAATTAGTAAATTATATATGAAATATCGCTATAATTTCCTGAAGTGAGGCGAAGATGTTTACCGGTCTTGATGTAAAGTTATGAAATCCTTCAGTTGAACGGCTGCGCATCGGAGCCGTGTGCTGTCTGGGCGAAGAGGAGGCTTGCTCAGGGATGCGTAGGAGCACGAGATGCCACCCTGGAATTCATGTCGTGGAATGTAAGAGTAGTAACAGGCAGCGGCACGCGGGAACACACACTAACACACATAAACAAGTGCCTCAAGAGAGCAACACGCCAAAGAACACCTAAGAACACACGTAACAAGACAGACAAACACTGAATGAATTGCGTATCTCGCTTGAAAAAGGTTGCCCGCTGCGACTACTAATATGTTGCAATAGTTAATGTTTGTCGGTATGATTGGAAGGTCTGCCCTCCTCCCCGGCCTTCCATTACCCTCTGCAATATTAGAGCAAAACAGCGCCGTGTCCGCCACAGGAGGATTACCTGTGAAATATATATTATTTAACAGTGAAGGGCAAGATCGTTCTAGCATTATTGGTATCGTAAAACGTAGTATGTTCGGAGGAAAATGTATCCTACTGGTTTTGATAATTTTATGCAATGAAAATATACGTCAGTGAACTTCTCATCCAGAAAACAAGGCAAACTAGGGAGGGGGGGCACTCAGTAGAGCGCATACCTCCGCCCGAATATTTCATCAATTATATATAAATATATATATATATATATATATATATATATATATATATATATATATATATATATATATATATATATATGTGCATTATGCACTCAGTATGAGCGCATACCTCCGGCCGAATATTTCATCAATTGGTTGCCATGGCAACAGTTGTCAATAGATTTCATCCAAAATTAAATCAGGTCTTCCTTATACCAAATAGACTAGGTATACCGAGTTTGGTCCAAATCTATTTGTAACTTTTCGAGAAATCCTGTACACTAACAAACAGACAGACAGACAGACAGACAGACAGACAGACAGATCGGGGTGAAAACATAACCCCTCCAACTTCGTTGGCGGAGGTAATAATTGATATTACCATAATGGCGCCTAATGTCCGGTGGTTAGGCTGTAAACGTGTCAACTTTTTGCTGCTACTTGTGCTACTGTGAATATATTTCATTATTCAATAATGTGATTATTTAAGAATATCTTTCATGCATTTTTGCTACCGTTCCCTCCTCCTGCGTTCCCTCAGTTAGTAGTGTGCACCAGCTTGTCTATATGTATGCATTATATCAACGCATTAATCGGACGAATATCATTGCGTTTTGAACTTTGCTTTTTAGCCGATGCAAATTAATGTGATTCAGCCTTGATAATTCACATTGAAAGCGCTCTATAGGAGATCACCTTAAGTGTTAAACTTTGTTACAAACTTTGTATTAAGTGTTAAGTTTACATCAGCTTGACGCAGTGCTCAATGAAGCTGGACAGCCAGAATGAACCGCCATGCTCCGAGTGCCGCCGTGCAGACTGTCGAGGAGTTCACACAAAGTCATGTAAAGAGTTACTCTAGACTGACTCTTGAGTTCAGTCGTGTGGGAACGCTCTCAGCTCCTCTGTTCTCGGAACACTTTGCAATAAATATTAACCTTGTTTTTGAGTTCCTGCTTGTTACACATAGTTGCTTCCATTATTTACGAGTTATTAATAATTATTGTTATTATCGAATATTGTTTCTGCTTTGTTACGGGTGGCGGCGGGCTGTGGGGAAGAACAGTGTTACGTAGAGGTGCGTCGCCCAGCGATTATGCAAATGTCCACAAAAATCTCCCTCTAATACCAGTGTTGAGCCAATACTCAACCACAACCTCATACTTCCCCTTCATGGTACGGCGCTTTTTGTGGGTTTAATTATGGCGTAGCTTACCCCACGCCGTGCCTTGGCCCAGTGGCTGCTAAGAAAGTAAGAGTAGCGTAATTGTTTTTCATCCATCCAGTGAACGTGGGAGCCGGCAGTCCTGTTCGTTCCTTAAGGTTAGAGAGCGATAAGGTAGGCAGTATATTGTACTTATTATGCTCGCCTCATTGCTCTTATTTCACTCACTGAATGAAATCCGTAAGAGCGTAATATTACTGATCACGGCAGGAAGAACGGGTGGCTCTTTATCGACAACTGGGCTCTATTCTTCGGTAAGGACCACCTGTACGCCAGGGACGGGGTGCATCTCTCTCATAGGGGTGTGGGTGTGTTGGCGTGGGTAATTGAAAGGGAGATGGGGGTCAGGATTTTTTTAGAGGCCAGGAGGGTGTGAAGGTGAAGAATAATGATCATGATAGTCAAGGAAGAAATATTGTTGGTCAAGTCAGGAATGAAGACAGTAGAATAAAGAAAAAGACAGGGATAAAACAGGCAGTCAGCGTAAATACAGCTAGCGGGAAAATCGATAAGATGAAGAAGCGCAACTTAAAGGTTTATTATACAAATTGTAGGAGTATATTAAATAAGATAGATTTACTGAGAGGAACATCTTGTGTTGAAGATGTTGATATAATAGCATTAACGGAAACATGGTTGGATATGACAGGCAAAGTATTTAATTCAGAAGTTGAGATAGAGGGATATAAGTTGTTTCACAAGGACAGGGTGGGAAGGAGAGGCGGAGGAGTTGCACTATATGCCAGGGATACATTGCAGTGTTGTGTTAACAACGTTATAAAAACGGATGGTAGCATAGAGTCTACGTATATGGGTGGAAATTAGGGAAGGAAATGATAAGATGGTCTTGGGTGTAGTGTACAGGCCTCCAAACTTATGTAAAGAGGATTCAGCTCTTATATGGCAGGAAATGGGCAGGGCTTGTAAATATAATCGATTATGCGTGGTAGGAGACTTTAATCTTAGGAGCATTGACTGGGATTTAATTATAGGAGACAGTGACGCAGAGGATTTGTTAAAACTAGTTCAAGATAACTTCCTAAAGCAAGCAATCAAGGAGCCTACTAGGGAAGATAATATTCTAGATTTATTACTAACAAACAGGGAAGATTTAGTTACTGAGGTGGAAGTTGGAGGTACGTTAGGGAAAAGCGACCATTGTGAAATCAGGTTTTGCTTAAATTGGGAGGTGGGAAGTAGAAGTGATAATAAGCATAGAGTACCTGACTTCAGAAAGGCTAATTATGTAGGATTAAGAAGACACCTGGAAGGGATTAACAGGGACAAGAGGGAGTGTGAGATGAGATTTGTGGTCGGGACGGAGGGGGGTGTCGGTGAGGTCAGTACGGAAAAGGATTATAATACCTTTGTCAGCAATTTAATTGCAGGTCAGAAAAAGAATATTCCTTATAGGGCGATAAGATCAGGGCAAAACGAGCCCAAGTGGATGACTGAGTTTTTAAAACACAGCATAAGGGTAAAAAGGGACATGTATAAGAAAGTTACGGATGGGCAGGTGAATAGAGAGCAGTATAACGAGATGGCTAGAACAGTGAAAAAATTAACAAGAGCAGCAAAGAATAATTATGAGATTAAGGTTGCAGGGAAGGCAAAGACCGATCCAAAGGTATTTTTTCAGGTTTACAAAACAAAGACTAGGGAATTAGTGGGGCCATTAATAAATGAGCAGGGAGAGATTGTAAGCAAGGCAGAGGATAATGTGTAAAATTGTAACTGATTATTTCTTAAAGTAATCGTCCAGACCCTTTTTTTTTTTTGCCTTATTATGTTGAATAAACATTCAAAACACCTAATCCACCAAAAATAATTGATTTCCAGGCCTTATTTCCGTAAAAACACGACTTTTGTAAAAAGCGCGCGAATTTTTTTTTCTTCCCTCCAACAGGGCTACGAATATTATTGATGACGTCACACCAGGAGCGGAGAATGTAAACAGCAGTCGTCTGCCTGTGACACCTGTCGGCAAATGTGATGATGAGCGATTGTACTTCGGTGTCAGACAGTGAATCTGTCGCTGTGACAGATCTAGAGTACGATGCTCAATCTGAGACAGAAATAAATGACGCTGCTCGCGTAAATGAGGAAAAGGAACCTCAGATTGTGATGGGCTACGCTACGCCATGGTGTGTTGCTACGGAATGTGTGGGTGGGTGGGGGGTGATGTAGACAGTGTGACATGACAGGCAAGGGAGTGTTGTTGACTGGTTTGTGTTGCAGACTGCCATACAAGGCTACGCCATGGTGTGTTGCTACGGAATGTGTGGGTGAGTGGGGGGTGATGTAGACAGTGTGACATGACAGGCAAGGGAGCTAGTGTTGTTGACTGGTTTGTGTTGCAGACTGCCATACAAGGCTACGCTATTGTGTGTGGCTACGGAATGTGTGGGTGGGTGGGGGGTGATGTGTCCGCCGCACAAATCTCTTCCACAGATTTAACTTCGTCGTATCAGTCGGAAACGTGTGCAAACTTCTCTGTAAAGCACAGCTGTCTTGCTGCACCCATAAAGGATGCATGCATGTGGCATATTGCAAAAAAAATCTATCAGAAACACCTAAAAATCTTCAAGTACTATATATTTATCTCTTGTGTTTACGTGCTTCTGGGTCAGCGCGGGGAGAGGAGGCTTCCTGCTGTGACGTCACCGAGCCGTGGCGCATCGTCTGCAAGCCTTGAGGAGCATTTTGAGAGCTCGGGAATTTGCAAATTTTGATTGCGGATTATTTAAAAACGGCTGACTGAATGCAAAAAGTGACAACATATTGTTGATATACTCGCTAATGGCTACAATTTTATTGCATTAAATCAGGAATGATGAAATGGTCTGGACAATTACTTTAAGTGTTTTTACTCAGGAGGATAAACAGAAGGTACCTGATAGTGAACAGATGTTTAGAGGAGAGGATGATGAGAAACTCAAAGATATTGTGATAAATAGGGAAATGGTAGAAGAAGGTATAGACAGAATGAAGAATTTTAAGTCACAGACCAGAGGAAGTGTATCCCAGAGTATTAAAAGAATGCAAAGAGGTTGTTAGTGAGTCGTTAGTGCACATTTTTAGGAAATCGGTTGATACAGGGGAAGTGCCGTTAATGTGGAGGAAGGGAGATGTAGTTCCCATATTTAAGAAGGGAGATAGAGGATTAATGTCAAATTATCGACCCGTTAGCCTGACGTCAGTGGTAGGTAAATTATTGGAATCTGTTATTGCAAAAAACATTAGAGAGCATCTTGAAAAGCATAGTTTGGTAAATGATTCACAACATGGGTTCACCAAAGGTAAATCATGTCTCACTAATTTATTGAGTTTTTATAGGAAAGTTTATGAAACAGCAGATAATGATGAGGATTATGATATAGTATACCTGGACTTTAGTAAGGCATTCGACAAGGTGCCACACGGTAGACTCTTAAATAAGGTTAAGGCTCATGGAATAGATGGGAAGGTTCTTCGTTGGATTATATCTTGGCTAAGTAATAGGCAACAAAGGGTTACAATTAATGGTTCTAAATATGAATGGGGGCAGGTAACGAGTGGGGTTCCACAAGGGTCTGTTTTGGGTCCATTACTATTTTTTATTTACATCAACGACTTGGATAGTGGGATTATTAGTGATATCAGCAAGTTTGCGGATGATACTAAGGTAGGTAAGATTATTAGATCCCAGTCTGAGGTAAATATTTTGCAAGGAGACTTAGATAAATTAAATGAGTGGGCAGATAGATGGCAGATGACCATCTTTAATATTGATAAGTGTAGCGTAATGAATGTTGGTAGGAAAAATCCTGGTAATAGGTACACCATATGCAATGTATCGCTGAAAACATCAGAGTGAGAAAGATCTGGGAGTGCAGGTAAGTAAGCTCAGACCTACGTCCTAGGAATCAATGTATTGAGGCTAGAAATCGAGCCAACAGGGTGTTAGGATTTATTATCAGGAGTGTTAAAAGTAGAAGTGCTGAGATTATTCTAAAGATTTATTTGGCTCTAGTCAGACCTCACCTAGACTATGCGGTTTAGTTTTGGTTTCCGTATTACAGGATGGATATAGCGTTGTTAGAATCAGTGCAGAGAAGGATGACCAAAATTATTCATGGGATGCGTAACTTTAGTTATGAGAAAGGATTGAAACTATTAAATTTACACTCACTTGAGAGGCGTAGAGTAAGGGGCGATCTGATGGAAGTTTTTAAGTGGATAAAGGGATACAATATAGGCGATGTAGGAAAAGTTCTTACGGCTAGTAACCAGGGTAGAACACGAAGTAACGATTTCAAGCTGGAAAAGCGAAGATTTAAAAAGGAAATTGGGAGAAACTGGTTCACAAATAGGGTGGTGAGTGATTGGAATGGACTAAGTCGTCAGGTGGTCAATGCAGAGTCTATTGGGGTCTTTAAAAGGAGTCTGGATAAATTCATGGATGGGGAAGAGAGGTGGATATAGGTAGAGTTAAGTAACAGGAACTACCTCGTGTAGGTCTCGCGGCCTCTTGTAGCTTCCTTGTTTTCTTGTGTTCTTGTGTTCTTGTGTGTTTTTGTGTTTTTGTGTTTTTGTGTTGTTGTGTTGTTGTGTGTTTTTGTGTTTTTGTGTTGTTGTGTTGTTGTGTTGTTGTGTGTTTTTGTGTTGTTGTGTTGTTGTGTTGTTGTGTGTTTTTGTGTTTGTGTTTTTGTGTTCTTGTGTTCTTGTGTGTTTTTGTGTTCTTGTGTGTTCTTGTGTTCTTGTGTTCTTGTGTGTTTTTGTGTTCTTGTGTGTTCTTGTGTTCTTGTGTTCTTGTGTGTTTTTGTGTTCTTGTGTGTTCTTGTGTTCTTGTGTGTTTTGTGTTCTTGTGTGTTTTGTGTTCTTGTGTGTTCTTGTGTTCTTGTGTGTAATGCATTTGTATGTATTTGTAAATATACTGTACGAATTTGTCCAAATGGTGTGTTTGCAGCATTTTTTTTGTTTGTTTCTTTTACGTATGACAAGTATGGATATTTTCTTATATCTTGTGTTAATAACTGTGTGTGTGCGTGTGCGTGTGCGTGCGTGCGTGCGTGCGTGCGTGCGTGCGTGCGTGCGTGCGTGCGTGCGTGCGTGCGTGCGCGAGCTCTTCTCCATGGAGGCACGATGCACCCTCCATTATGCTCCCTCCCTCTCCTATACCCTCCCTTCCCTCCTCTCAGCACCCTCTCCCTCCCTTCCCTACCCCAGTCATTGTCTCGTCATTCATAGGAGGAAAAGCGAATTCAAAACATAAGAAAAGAATAAACCAAACATTACCCAGCGTAAATAAACCCGATATCCCATCCGAGAAAGATAATACACGCCACAGCCTCTATTACATCCCTCCTTGCAGCAGGCTGAAAGAGCTGCCTGCTGAGTCCCATCTCCCGCTCTCTACCACCGCATATTAATCGCATCAACAGCGACCAAAAAAGGTGTTCGCCGCGATTAATGACACTCAGGTCTCCTCTTAAATTTGACCAAGATTAAGGCTTCCTCGCGGCATCAATCGAAGGGAATAAACCAAGGAATAAACCGACCCTCTGTGCGGAGGCTCCCAGGGTGCAGGTGTAGGCGGGGGGGCGTGAGTGATCGGGGCGCGGGAGGGGCGGGGGTGCGGGGCTGCTCTCTCTCTCCTGGACGTTATCGTGCTGGAGGTCTAAGTTCGTGGACGAAGAACTATGGTGGCGGTGGAAGAAAAAAAGGATGAAAGTAGAAAAGGAAGATGAGGATAATGTGTGTGTGTGTGTGTGTGTGTGTGTGTGTGTGTGTGTGTGTGTGGTGTGTGTCTGTGTGTGTGTGTGTGTGTGTGTGTGTGTGTGTGTTGTGAGTGTGTGTGGGGGGGGGAGGGGTAAGAATGAGTGAGGGGATGAGGCAGTAGTGGGAGTACTCGGCGTTCCATGGTAGACTCAGGGTTATCAGATATCTGGATTAATAATTATTGAGACATCAGACACAGTAGTGAAATCAGTCCATTTCTTCTTAGCACCAAGGCAAGTCCGGTGCATATAGATTATTGTTATTAATTTCATTATCATCAGTAGTAGTAGTAGTAGTAGTAGTAGTAGTAGTAGTAGTAGTAGTAGTAGTATCATTATTATTATTTTTATTAGTAGTAGTAGTAGTAGTAGTAGAAGTAGGCTAATGACAGAATAGGCTTAGCATCACTAAATACAAGTCTATGCGAAAGTAATCATTACCCGCATGATTTTTTTTTCATTTTTTTTTCTTCCCATTCATTACTACAAACTGAAACATTGATCAACCTTCTACTTTCTTTTGGGATTGCTGTTTAAGGGGGGTGGGGGGCTGTAGCTTGGGAGTGGATAGGGGTACTGTTGTTTAAGGGGGTGGGGGGCTGTAGCTTGGGAGTGGATAGGGGTACTGTTGCTTAAGGGGAGGTGGGGGCTGTAGCTTGGGGGTGGATAGGGGTACTGTTGTTTAAGGGGGGTGGGGGGCTGTAGCTTGGGAGTGGCTAGGGGTACTGTTGTTTAAGGGAGGTGGGGGCTGTAGCTTGGGGGGATAGGGTACTGTTGTTTAAGGGAGGTGGGGGCTGTAGCTTGGGAGTGGCTAGGGGTACTGTTGTTTAAGGGGGTGGGGGCTGTAGCTTCGGAGTGGATAGGGGTACTGTTGTTTAAGGGGAGTGGGGGGCTGTAGCTTGGGAGTGGATAGGGGTACTGTTGTTTAAGGGGAGTGGGGGGCTGTAGCTTGGGGGTGGATAGGGGTACTGTTGTTTAAGGGAGGTGGGGGCTGTAGCTTGGGAGTGGATAGGGGTACTGTTGTTTAAGGGAGGTGGGGCTGTAGCTTGGGGTGGATAGGGGTACTGTTGTTTAAGGGAGGTGGGGGCTGTAGCTTGGGGGTGGATAGGGGTACTGTTGTTTAAGGGAGGTGGGGGGCTGTAGCTTGGGAGTGGATAGGGGTACTGTTGTTTAAGAGGGGTGGGGGGCTGTAGCTTGGGAGTGGATAGGGGTACTGTTGTTTAAGGGGAGTGGGGGGCTGTAGCTTGGGAGTGGATAGGGGTACTGTTGTTTAAGGGGGGTGGGGGCTGTAGCTTGGGAGTGGATAGGGGTACTGTTGTTTTAGGGGAGTGGGGGGCTGTAGCTTGGGAGTGGATAGGGGTACTGTTGTTTAAGGGGGTGGGGGGCTGTAGCTTGGGAGTGGATAGGGGTACTGTTGTTTAAGGGGAGTGGGGGGCTGTAGCTTGGGGGTGGATAGGGGTACTGTTGTTTAAGGGAGGTGGGGGCTGTAGCTTGGGAGTGGCTAGGGGTACTGTTGTTTAAGGGAGGTGAGGGGCTGTAGCTTGGGAGTGGATAGGGGTACTGTTGTTTAAGGGGAGTGGGGGGCTGTAGCTTGGGAGTGGATAGGGGTACTGTTGTTTAAGGGGAGTGGGGGGCTGTAGCTTGGGAGTGGATAGGGGTACTGTTGTTTAAGGGGGGTGGGGGGCTATAGCTTGGGAGTGGATAGGGGTACTGTTGTTTAAGGGGAGTGGGGGGCTGTAGCTTGGTGGTGGATGAGGGGATTGCTGTTTAAGGGGAGTGGGGGACTGTAGCTTGGGGGTGGATGGGGGGATTGCTGTTTAAGGGGGGTGGGGGGCTGTAGCTTGG
>JACEEZ010016793.1:110000-112518 GCA_016584305.1 Chionoecetes opilio
GTTTGATGAATATGCAAGAAAGGATGTCTGTATTTCAATTGTATATTGATATTACACACACACACACATAATATCTACACGATTTTATACAGTGTGTATATATATATATATATATATATATATATTTATATATATATATATATATATATATATATATATATATATATTATATATATAATATATATATTATATATATATTGATTTTCTTCACGCACTCTCCCTTTTATTCGTCCTGTCTTATCGTCGAGCTACAATATCTGCTGCTCTTCATTATTTGTAAGGCGGAGCTTCAATCCTGGTTGTAAGGCGGAGCTTCAATCCTGGTTGTAAGGCGGAGCTTCAATCCTGGTTGTAAGGCGGAGCTTCAATCCTGGTTGTAAGGCGGAGCTTCAATCCTGGTTGTAAGGCGGAGCTTCAATCCTGGTTGTAAGGCGGAGCTTCAATCCTGGTTGTAAGGCGGAGCTTTCAATCCTGGTTTGAAGGCGGAGCTTCAATCCTGGTTGTAAGGCGGAGCTTCAATCCTGGTTGTAAGGCGGAGCTTCAATCCTGGTTGTAAGGCGGAGCTTCAATCCTGGTTGAGTGTCTAACATTCAACATTCAAATACCATCGATTTGCTTAAGTATCTTTTGCATAAGTTAAGAGGCTGAAGAAAAGGAGAAAAGATGTGTTGCTCCATCCTATATCCTGCACCATCTCCGTCTCTTCTTCCATCTTCCCTTCCTCTCAGACAGTTTCATAAGTTGCCGTGCTTGTCTGGACGCAAAAACGGAAATATTCAAACAGGTTTCGATAATCAACAGTTTTTTCTCGTTTCCCTGCTCAGCCAGGTTCCCCGTTTCTTCAACTTTTCTTAAACTGAAATGTTTTTTCTTTTATCATTCGTGTCTCATCGAGACTGCTCCCTTTATTTTTTTATTTTTTCCCAATTTTTCAGTCTTTTGAACATGCATCTTTTTCCAACAACTACACGTTATTTCAGGGGTGAAGGAAGGAGTGCAGGAGGGTAATACAATCCATTTCCCTTGCTGTGTATATTATGTGTTAAGCCGTGCGTTCTGTACACACTAAGAAAAAAAGGTGCAACTTTGCACCTTTTAAGGTGCAAAATGATGTCACAGATTTTGCACCTTTAAGGGTGCACAGTTGCACCCCTAAGGGGGGTTGCACCTTAAGAGGTGCAACTATGCACCCTTCTGGGTGCAGCTTTGCACCCTTAAAGTCTGTGACATCATTTTGCACTTATAAAGGTGCAAAGTTGCACCTTTTTTTCTTAGTGTGTATACTACCTCGCGGCGTCCTGTGCTGACTATCAGTATCACTGCTGCATGTTGGGAAAAGTTTCTTGTGTTTCAGAAGGTTTGCCGCCGACCCTGAATATATTTTTTTATTCGTTTTGCTTTTGAATATCAGAGAGAGAGAGAGAGAGAGAGAGAAAGAGAGAGAGAGAGAGAGAGAGAGAGAGAGAGAGAGAGAGAGAGAGAGAGAGAGAGAGAGAGAGAGAGAGAGAGAGAGAGAGAGAGAGAGAGAGAGAGAGGAGAGAGAGAGAGAGAGAGAGAGAGAGAGAGAGAGAGAGAGAGAGAGAGAGAGAGAGAGAGAGAGAGAGAGATATTAGACAGGCCTGAAGGAAGAGGTCAAGGGGCGTTCTGCATAATCTGGCATCGAGGGCTTGGAATGAGGGAGTGCGGCGGGCGGCCTGGGTGAGGGATGTCATCAGTCACCATAAAAAGCAAATGTAAAAAAATGTATCTAATGCAGCGCTAACCCCTCTCCACACACACGCGCACACACGCACGCACGCACGCACACACACACACACACACACACACACACACACACACACACACACACACACACACACACACACACACACACACACACACACACACACACACCACACACACCACACCACCACCCACCCACCCACCCACCCACCCACCCACCCACCCACGCACGCACGCACGCACGCACGCACGACGCACGCACACCCACCCACCCACCCACCCACCCACCCACCCACCCACCCACCCACCCACACACACCCACACCCACACCCACACCCACACACACACACACACACACACACACATTTTTATATACTCCAAGGTGGGTGTGTCTAAATGTTTATGCTTAGTCCTTCCTTTGATCGTGCGGGGCAGGGCAAGGCAAAGAGATAGAGTAATGAAGACATTGTTGTTGTTTTTTAGCACTAGAATACAGCAGCAAAAGAAAGTTAAGGAATGTATACAGAAAAACAATAAGGTGCTATCGATTCGTTTTGCAAAAAAAATCGGTGTAAGATATCATGTCTTCGCGTTTTTTTCTTTTTTACTCATATCGTTTTTCTTTTACTCATTTCTATTATTTTCTTTCCATGTGGGCGAGAAGGCTGCGGTGAGCCACCTATCGCCGCGGCAGTGTCCTTCACGCCCACCCTCTCGCCACCTCAACATCGGGCGCCTGCGGGTCCCTCCTGCCTATCAACCTGTGTGAGTGCCGCGGGACTCAAGGACGGCTGTG
>JACEEZ010016793.1:117244-124744 GCA_016584305.1 Chionoecetes opilio
ACACTATCCTGGTAAATCAAAGGAACTGCTCAACCGAATAACGGCGAGAGAAGTCAACCGCATAAACAAATACGAAAAACAGTGGAAAATCAAAACAAATACAATAAAATTCACAGTTAAAAGATTGGGAGCAAAAACCGAAGAAGAAATAATCATAGAGGAAGAAATGCTTGACACCCAAATGAAAGACAAAACACTCGGTCTCATAATTACCTACAGAGGATATATACAGCACATAAAAGACAGACCGCACAAGGCCTTTGGAGCTCTCATACGACTTCTTCAGATTTAGATGTATGCCTATCAAAATTAAAACACACCTAGTCAAAGCATTGGTCCTACCAAACTTGGACTATCCACCTATTATATCCCAACATTAACAATGAGCAAAACACAAATTGGCAAACTACAAGGAACACAAAACAAAGCCATCAGATTTGCTACAGAACAAAGATATCCCTACACACTCAACACACAAGAAATACATGAACTAACAAAAACAGAACCCATCAACATCAGACTCTACAAAAGAGCGGAAAATATATGGAAGAAACTTGAAGATGAAGAGAATCCTCTACTAAGAACACTAAAACAAAGACAAGAAAATATCAGGAAATACAATATGAACTTCCCTAGTACACTAATAACAATGGAAACTATACCTGAACCACAAGACCATTAAAACCTGAACATAATTAGCTAGATATATACACAAAATACATGCAAACACCTATTACAAAACACAACGAATAGAAACGTCAAACACATAACACAAGACACAGCAAGGTGGAATGCCCACCAACTTTCTACTTCTACTGTCTTTCATATTTTCCATCTGAATTCCCTTCCACTTTCTCCCACCCCTCTAACTTTCCTAAAAAAAAAAAAAAAAAAAAACCGTACAAATTCCTTTAGTTCATGTTGTATTTTATTATGTTACCATATCAATTGATGTATTCGATGTTTTTAGGTTTCTTTTTGTTCTCACTATGGACTTAAGATTACTTTGATGTTATATGCAGTTTAGTTGTTTTTCTCGCCAAATTTTAAGAATTTTTGAGCGTTCATGCTTTATATTTATTCACGTAGATATATATTCAACGTTTTAGGGTTGCTTTTTGAAACTTCTTTAATCTTTTGCTACAGTTTTTTTTTTTGCATTTATCAAGTTGTTGTCATTAGATATCTAGGATGAATTATAAGGAATATTTTATGGACTTTTTTTTTTTCGATTTTTTTTCTTTCTGTATGGACCATAATTGTTTTCCATTAATCGGTTTCAATTTATTATGTTTTTACTTATGATTGTTTGAAATTAATACCTAACTAAAATTGTGATCAATAAGCACTTACCTACTTACTTACTTACTTACTTACTTACTTACTTACTTACTTACTTACTGTGTGTGTGTGTGTGTGTGTGTGTGTGTGTGTGTGTGTGTGTGTGTGTGTGTGTGTGTGTGTGTGTGTGTGTGTGTGTGTGTGTGTTTATATTATATTGTCACATATGTTTAAAAATATATACGTTGTCAGTTCATTTATACTCATTAAACTTAAGAGAGATACAATGTATATTCCAGCAGAGGCAGCAAATATGAAGGATTGGCGTGTCATCCTTCCGCTGCTCCTACTGGGAATGTGTCTGATGGCCCGCTGCCGCGCCGATCTACTTTGCCTACAAGACAACATCAGCAACCCTATATTTATCTATTCCTCTGGAGGCTACGTTCCTATGACGGACCAAGTGCCTCAAACGTGTGCTCTTCACTGCGTTGCTGTCGGATATGCCTTCGTGGGCGTCGATGAGGCAGCCAACTGTTTCTGTGCTGCGCCGGCTCCTTCGCGTTCCTCGGTTTATGCATTGATTAAGGAATATTCATCCACTGGTAATTGGATCATAGATATATTTTTTTATAACATTTATTCACGGGCGGTTTGTTGAGAGTTTACTCTCCAGGACGAGTGCCTGATTATGTGTCAGTCTTATATGCCTTTTGTTTGAATATAATCAGATGTAGCATATATTTATTTATCGACATAACTGTTAATCATTCGTGATGGATAGATTGAGAGCAAGATTACTGTCTTGAAACTGCAATAAAACATAACCTTAAAAGCGGAGATTTGCAAACCCTGAATGCGATGGTTCATTGCAATATGTTACAGATGAGCTCTGTGGAGACGGCCCCGGGATGCTGACCGTGTGGCCCGTGGATGAATTGACTAAACCCGCCTTTACTCCTTACCTTCGAGTCGCTTTCTTGGGATCTGTGGTCAGCCAGGTGAGGAAATGAATTACAATCAAATGATTTAACAACCATTTTATAAAACATCCCATGCACAGCAAATTAACACTGATAGAAGTGCAAGAGGTTGGAAGCAACTGCCACAAGATCAAGATGTAAAGACCATTGTACCACGAAACACTGGCAAATAATGAATTAAAGAAAAATATATATAATGGCTATTATAATGTAGGTGATTCTGGGTTTTTTCTTTTTTTGTGGAATTATGAAACTAGTAACATACCCTTACTATATCATTACTAGGTTTCTCTCGATTTTTTTCTAGTTATTATTCCTGAATATGCGTATTATTCTCAACTTTTTCTCAAAAAAAAATTTCTTTTGTAAATATTCATTTCAGGATCGCATCTTCGGTCTATGGTTGTATATTGCGTTAATTGTATAAACAAACACGTAATGAGCTTATAGGGGAGTTTTGGTTTAAATTTAACTCGTAGATATTTTTGGCCTATAGATAAAATAGTCTTACAAATATTCATCTATTTTAACATAGGTCTCTATAAGACACAGCTCAATGGTCCTGGTCCTCAAATATATATATATATATATATATATAAAATATGATTATTTTGTCTCTCTCTCCTCTGTCCTCTCTCTCTCTCTCTCTCTCTCTCTCTCTCTCTCTCTCTTCTCTCTCTCTCTCTCTCTCTCTCTCTCTCTCCTCTCTCTCTCTCTTCTTATGTATATATATATATATATATATAATATATATATATATATATATATATATATATATATATATATAAGATATATATATATATTATACTATATATATAAAAATTTATATATTATATATATATATATATATATATATATATATATATATATATATTGTACACCATAGACCACTATATCTCTGGACAGTTTACGCGCCAGTGTTTTGAAATCGCCAGGCTGCATAGGGGCCCCACTGGTGGGGGGATAGAAGGCTGGTGTTAGGAGTGGTGTGGAGGTGGGAGTGTAAATGGGTTGTGGTGGAGTGTGGTTGTGCATGTGGTAGGGAGTGATAGTTAAGGTGGCAGGTGTTGTGAGTGGGTTGTGAGGTGTTTAAAGTGGGTTGTGAGTTGTTATGAGGTGTTGTTAGAGAGTTATAATATATTATTAATAATTATGAGGCGTTGTTAGTGGGTTGTGAGTGGGTTCTGAGGGTGTTGTGAGTGGGTTATGAGGTGTTGTTAGAGAGTTATAAGATAGTATTACTAACTATGAGGTGTTGTTAGTGGGTTGTGAGTGGGTTATGAGTTGTTGTGAGGGGTTATGGGTGGGTTATAGATTTTATGAGTAGTTATGATGTGTTGTGAGTGGGTTATGAGTAGTTATGATTTGTTGTGAGTGGGTTTTGATGTGTTGTGAGTGGGTTATGAGGAGTTATGATTTGTTGTGAGTGGGTTATGAGGTGTTGTGAGTGGGTTAAGAGGTGTTATGAATTATTAATGAGTAGGTTATTAGGTGTTGTGACTTGTGAGTGGGGTGTGATGTGAGTGAAATCCGAGACGCATCATAAACCTCACCTCATATGGATTTAATAACCTCACACACACACACACACACACACACACACACACACACACACACACACACACACACACACACACACGTAACATTCACCACCACTGTTACATAACCTAACATTACGTGCCCAGCTTCCCGAACCCACGAAATTCAACCTCGGCCACTAACCCCCCTCCTCCCACAACCCCTCCTCCACCTCACCATAACCTCATTTCACACCCTTTCAACCCCCTACACTAGGGTACGCCGTAGGTCCAATGAAAAGTGAAATATAGATTATTTAGAATTTGGCAGGGTGTTTTCTTGTGTAAAAGTGAATTTTAAGGGTGGTTTGTCCGCTTCAACTTTTTGGTTTGAGCCCTTCTTGCTATGCAAAAATGGACTTTTATATTTATATGCAAAACATAGCTTAGCCCCGCTAAAGTAACGGCTTCATTTGCACCTATCATCAATTCTTGATCGTCTTTTTCAGGATGGCTTCTCCTTGTAAACCAAGTGGGTCGAAACCCGCAACTAGACAGAGCTCTGGATCCAAGTTGGCCGCCTTTGTTGGCGGTGGACGAGAGTTTACCGAGAGTGAGGTGCCTATGTATCGCGGCGTGATGAAGAGGGGAATCCTTCTCCAAGAACTCAGGGGCATCCGGGAGGGTGTTGACAAGCGGGGGTACCCAGTGCGAAGGATCTGACCCTCATGGTGCTTGCCCAGTGGAAGAAATCAAGCGCCCAGTTTGCACCTCCAGTGGTTGTTATTGACAGGTCCGTGACCAGAAGGATAGATAATTTTTGGAAGAAGGTTAGTGAAGTGGTGAGAGACAGAGCAACTAAAGCAGTAAAGGAATTCGTGGAGAAGAATATGGACAGGCTGTTTGACATAACGGCCTGCCCTCACACGATCTTCCACTGCAAGGACCAGGAATCCCACTGCTCCAACCCCCAGCTGTGCCACGCGAGAGCACACGTGCAGTGTGACTGCCCCCCTGGCCAGCAAAGTCCCTACTTTATACCTGCAGTGGCTGTACTACCAGAGAATCAATGTTGGGGAGGAGAGTGCAATGATGATGACAGGGGTAGACAAGAATGAGACGCACAGACAAGTGAAAGCAGCAAAGAGAAAGCAGTTGGAAGAGGAGGCTAAGCTGAAGAAGCAGAAGCAGAAATATGAAAAGGTCAAACGTCTTGAGCTGCAGGAGCAGAGTTCCGGGGCCAGGCTAAAGATCACCAGGATTTGAGGAGGGACGGAGGAGTCGTCACCCTGCACTCAGAGGAAAGAGGCAGGAGCAACAGGAGGCTGCCATACTGGTAGCCCCGACTGCTCGGGGAGAGGCTGGGGTCCCTGGCACCCCCTTGTGATGCGTACTTGGACAGGCCAGCTGCAAGAAGAAAACAAAATGCCAGTCCGGAACCTGGCGCTGGAAAGACCCGGGTTCAAACGTTCCGCCCACTGCTGCTGCTGCCTTAGCTTTGGATCCTCCAGGACCTTATCGCTGACGGCCCCCTCTCTCCAGACATGTCGTCCCTGGTCTGCGATCCTAACAAGCTGAAGAGGGCCAGGCAGGATGCCATGGCATCGGCCAGGGACCTTGCCCAGGGGAAGCACCAGGGTACGAAAATAGTTGGATTGGGTTACGATGGGAGGAAGGACAAGACCAGGGCGATGGTGCCCGCAGCTATGGGAAACTGCACCAAGGTTGATCAGGGAGGAGCATGTGTCAGTGACAGAGGAGCCATCTGGAAGGTACCTTTGGCACTTTGTACCAGAGGACCCGGTGCCACCTGAGAAAGCCTGCGTTCAAGGTGGCTCAGGCTCTCTATGATCTGCTGGTGACATACGATCCACCGACTCAATGATCGTACTGCAAGGTGACTCAAAATAGGGCCAACACGGGTGAAGGGTGGTACTCACGCCCATTTGGAGAAGATGCTGGGACGCAAGCTCTTCTGGAGCATATGCGTGTTGCACACAAACGAGTTGCCCCTGCGCCACCTTATCACCAGCATCGACGGGCCTACCTCATCTGACACTGGGCTTCACGGGTCCAGTGTGCAGTCTGCTGTCCAGCGTGAATGAGATGCAGTACAACGCAGAGTTCAGAGGAGTGACAGGCGGTGAAGATATCACGGAGATACCGGAGTATATTTCCCGGTCAACATGGGCCCCTGACCAGCAGGTTCCTACCAGCTGGTCCAGGCTGTGAAGCGGGGCGTTCTCCTGTCCGAGCTGCAGGAGATCAAGTGTGGCAAGGTGTCCTACTCATGATGGCTCACCACAGCCCAGTCGCTCGTGTACATGTGGACCAGAAAGCGTGCACTGACTGGCAAAGAACTGAACACCCTGGAAATCCTAGTCAAGTACTGCCTGCAGGTGTACTTCAAACTCTACTACGACATCAAGGTTTACCACAGATTAGAGGACGGCCCCAAGCACATCCTCACGCAGCTCAGAGTGATGAGGTCGCAGCCCAAGAAGGTCCAAACAGCTGTGACCTTCTACGTGCGGACAGGAGCATGGTTCGCACACTCAGAATGTGTCCTCCTCTCGCTGATGGCGAGTCAGAGTGAGAACGACCGCAGGTTCGCCGTGACGCAGATTTTGAAGCTGAGGGCTGGCGAGGAGTATGGGGACACCAGTGTAAGACCTCGCATCACACCCAAGCTGAACTTGTCAGCCACCAGCTTGCAGACACTGATCAGCTGGCAGCCTGGCCAGGTGCACGAGCCGGCATTCACCTGTTCACTGTCCGGGGATCAGATCCAGGAGATCCTGGTCAAGCCGTACGAGGTTCCGGAGTTCTCTATCCACACTCAGAGCACCGAAAGAGTCGTGAAGCAGGTGACAGAGGCTGCGGCAGCAGTGGTGGGGCAGCAGGCCAGAGAAGGGGTCATCCGGGCTCTGGCCCACCACCGGGAGACCATGCCCTGCTTTAGGTCTAAGAAGGACACGATGGACACGTTTTAGGCCAACGTAGAGGCTGTGACACTGTGATGTAGTGCCTGATGAACCAACTGATCAGAAAGAGCATACCACGCTAGTCATTTGGAACTCATATTGGTGCATAATGCAATAAACAGGACCAACCGGACACTGCGTACTCATTTAAGCATTATTCGATAAGGGTGCAATATAAAAGTACGATGTTGCATAGTAAGAATTGCTCAAATGCAAAAATGGAAATAGATAAAATCGTCTTAGAATTCCATTTTACATAGGAAATTGGCATGCCAAAGTTGAGAAAAAGAATTTTTGTTATACGGCGTATCCTACCCTACACTCATCTCTACTAACCTCAACATATCCATAACAGCCTCTTCTTTACTCCCCATATACTCCTATCATCTCCACTCATCTCCTATAGTTTCTTCTTTCACTCCTATGTAAACGTCACTACGTCACTTCAGCGACTTTCTATTAGGAACTGAAAACCTACGAAAATTCGCTTCGATATCCTTCCTGGTTACCGAGTGAACAGTGAAGTTGAAAACAGGCGCTCCGACTTTGGGGCCCTTGTGCAACAGGCCAATATTCCGTGCGCAGTCCAGATTTACAGTCTCTATGTGTACACATATGTGCTTCGTAATTGCAATATGAAGCCAATATGTATCAATCTCTTAGAATCTGTGACCAGCAATGTGAGGAAGTGAATATGGTAAATATGGGGGCATACGCTATGCTGAACGTGGCCTT
>JACEEZ010016793.1:132244-134744 GCA_016584305.1 Chionoecetes opilio
ATTAAGTTGTGAGGCTAGCTCTTTTATCTGCATATTCTAGTATAGATATGGTGCAATAGTTGAACAAGCACATTACCAAACAAATAATATTAAAACATGGATAAACTATTCACAATGTGGATATTCTCGTTAAAAAGAACGCCAGAAGAATGATTAGTAACATATCAAATCAATCAATCATTGGGGGCATACGACATAAACGCCCCCCGTCACCTCGCCTACCCTACGACACCACTCCCGGGGGTCACCACGCGCGAGTCCCCATGGAGGCTCCTTTCCCATACCAAGCAGCTCTCGACAAGAAATATCAACTTGCCCCAACCACGAGCCTTGTGGGCGCCCCCTTGGCCTCCTCCACGCCGGATTCTTTCTTACAGAAACAACCCGATGGGAAGGATCGGTTTAAGGGTAATGTACCACATGCGCTGGCGCTGGCGCACGCGCTGGCATGGCGCTGACGGACTATGCAGGTAATAGGCCTCGATTCAGTCTCACGGTGCAATCGCGCTGATTTTACACGTAATCATTCCAGTTATACCCCATGATTTTACGAAGACAATTATTACCAAAGGCATCGATTCGTCACTCCAAGTCGCTATTCAGTGTCCATGTTTCACAACCATAGAGTAAGACAGGGATCACAAGCGACTTGAAGATCCGGATCTTTGTCCTCCTGCACAGGTACCGCCAACGCCAAATACTCCTCCTGAGCCAGTCCATAGCACCGTGGGCTATGCCAATCCGCCGTAAGATTTCTTGACGTGACCCGCCGTTATTATGGACTGCGCTACCAAGGTATGTAAAACTTTCCAAGATTTCAATGTCCTTGCCCCACGCATAAACAGACTGTACTGTTTCATCTAGTAAACCTCCAAACACCTGGACTTTGATTTCAAGTCAGGAAACCTCAAGTCTCAAAGGCTTTGCCTTCTCGTGCAGCGCCTCGAGAGCCATCACCAGGGACTCAGCAAAGATTGCTGCATCATCGGCAAAAACAAGATCAGTGATTTTGGTGTTGCCGAGGGATGCTCTACAAACATAAGAACATAAGAAAATAAGGAAGCTACAAGAGGCCACGAGGCCTACACGTGGTAGTTCCTGTCATACACCATGGCCAACACTTTGATCTACAACTTTCCCCAATACCCAGTCCATGCAAGTGTTGAAAAGTGATGGGGCAAGGACGCACCCTTGCCTCACTCCTATATTCACAGGAAAGAAGCTGGATACACCTCCCTCACACTTCACAGCACTCTCAGTCCCAGAGTACAGACCAGTCATCAAACCAATAGTCCTTAACGGAATCTTGCGAAGTCGCAGAAGATCCCAGAGTGACTCACGGTGCACTGAGTCAAACGCCTTCTTGAGATCAACATAGGCTGCAAGCATCCCCTGTCGAAACTCACGTCGGCATTCCAACAGGACACGAAGCGCTAGGATACGGTCCGTTGTTGACTTACCAGGCGTGAACCCAGACTGCTGAGGTCTCTGATGCTTCAGCAGATGACTGCGGATCCGTGTTAGCAATAGATGGGCAAGCACCTTGCCTTGCACGCTGAGTAGTGTAGTACCGCGGTAATTGTTGCAGTCCTGACGGTCCCCTTTCCCTTTCCATATAGGGACGACCAGTCCCCTTTTCCAGTCAGGAGGAATGGTACCTGCTTGCCACACGGCAGTCAGGGCAGCATGCACCCCGCGGATCATGGACTCACCCCCAGCTTTGAGGAGCTCCGCACTGATATTACAAACACCAGCTGCCTTTCCACAGCTCAACTTTGCTACAGCCTCTCTGACTTCGTTGCTCGGCATCCACTGCCTGTAACCCAGTGGTGTGAAGCTGCTCAATTGGAGGGTCCACCGTAAACAACTGCCCAAAGTACTCAGCCAAACGAGCCATCTGCCCATCCATGTCCGATACGAAGCGCCCATCTGCTGCTCAAATAGCACTTCCCGAGATGGAGACTTGGAATGGAGCTTCTTCAGGGCTTGGTAAGCGGGTCGGAGGTCATTAGCGTTCAAATGGCCCTCGACATCCTCAGCGAGACTCCTGACATACCTCTCCTTGTCTCTCCCTAGGAGGGTTCTAGGCCGGCGTGGCAGAGCCCTGTGCTGGTCCCGGTTCCCAGCAAGCCTGGCAGCGCAACTCTCCTCGATTTTCTCCAGCGTTTCCGTCGAGACAAAACCACGCCTTGACCTCGGGCGCTCCCCAATACACTCCTTGCTAGCCTGTAGAGTTTCGCGTTTGAAGATATCCCACAGTTCTACAGGGTCCTCGAGGGCACCGAGCACATCAAACCGATTTGAGACAGCTACTGCATAATGACGTAACATATTATGCAGAAGATAAATTATGAATGTTTAGTGAAAACATAAGTGATGGACAGGAGTTTATGCATTAAATATTGAAGTTTATTTTGCATTTTTCAAATAAATATGTTTATAAATATTTCAAATTTGAACTATGATTGCAAAGTTTTGTTAAATAAATGAATAAAACAAA
>JACEEZ010016793.1:139744-144744 GCA_016584305.1 Chionoecetes opilio
ATGAAAGCTGACATTTTATGTAGGATAGCCATTTGGTGATAAAAGACGATGAGGAGAGCTTGGAAACTACTTGTAAACAAGATGATCAAGAGGAAACAAAGGGTGGTATGGCGAGATGGAAGACTGGAGCTGCAAGGAATGAAAGCATCAAAGGAAGATGATATGAAAATGAACAAATGGTGAATATAGCAAAATTGCGCAAAGCTATGACACTAGATGACCGCCTGAAGGAAAGGCATATGACATTACCATGAGTGTAAGGTATTCAATTATCTATTGACACATGTCATAAAAAACACATTTATAATAAATATAATGAGCCGGACCATTTCAGGATGATGGTCAAAAAGTTCAAGATATAATGTAGTGCTGGGATAGGGAAGATGTGTGTATGGTCCTTTAAGGTATTTAGGAAATGGCTGCAGAGACGTTTTCAACAGCAATGTGTGAGCTATAAACTAACCTTGTTTTTTTCCGTCAGTGCGAGATGAATGGTCAGGCGTACAGGAAATGCTACATGTGGTTGTTCGTGGACCGCAAAATGACCTTCACCTTGATTGTCCTGATTTGGTTGCCACTGGCGAGCCCCTTACCTGCACCTTCTCCATCTTGAGAACATCTGGCCTCGCTCTCTCACTCAAGATCCAAGATACGCAAGATCAGCATGATTATGTTCTACCAGGTTAGCTTATCCCCGTTTATGTATAAACATATGTCGGTGGACTTTGCATAAACACAAATTTGCAGGTTTCCGCACTTAAGGGGAGGCTCACCCTCTGACAAAAAAAAAAGACAAAAAAAAGCATAAGATCTTTCAACATGAAACTTTCAGTGTATATCCAAATTCTCAATGTCGACTTTAGGTGAGCAGGAGAATGTGGTACGTCATGACGTCTGACGGTATGACGTCATAAGGTTTTTCATGACGTCACAACTTCCTGTGTTTTTTTTTTTGTCGTAGAGACACCTGCTTCTACATGGAAATACTCAAATACCATACGAAGAGCGTGTAATTTAGTTTTTTTTTATATTCCCAATAAGTAATGAGTTATCGAGGCCATAAAAAGCACCTCACGTGAAGTCACGCCGATCGCCATTTAAAAAAAAAAAAAAAATTCCCTAACACTCAAGTTTTTCACTTTATCGAAAAAAACAAAATGACACGATGAAGGCACAACCAATAAGTATTAACATGAACGTTTACAAGCAGTTTCAATCATTTGTCAATTTTTGACAATTTTTTTAATGTAAACATTTCTTGTTTTGAGATACAGGCGTTTAAAGTTTTCAGTACAATGTAAAGTAGCTATTTATTTCATGATTGGCATTATTTTCACACACAAAGCTCTATAGCTTATATTGATACTATACACAACAAATCGAAATATAATTCTAATATTTACTACCTTCGCCCCCCTATCCTTCCGCCCCCTCTTCCCCCCATCCTTCACTTCACCTTCGTATTTCCCACATTTTCTTGAGTTTCTGCTTTCCTGTAAGCGTCATGGTGTGATCTTCAGAGGTTGGTACAACCTTCAGACCTTGTTGTAACAACAAGAAATAATAGCGTTGATAGCTATTGACAGGCCAGACGTTGACAGCCAGCGGAGCAGCACGAAAAACTCCCTTGGTATTTTTAGGGTGGGAGCAGGGCAGGAGCCGCAGGCTATTCTTGCCAGATGTCTCTAGAATTTCACTCACCCATACAACTCCGAAACACGGAAGAAAACAAGGAAAAACGAGCTTTATATACAGAAGCACATGGCCCATACTCGCGCGCGCCCTTTAAACGGTTACGCCCCTTCTCCCTTTAAAAGCCACGTGGGCGGCGTAGTAAGTTCGCGAGCGATTTAATTCGCGTTCATATATGTTGCTACATCATGTACGCTTGAAATCCGCTCAAATCTCAATTTAGATTTTTTTCATATATTTCGACCTAATCAGAGGGTGAGCCTCCCCTTAAATTTGCCTAATCAGTCAAAAAACACCAGTATGTATGTGGTGTATCACAAACTCAATAAGTCTTTAATCTCTCAACTAGTATATACCTTTCATACAGATACTCATCCACTCTCATTTCCAGCTTTGACATTAATTGTCATGCTTATCGCTATCATTTTTTTTATTATCTAATGAATAAGTACTTGTTAAAACACTTACATTTGAGATATAATGCATGGTGGCATGCATATAGCATAAGCAAATAAGTGTCTCATCTTTCCATGAAAAAAAGAAAGAAATTCAAGCATTATTAATATTTTACACAACTGCTATATATGTCAGTCAGTAGTCACTTCTAACATATATAATGCCTTGCATTACTATTATAATTTAATTACAACTATTATCACACAAGTGTAACAAGTATTATAACTTCCATACAGGATATTTTCATGTACTTAACATAAAAAGAACCAGTATATTTTTAGGAACGTCATAACCATATAATTATATATATGTAATGTATCATAGAATACTGTATCTCTGGACTGCGCACGGAATATCGGCCTGTTGCACAATGGCCCCAAAGTCGGAGCGCCTGTTTTCAACTTTACTGTTCACTCGGTAACCAGGAAGGATATCGATGCAAATTTTCGTAGGTTTTCAGTTGATAATAGAAAGGATTCAATTTAAAAAAAAAAAAAAACATAATTTATTTGTCCAGTGCAATGTATATATATATATATATATATATATATATATATATATATATATATATATATATATATATATATATATATATATATATATATATATATATATATATATATATATATATATATATATATATATATATATACTGTATATATATACACACACACAAACTAATAAACAATACATTCACTATGCCAGGCAACACCTACATAATATACAAACTATTTAATGAACTAGGCTACACACTAACAAACAATAAACTAACTATACCAGGCTACACCTCATCATCATCATTATAAAAAACACGTGTCCGTGTTTACAAGGGTGGGCAGGGTAGAGAGAGAACAAACAGTAGAAATAGTAAAGATCACCCAGTGAAATGGGTCACAGCATTTCACTCTCTCATTCAAGCCCTCAGATATCATCGACTTCCCCCCAAACGCAAATTTTCCACAACAACATAAGTCGCTTCACCTGAGTGTGAGCTATATTAGTTCATTGAACTAATGAACAATAAATACAAAACACTCAGCCTTCAACTTTTAGTCTTCTACTACTTGCAACCAGTCAGCTTTTTCTTCTTGTCTGTGTTCTGGTTGCGAGACTCATTTGCACTGTTCTTACGCTTGGCATGCAATTCACTGTTCTTTTCTTTGCTGTAATTAGATGTGAAAGCATTGAACAGGGTACCTGCCATTGATAAGTACACCTTCTCGAGAAAACAGTGGTTGTTGGCACAGCGCAATGTGGCCAGCTGATCGTCTTCCTCCCTAAGGGTGACAATGACCTTTTGGAAGGCCGCCTTGGGCTTGGTGCAGCCGAACAGGGCATACCTCGTCGCCTTCTCCTTCCAAAGTCACCTGTATATGTGGCACACGTCTTTGGTGAGAGAGACAACGAACTGGGAGGGACACACCGGCCTCCCGCGACTCAACAAATCAGTGAATGATTTCACGGCGACGACCACATCCTGCCCGCGTAACTCCACATCCCCGTCGTCACCCACTTGTACGTTCACCTCGACATGTTAACGTGAAGTCTCCTCGTTCACGAAGTTGTCATAGTAGGACCCACACATGTGAATGTTTAAGACCGAACGTGCCAGGTAACCGGCACGTAACCAATTGATTTTGACAGAAATGCTTAAATAGGTAGCAACCTTTTATGTCACACTAATAAAAACGTGCACGGAGAAATAACAAATACAAAAAAACACACTTACGGAGACGATTGTGGTAGTGCAGTTTCCCTCACCGATATTTCTAGGGAAACTGACGCTCCCCGTTGGGGTTAGTTGGCCGGTATGCAGCACGGCGATTTCAAAACACTGGCGCGTAAACAGTCAGAGATATAGTGGTCTGTGAATGTATATATAATTATAGGTATATCTTTCGGGTTACCGTGAGAACCAAGTACAGCTAAGCACTTTGTAAGCTTAAGCAATTAAAAAGCGCAGAACAATAGGATCTATGTCAGCCTGTTGTGGCTAGCATTATTGTCAACGTCAGATGTTGACGAGAGAAGAAACGGCGAGAGCAAGGAGGAGAAGGGCGTGAAAGAAGGGAGAACATCTCGGATCACAGCACTACCAGGACGCTCATCTTACGAGCTCCACCAAGACTCACTGGCTAGCTCACTACATATATGGTTGTAATAAATCTAAGTTCCTTATTGGACTAGGACGAAGAAGTACCATTTTAACTTAGCCCAAACAAGCCTCTACAATTACCCAGACCTATATATATATAATATATATATATATATATATATAATATATATATATATATATATATATATATATATATATTATATATATATATTATATTATATATATATTATATATATATATATATATATATATATATATATATATATATATATATATATATATATATATATATATATATATGTATATATATATATATATATATATATGTATATATATATATATATATATATATGTATATATATATATATATATATATATATATATATATATATGTATATATATATATATATATATATGTATAATATATATATTATATATATATATATATATATATATATATATATATATATATATATATATATAATATTATATATATATACACAGATAATATATATATACTAGCCGCAAAGCCGCCCTCCGGGCGGACTTTTTGGCTAGCTCCTGCGGAGGGCTCTTGGTGGGCCTTCGGCCCACCACCTGTGTTTGGTGTGCCTTCGGCCCACCAAACATGGACTCTCCAGATAGCCCCTTCTAACTTTCCTGAAATCATGGATGTAGAAATGTATGTATTCCCCCCACCCATTCACTCACCCATTACCCATCACCCCCCACCCAT
>JACEEZ010016793.1:152244-189744 GCA_016584305.1 Chionoecetes opilio
TGATTGATTGATTGATGTGCAAGTCACAAAAAAATCGGTGCAAAAATGACGAAGGGGATAGACTTCAATATTGTTACAAAGGTAAAAAACTAAAAAAACAAAAAATTAAGTAATAATAGTACGATTCACTTGAAACTCAAGTGTGTTAAATAGGGCATTAATATGCACAACACATATACAAAAACTAAGGCCTTCTGGCTATTTTGAAATCCATTGCAAACTATCCCCTTTATCTATTATTGCTTACCTACGCCAGAACTGGAACCCTCAAGTGGGTTTTCTCAAGTCTCAATTAGGTGTAAACGTTGAAGGCCAACAAAAAACCTGATGTATCACAAATATACCCGCAACCCCACCTATATTTGCAGGGGACCAAGTGAAATAATCACATAACTATATATATGCATTCTAATGAAGCAGTAATATGCACAAAAACATAAATTTGTGTTGTCAAGCGCCAAGGCTACATTGTTGAGGCATCATTTAATATATACCTGTAGGTAATAAAAGCTTTCTTATTGTTCACACGCCTTGTCACCAACCAGAACTGGAGACCAAGGTATACGGGCACACCTGGTCGTCTACTGATTCTCCGCAGTCATCTACGGTGTTGGACACGTGTGACGCTGTGTACATGCTTGACACTTCACCAATCGGCGAGGATGAATACCTGGCTGTGGTGGATGGATGGCTTGCAGCGGAGTCCAAGGTGTATTGCAACGTAAGTGACTTCTGAAACGTAAATTTTAAAGTGTACGACAGGCTGTTGGCGTTGCTTAATGATGTGAGTGTCGCTAGTTTTGAGCGCCTTGGGAAATAGTAATATATTTTTAATGGTTAGTTCCGTATTGTGAGTTCTAGAGACATAAAATACAAGTAATTACTTGACGCAATAATTGTCGTTAGTCCCCTTAAGCGAGGGAGTTGATAATATCATAAGGATGAATGTTTTGTGCAATGCTGACGTGTGTTGACCTGCGTTGTACTAAAAAGCGAGAACTTTAGTAGCTTTTGTTTTGTGCACTCGTAGTTATTTTAGGCTTATGCCTAGAGTGAAATTACATTTTGATATATTGAGTGAGGGCGACGAAAGGACTTATGAATAATAATTTTAATCGAAAAGATTTTAAATACATCAATCACTAATAATTATATAATTGATCATAAAAAAAAATCAATACATGCATATAAAACACGGATAAAAAATAACACAAATATTAATAAATATATGTAATTCCAAATTCATATACTTTTGAAAAAACAACCTTCTCTATAAAATAAATGGTACTGCCCCTCACACTATACGAACATCCCCCAATTACCAAAGCGAGAAAGTAAAATAAAAAAATTTCACATCATCGTTAAGATGTTAAGATGCGGTGAGTTATTGACCATGAAATGGTATAATTGGGAATTTTATTACTATTGAGATAAACTGATAAAGATACAGATATCAAATAGATGATATATATATATATATATATATATATATATATATATATATATATATATATATATATATATATATATATATATATTATATATATATATATATATATATATATATATATATATATATATATATATATATATATATATATATGCTCCTAATTATTAAATAACCATGTGTCATATCAGTGTAGCCGATACGAAAGCGTGTCAGCACAATTTCCCATCTACGAGAAAGCCAACGGAAACTCCATTTTATACAAACATGTCTTATGTGACGTTACATCTTTCAAATAACACCAGCAATCACAGTTAGTTACCGGTGGGCGAATATTATCAGCAGGTACTGAAAACAAGGCCAAAGTAGCCCTATTAGTAACAACCTCTACCGTGCTAGAGCACTGGGTAGGTAGATATTATAAATTATGTACATGTTTAATCACACACATATGTTAGTAGCTACCAAGAAACCCTAAAACAGTGAAATGGAAGACCTAACATCATTATTGTGTGGGTGTAACAGATTCACAGAGTGGTAGCCCACATTTCACATCCATACACCAGCTTTGAATGAAATATAGGGTATAAGTAGTCGAAGGAACGTTGGACAGTCAGCTTCCCAAAAGGAGTGAATAAGATCATCAGGATATTCTTAGATTAAACACTATCAACCTTGACAGAAATCAAGTGAGATAGATATACTACTTATATCTAATATCAAACACGAGCACCAGCAGGCAGGGCTTGTCCCTGCATGGTATTTGATTCCAATAAGTCAGGTTCTGGTGACCTTCAGGGGTCCCCTGCCTACTCACATCGATCTGAGGAATTGGGGCGTCTTCTATCTCCACCCCTACACACCCGAGCCTCTGAGCTGTTTTCGTTGCCAACGCTTCGGGCACCATCAGGCCAGCTGCACGCGTTCTCAGACGTGCGGCATTTGCAGTGGCCCTCATCCTACTCAGTCATGTCTGGAGAAGTACAGGGCCAAACAAGAGATAACACACAGATACCCCAACTGTGGCCAGGCTCACTATGCCTGGAATCCCAGTTGTCCTGTACGCCTCGCTCGTGTCAACCAGGGCAGGGAACAGCAGGCGAGTTGGGTACAGGCTAGCAGTGTACCACAACAGTTCCTGCTCATCCGGGCGCCTTCGTGTGGGGCAAGCAACGCCTCCCAGACACTACCGCTGTCCCTCAGCAGCCCCCACGCCAGGAGGACTTCCCGCCCCTGCTGCAGCCAACTCCTCCGCCTCAGCCTCAGCATCCGGTTCCCCCCCTCCACCCAGCTTCACTCGTTCTGCTCCCCCGCCTCCACCTCAACCGCAACCTCTCCAGACTCCCCCAGGAAACTAGAGATCCCCAATACTGGTCACGTCGAACATCATGCGCACCTTCGCCATGGAACTGACACTGTCAATTGCCAACATTATCAGTCAAACTTCCGGCGTCACCATCAATACTCAGGCCCTGAAATCCACAATCAGCAAGATCACAGACAAGATCGTTCAGAAGATGTCAGAGCAAGCCCACCACCTCCATCCGAACCTCATTACTTCCACCCCTCAACCAGCTCATGCCAGCCCAGTTCGTCCGACCACGGCCATAGATACCCCAGAATTACCTCCGATCCTACCAGTTGCTGTCTCCGACTCTGCCACTGGAACGTTAACGGCCTCAGATCCCAATTCGCCTCCCTCATCGAGGCAGCCCACCGGGACTCAATAGATGTCTTCCTACTCCAGGAGACACTGCTGCCACACACCTCACACCTCAAGCTCCCAGGCTACTCTTCTTTTCATATCCCTCGTACTCCCGGTACCTCCCGAGGACTAACTATCTTTACCAAACACTACCTTCGTTGCCTACGCGTTGACACCCTCATCCACTGCGGTGAGGGGGTGGAAGTCCTTGCAGTTACCCTCACCTCCCACACTTCCCTCTTCACATATACAATTTGTTCCGCACCTCCACGGCCACTTTGGACCTTAATGACCCTTTTACGCTTGCTGTCAACGAGCCGTTGGCTCTAGCGGGTGACCTTAATGCACATCATCCCATGCTCGCCTCTCTTTTTCCAGCAAATGAGGCCGGTCGTCACCTACTTGGGATGCTGCATAATTCTGACCAGGTCACACTTCTCAACGATGTTTCTATCCCCACACTCATTCACGAAGGCAGATTGGACCTCGCCATTGTATCCGCCTGCCTAGCCCCCAGGTCTTCATGGGCGATTCATCCCCTCCTCACCAGTGATCACTTCGGCGGGCTGGTGGATGTCCATGTAGCTCTTGTTCAAACTCCACCGCAACATACCCGCTTTCATATGAGAGATGCCAAATGGGGATTGTTTCTGAGCTCATCTGAGGATCTTTTTACCAACGAGTCCACACCCTGCCTCTTGACGCCCAAGCAGACAGGCTCTCTGCTATCATCCTTCAAGCAGCCCACCTTTCCATTCTTGTCAGCAAACCCCATGCCCGCCTCTATAAGGACCGTTGGATCTATTGCCCCAAGGAAATCAACCGCCGTGTTAATGCCGATCGCAAACAGTTCCGTCGCCAGCCTTCCCCTTCCATCCGCAGCTACCCCCAAAGCGTTGTTCGCCATGCACAGGCAGTCAAGACCCGCCTCCGCAGCCATGCTCTCCTCCACTGGTGCCAGGGTATCTCTTCCCACACACCCCTCGGATGTATGTGGAGACGCGTTCGGGCCATATACTCCTCTGGTCCTCCCCCGCTGCCCACTCATCCTGCTCCAGCTGAGGAAGCCGAAAGACTGGCCAAAATTTTCGCTGCCCGCACTTCCCTAGCCACTTTTCCTTTTGAGACCCGGCATATGCAACAGCTTCTTGCTGGTTCCCGCACTGCCACCATTCACGCTGCCTGCGCAGAAGAAGCGGAGTCTGATGCCCCATTCACCACATATGAGTTGACTGCGGCCTTGTACAACCGGCCAGACACCGCTCCCGGATCCGACCAAGTCACCTACTCTATGATCTATCACCTCGGCCTCAAGGGCAAGGCTGCCCTCCTTGCACTCTTCAACCTCTCCCTTGCCACTGGACCGTTGCCTGCTTCCTGAAAAACTGCCACTATCCAGCCTATCCCCAAGCCCCAAAACCCTGGAGCCATGAGACCGATTTATCTAATCAGCTTCCTTTCTAAGATCCTGGAGCGCCTGGTTCTGGTGGCAGATTGGCGAGCTCCACCCCTCCCTTTTTGCTTACCAGGCGAACAGGAACACAGCTACGTGCCTGATGACCCTTCTTGGTGCCCTGCGTTCCCGGTCAGGCCTTGTTATATTTTTAGACCTCGAGAAGGCCTTTGAACTAGCATATCCCTCTGTCATCCTGGAACTTCTCGCCATCAAGGGAGTGCGCGGCTGCCTTCTTCAATGACTGTCTGACCTCCTCACAGATCGCTCAGCCCGGGTACGCTTTCAAGGAAGGCTCTCAACACCTCGCCCCCACAGCCTAGGCACTCCTCAAGGCAGCTAACTGTCTTAGCCCTTTCCTATATAACATCCTCATGGAAGGGCTGTTCATCGCTAACTATGGGAGAGGAGTTCAGCTTCTCTGCTATGCTGACGACTTGGCCCTCGTTTTTCCTGGACGGTGAATACCTCAACAGATATCAGCAGCCTTAGACTGCCTCCAACAACGCAGCACCTGTCTGGGGCTCAAAGTCAACCCGGAAAAGTCTCGCTATAATGACCTTAGGCCAACCTCCACCTCCTCAGCCACTCCAGCTCGGTCGCACTATCCTACAGTACGCCCCCACACATCAATACCTTGACATGTGGCTCGACTCGAAACTTTCATTCACAACACATGTCTGCTATGTTCGAGAACGTGTCAAAGCACGCACCAAGGCTCTTCTCTTCTTTTCTTGCGGCAGCAACGGTGCGCCCTGCAACATCACCCGCTTCTTTTACATAGCCGCCATTCGTTCTCTTATCGATTACTGTGTTCCCTGTCTTCCTGGAATCTCGGATGCTATCTTTCAGTCCCTTGAGGTGGCTCAGAATGATGCAATGCGGGCCATTCTGAATGCTCCTCGTTGGACACGCATCGTCACCCTGCTTGCAGAATGCGAACTCCTCCCCATCAGACACCGTATCTACGCTAGAGCAGCACTAGCTATGGCCAGATACCTCAGGACCCGCCCCAACTCCAGTCTTGCGGCTCACCTTCGCCACGCCTTCCAGCGTTCTCCGAATACCCGCCCCGATGGCGACTGGGTCCACGCCATAGCTGATGCAGCACGAGCGATTGGAGTGGCTGACTTGGTCCAATGTGATCCGGATCTGGCCGTCCCAGACCATTTTCCGCCGCCTTCTTGGGCTCCCAAGACCTTCCAAGTCATTCCCGTCTCGCACTCACCCAAATCAACAACTACCTGCCCTTCTCCGCCAGGAGAGTCTAGCCACAATTGCCCCTCTTTCTACTCCCGCCACCCGTCTCTACTTCACTGATGGCTCGACTAGCGAAAATGGCAAGTCTGGTTCCGCCTTTGTCAGTGGTGCTCTCCAGCGATCACTTCGTCTCCCTGACAATTCCTCTGCATTCCAAGCGGAACTTGTGGCGCTGCTATCTGCCCTTCACCATGCTTGTGAGTCACCCGTTCCTGAAATTCACCTTTTTTCTGACTCACTCTCTGCTCTTCACTCCCTTAATGCTACCACCTTCAAAGACAATGTCCAACTCCTGTCTTCCACCTACCATCATCTCCTGACATTGTATTGCCTAAACTCAGATGTTTTCCTTCATTGGGTGCCAAGCCATGTCGGTGTATCTGGTAACGAACGATCAGACGAGGCAGCACGGAGAGCCAGCACAGCGCCGGAAGTTACCTTTCCCCTCCTCCCCAGTTACGACCAGATAAAGTCTTTTGTCAACCGAGCTGCTCTTCAGGCCTCCCAACTTCTTTTCAACGGCGCTGTGGAGCATGGCTCTCGTTCTGCCACATGGTACATCACAGCCACCAGACAAACGCCTCACCTCCACCTTTACCGGTTCACTCCACCTGTAGTACGACAGCTGGTCCGACTAAGGCTCGGCTTCCATTGCTCCACCCAAATACTTGGTGACACCCCTGCCCCCTATCCTCACTGTTTCGCAGAGCCACAAAATCCCCTTGAGCACTACCTGCTCTACTGCCCAGCATCCCACTCACTTCGCCATCTGATCCCTGCCTCCCCAGAGCCGGATTATATACGGGCTACACGTGTCGTTGCCTCCTCTCCTTTACCTACGTTCGCTGCCCTTGTTTCCTCGAACCCTCTCCCCCGTTAACATTTATAAATACCGAACACTCCGACGGGCTTTCTATTTAGCCCGTTCTTCTCTCACAAGGAAAGCAATAGGAAAAAAACTGAAGAAAAAAAATTCCAATAAAAATAAAATGTTAGATCCTGGTGAATTCCTCGGTTTCTGCAAAAAGGAGCATCCCATAATCTTCAGTTTGGAAAAATACGAGGTCAATGACTTTTCACAAGCTAACAAACTATCAATGAGCACTTGAAACGTCCTGCTGCAGATATCTTCGAAACAACAATGAACAAAAATTATAATGAATCATCCACATATACGAGTAATGTATAAAGCACCTCTTTTGATAGAATATCAAGTGCCATCAATGGCATCAATGGCCACAGTAAAGAGAATCACGTTCCAAACTAAGTTTTATAAAAAACATGAAAGCGAGAAAACGGATGAAAACGTATTCCGAACTAAGACTTTAGAAGTCTAATTGATAAATAAAAATATTCAAATTAAGACACGCATACGGCCTCTCAGATGGAATTCCTGCAAAGAATACAGGATACTGGGTCATAATCACTCTTTAGATCATTAGATAAAGCTATGAAGTGTTACATACAGATATTCCACAGCCTCTTGTCCTTGTAGTTTGTCCATAGTTGATCTTATATTTTCTGTTGCATCTCTTACCCATCTATCTAACTCATTGGTACTGCTTAGCCTCCCTGAGTTTTTTTCTAAATGGTGGGGGCTGGACGGGACCACACCATATTCTGAGGCTGTTGGCTACTAGCCAATATCTGTCCCAACTCAGAGTTGCTAAAAAATGCCTGTTGGCATCAATGAAGTTTTGCCCTGCCCCTGATGTCATAGTTACACCTTGATCCTCCTTCACTTTCAATATACACTTTGCTATCTTCTCTTCCTTCCACTTTGATATACCAAAAATTGTTTACATGGCTCGATACACTATACACCGGACCATAGCAGGAGTTTTCTATCACAGTACACAAGGGGGCATGGAGGGGAAAAGAAAAAAAACTACGGTCTGCTACCAATTATATAATGAGTTGAACTTCCCCTGCCCACCTTAACTGCTTGGATAACCAAAAACTCGCGATGAGAATGTTAATGCTGTCTTATTGAACATCCTGCTTGGGCTTACAAAACACCATATTCCAAATATGGTGTTTTCATAATGTAATATTCCAAAACACCCCGGGAAACAGGACTACTGTGACATATGGATTACCACAGTTACCTTCCCCAGGTTTCCCCAGGTACCCATTTATCAACCCCAAAAGGGAGGAGCTGGGCTAGCTCGTTAACCAACTAACAGCTGGGTTAGCTCGTTGCCGACTTGCCCTGGCCCGGATTCGACCCAGGGCCCGAAGATTTGTAGCCAGGCAAGCTAGCCGCTACACCACGGAGGCGACGTGGGATGGATGTCGCCTATTATCTTTGAATTACAGACTCCACTCCCCGTGAAGTCAACGTGCTAACTCCACTTTTGGTTGTCAACTTCTGTCATCACGGCCATCCGCCAAAAATACCGATATCGACAAAGGTATCCAGTCCATCCCACCTCTCACCAATCCTACATACACAGCTAGTCCACATACCTGCTAAAACAACGGCAGAGTCCCAAAAACAGCCTCGTCTTCGACCACAATAAGAGGCTAAACGCGCTCTCTTCCCATCGACCACAGACACCTTCTGGGAGTCATTAGGGGTCTATAGTCAGGTTGCCAAAGTGGGTTTTTCAATGTTAAAGGAATGCATGCAATGCATGGAATGATAAAGTTTTTCTATCGGTGGATTTTACATTATTAGGATGTCTATATGGCATATCAGGCGGATAACAAGAGAAAATCCTTGGGCAATCCGATAAATCGATGGAAATCCCAAATGGCCGCCATGACAGCCGATTTCCGTAGACATAAATATAAAAAAAGCCAACTATAGTCTTTCCATTTTATCAAGTCACCTGTATAAATTATCCACCAACCGACCTCTCAATTAGTAGAGTGGTAGTTTTGTTCCCCTCCCCCCCTAGTGAGGGAGGTATTGTTCGCTCACCATAGGGGGAGAGGAGGAATGTATATATATAATATATATATATATATATATATATATATATATATATATATATATATATATATATATATATATATATATTATATATATATATATATATATATATATATATATATATATATATATATATATATATATATATATATATATATATATATATATATATATATATATATATATATATATATATATATATATTTTTTTTTTTTTTTTTTTTTTTTACAATTGTGCCTATAGCGCCTGTAGGCAGTGGTGACCCAGGGCTCGGATGGTAGGCTCTGGAGGTTCACTTGAGGGCTGTGATGGTTGGTCCTCGCCCGTGGTGGCGCAGGCAGGATTCTTATAGTGACGCCTGTGATTAGAAGCTCATGCCGCCCCCCTGTGTTGATGGGCAGGGCATGTGGGTGTTCTTAGGCCACTCGACGGGGCAGAAAGGTTTTGATTTTCTTCGGGGATCGAACTCGGGTCACCGAGAACGCCAGTCGGAGACGCTAACCACTCCGCTACCGCCTCCCATATATATATATATATATATATATATATAATATATATATATATATATATATATATATATATAATATATATATATATATATATATTATATATATATATATATATATATATATATAATAATATATATAATTGTATCTATATATATACATATATATATATATATATATATAATATATATATAATGTATATATATATTATAAATTTATTTATATATATATATATATATATATATATATATAATAATATATCTATATATATATATATATATATATATATATATATATTATATATATATATATATATATATAAAATATATATATATTTATTATATTAATAATGGTAATGGGTAGAAATTAAAGCGACTAAAGTGACTTGATACATTGGAAAGACTATACTAGGTCTAGAATCACATGTAACAGTACTTTTCCATATGATTTTGACATGAGAAATTCATTTACGTGGAATTTTTTCAATTGGAGGTCAATAACAAAGTCAAAAGTCAAGTTCAATGTCATTTTTCAGGGTAAATATGTATAACATTGTCAGTGTGTGCGCGTAACTCACATATTAGCGGTAACAAATCATTCTGAACTCATGTTCACGTTAACCGACATCAGAATGAATTGAAACAACTGTATAACTTACAAAAACTTATATAGCTGGTTCGATCGCTTGTTGGTGTGATGAAGAGCTGAAGGTTAGACATATGCATCATGTCAGACGTGTTTTACTGATAGGTTCCCATGTCATATTTTATGATGCTCTACCTTTCTAGATATTCATCATTCACCTGATCAACATACACATTACTATTTGCATTAATTTGTTTATATATAAATTGATCTCTTGTTTCCTGTCCGCCCGTCCGCCGAGCCGTCCATCCATATGTACGTCCATGGACTACTTTCCATGGAAAACAGTTTGCGGATGAACATTTGTGTTCAGATACATCTATCGAGCCAATATGAATTAATATATATTTGAAGCGAATGTTAACAGTTTCAATCTTATCTTATTTCAGATCCTCAAGAAATATTGTGATGCACCGTAGATTGCGATGATATTCGTGTGGTAAAGGTGAAATAATAAAACGTTAATGTGGTGATGGTAACATTAACTATTGAACTAACAATCCTGTGTACATGTAGATGTAAATAGTTATCGGTGGCAGTGGTGATGGCCACAGAGACAATGGATGACAAATGCCTTTTCTAATTTTGCTACAGCTGCTCTGACAAAGACGGACTCCAGGTCAGTCAAGCTGGTGGTGAAAGCCTAAACAGTATTATTGAATCTACTGAAATTCATGGTGATAGCATACATGTCGAACTTAAAACCAAATTGAAAAATGATCCGACATATCAAGTCCAGTATCATAAATCATGTGTGGTGAAGTACCTCATAACAGCCAAACTATTATCAGAAAAAGAAAAAAAAAGTGTATCAAGTTCTCTGTCAATACCTACAAAGATGACACGGTCCAGCCAGGGGTCTCCGTTTGATTGGTTACATCAATGTTTCTACTGCTCTGGACCATGTCCTGTGGAACAAGATCCCAAACGCCCGGATCGGTGGAATCAGGCATATCTTATGAGAGAGACTGAAGGCATGAGAGGTGTCGATGGAACAACCGAGTCGTATACCATAGAAGAGAAAATATACGATAAGTGCACCGAACGGGCAGTTGGGCAGATGGGGTGCTGCAGCGACTATCCAGCCTCGTCGTCAGATCAGCCGACCTTCATGCTGCTGATGCACGATATCATCGTGACTGCTACGCGAAATTATTTACCGGCCGAGTTCCACCAGGCGAAAGGAAGGCGAAAGAGGAAGCAACTCTGTATGCTGCTTTATTAACTCGTCAATGAGCTCAAAGATCAGCGATCCCAGAACTGGGATTCCGTTAACCTGATGGATCGCTACCTGGAACTTAACGGTATGCCAATGCGGTGATCAGCATTGATCAAGTCGATTTGTAATAAGGATCAGGATATTGTTGTACTCCCAGCACCTGGCTACCGATCAGTCATCTTCTTCCGTGACAACACTATCGCCACCTTGAATATGATAAAGGATGAAGATAAGGTTGATAATTTGGAGGCAGCGCTGGATTTGATTGCAAAGCGTGTGAGGAAAGAATGTTCTGACCTATACGACCAGCATCTCCACAGAGATTGCAGAAGAATCAGCACCACATACATCTAACTGTGTCTGTAATGCTCAACTGCCTCGAGCCCGATCCCCCTACTCTGGACCCAACCAATCATGGATGGTATTATCCCGGGGGCAGTAATGTTAACAATTTTCTTCTGGAATGAAAGATTATGTTATTGTCAATGTATAGACTTTTGGTTTGGAATACACTGTTAAATTACTGTTTTCATGTGAAATATTATTTGTAAAGTTACCTTGAACTTGACTATTGACCATGTTTTTGACCTCCAATTGAAAAAATAACCACACATATGAATTTATCATGTCAAAATCATATGGAAAAGTGCTATTACATGGGATTCTAGACCTAGTAGTTAGTTTTTTTTTTATTCATGTCTACGGAAGTTGGCCGTCATGGCGTTCCACCATTTTGGATTTTCGTCGATTTCTCGGATTGCCCAAGAATTTTGTCTTGTTATATGCCTGATATGCTATATAGACATCCTAATGATGTTGAATCTATCGAGAAAAAAACTTTATCATTCCATGCAGGATATAGCTGGCGGCAACCTGACTACTAAGAGGCTCGTGAACTAGCATCCAGCTATCTGTGCACATTTGAAATCTTTACATTCTCCTTAACTGACATCCTAACACTTTTATATATATATATATATTTTTTTTTTACATTTGTGCCTATAGCGCCTGTAGGCAGTGGTGACCAAGGGCTAGGATGGTAGGCTCTGGAGGTTCACTTGAGGGCTCTGATGGTTGGTTGGTCCTCGCCCGTGGTGGCGCAGGCAGGTTATTATAGTGACGCCTGTGATTAGAGGCTCATGCCGCCCCCCTGTGTCTTCCGATGCACTCGCAATCGAAGGTAGAGTTGATGGGCAGGCATGTGGGTTAGGGTACGCCGTATAACAAAAATTCTTTTTCTCAACTTTGGCATGCCAATTTCCTATGTAAAATGGAATTCTAAGACGATTTTATCTAGTTCCATTTTTGCATTTGAGCAATTCTTACTATGCAAAATCGCACTTTTATATTGCACCCTTATCGAATAATGCTTAAATGAGTACGCAGTGTCCGGTTGCTTCTGTTTATTGCATCATGCACCAATATGAGAGTTCCAAATGACTAGCGTGGTAAGCTCTTTCTGATCAGTTGGTTCATCAGGCACTACATCACAGTGTCACAGCCTCTACGTTGGCCTAGAACGTGTCCATCATGTCCTTCTTAGACCTGAAGCAGGGCATGGTCTCCCGGTGGTGGGCCCGAGCCCGGATGAACCCGTCTCTGGCCTGCTGCCCCACCACTGCTGCCGCAGCCTCTGTCACCTGCTTCACGACTCTTTCGGTGCTCTGATAGAGAACTCCGGAACCTCGTACGGCTTGACCAGGATCTCCTGGATATGATCCCCGGACAGTGAGCAGGTGAATGCCGGCTCGTGCACCTTACCAGGCTGCCAGCTGATCAGTGTCTGCAAGATGGTGGCTGACAAGTTGAGCTTGGGTGTGATGCGAGGTCTTACACTGGTGTCTCCATTCTCCTTGCCAGCCCTCAGCTTCAAAATCTGGGTCACGGCGAACCTGCGGTCGTCCTCACTCTAACTCGCCATCAGCGAGAGGAGGACACATTCTGAGTGTGCGATCCATGCTCCTGTCCGCACGTAGAAGGTCACAGCTGTTTGGACCTTCTTGGGCTGCGACCTCATCACTCTGAGCTGCGTGAGGATGTGCTTGGGGCCGTCCTCTAGTCTGTGGTGAACCTTGATGTCGTAGTAGAGTTTGAAGTACACCTGCAGGCAGTACTTGACTAGGATTTTCAGGGTGTTCAGTTCTTTGCCAGTCAGTCCATGCTTTTTGGTCCACATGTACACGAGCGACTGGGCTGTGGTGAGCCATCTGGAGTGGGACACCTTGCCACACTTGATCTCCTGCAGCTCGGACGGGAGAACGCCCCGCTTCACAGCCGGGACCAGCTGGTAGGAGACGTGCTGGTCAGTTGACATGTTGACCAGGATATACTCCGGTATCTCCGTGAGATCTTCACCGCCTGGCACTCCTCTGAACTCAGCGTTGTACTGCATCTCATTCACGCTGGACAACAGACTGCACACTGGACCCGTGAAGCCAGTGTCAGATGAGGTAGGCCCGTCGATGCAGGTGATAAGGTGGCGCAGGGGCAACTCGTTTGTGTGCAACACGCATATACTCCAGAAGAGCTTGCGTCCCAGCATCTCCAAATGGGCGTGAGTACCACCCTTCCACCCCGTGTTGGCCCTAGTTGAGTCACCTTGCAGTACGATCAGTGAGTCGGTGGAGTCGTATGTCACCAGCAGATCATAGAGAGCCTGAGCCACCTTGAACGCAGGCTTCTCAGGTGGCACCGGGTCCTCTGGTACAAGGTGCCAAAGGTACCTTCCAGATGGCTCCTCCGTCACTGACACATGTTCCTCCCTGATCAACCTTGTGTGCAGTTTGCCATAGCTGTCGGGCACCATCGCCCTGGTCTTGTCCTTCCTCCCATCGTAACCCAATCCAACTATTTTGGTACCCTGGTTAGGGTGCGCCGTATAACAAAAATTCTTTTTCTCAACTTTGGCATGCCAATTTCCTATGTAAAATGGAATGCTAAGACGATTTTATCTTATTCCATTTTTGCATTTGAGCAATTCTTACTATGCAAAATTGCACTTTAAGCTATGTTTTGCATATAAATATAAAAGTCCATTTTTGCATAGCAAGAAGTGCTCAAACCAAAAAGTTGAGGCGGACAAACCACCCTTAAAATTCAATTTTACATAGGAAAACACCCTGCCAATTTCGAAATAATCTATATTTCACTTTTCATTGGACCTACGGCGTATCCTAATGTGGGTGTTCTTAGGCCACTCGACGGTGCAGAAAGTTTTTTTGGGGGTTTCTTCGGGGATCGAACTCGGGTCACCGAGAACGCCAGTCGGAGACTCTAACCACTCCGCTACCGCCTCCCCCACCACTCCGCTACCGCCTCCTCCATATGGCTTTTTGAGGTTATTGTCTAAAGTTTTTCTATGACTGCATTTCTAGTCTGTTCAGAGTTCAAGTCTCAAGCTGTTATAAAGCTGATTCTTAGGTTATTATATGACTTTTCTTCGGCTGTTCTAAGGCTATATTATATTTTATTGGATACTCATTATCATGATATTTTTAGTGTTCTTAGGGTGATATAAGATCTTTCAGTTTGTTTTATTAAGGTTCCTTAGACTTTTCGCAAGCAGTATGCATGCTGTTCTGAGACTGTTTATGTATGGTGGACATTTGGCAAGCCCACATATAATGTATGTACAGGAAAGCGTGCCAGTAAGGCTGAGTAAGCTACGGGCCTTCCTCACCGACGGAAGAGCTAAGTCTGTATTCCCTGTATTCCTGAGTTACTTAATAAGGACCTACCACTAAGCCTTCTGGACTCATGGACTCATCCTGCGATACCTTAAGTGATACCTAGGAGCACCCCAACATACATGGCGCAGTGGCAGTGAAGAGCCAACCAGGAGTTTACGATACAGGACATACAACCGGCTTCCACAACCCTCTTCACCGTCCGCCTCCGGCCGTTACAGTGTGCAGTACAGTGTTGTGACAGAGCGGTATAGTGTTGTGCAGGTGCACAACACTATACCGCACGAAGTTAGTGCACGAAGTTAGTGCACGAAGCACTTCCCACTTTTTTTTGGTGGGAAGTCCGACTTCGGTCGTCTATGATCCCTGGTGATATCCTATGGTGCTATCACAGGCGTGGGAGCTGACCTGTCTTCTTCAGGGCACAGGTGAGGCGGATGACGGCGGGTTTTGAGAGAGGAGGCGGGCGAGGCAGACCGCCCGCGAGATGCGGTGAGATGCTATATACACGTGTTATTATATAAATCAATGTAGCACCGTGTGTCACCTTAAATAAGGGTGATTTAAAGATGTTATGATGAGGTGACAGGCGGAGTAATGAGTGACGGAGAAGCATTCTTGCCGCGGGCCACCCCATAACACAAATATTAACTATTTTAACCCACACACACACCTTCTACCACTAAACCACTAGCAACACAGTCTCCTTCCTTATATATCTTACTATCTGATACATTAAAACTAAATTAGCATTCCCAATAAAACGAGAATTAGTTTGAGATGAGGGGCAGACTCGGCAGTGAGAAGGCGGGGAGAAGGCAGTCTGGTATGCCATTCTTGCCCGGAAATATGTCTCGCTGGCTTGTGATGGGTCGAGAAGTTTTGAAAATAGTTTGTCATTGGCTGGTGACGGATGACGCCTTAGCCAGTCAGGGCCTTCCTACCCGTTTACTACCTACCGAGGAGGCTTGCTGGGTTCTTAGTAAAGACAGGTAGTATCTAAGTAGTGGGAGAGCAGGTCGTTGCTGGAGATACCACCTCCGTTGCTGGGTCCAGGCCCTGGGCCGTGTGTTACGTGGTATAGAGGAGAGCGTGACGAGCGGTACGCCCTACTCGTCCTGTGACAAGGGGGTGACTATCTGCAGACTCTGCACTCTGCTCTGAGAGAGAGAGAGAGAGAGAGAGAGAGAGAGAGAGAGAGAGAGAGAGAGAGAGAGAGAGAGAGAGAGAGAGAGAGAGAGAGAGAGAGAGAGAGAGAGAGAGAGAGAGAGAGAGAGAGAGAGAGAGAGAGAGAGAGAGAGAGCGGCGCGGCTATTTATTTAGTTAACGCTAATATAAATTATTGATGCATTATTGATGAATTATTAATATAAATGAATTAGCACTATGCATAAGCATAGTGCTAATTCATTTATCAGGAAATGAAATATATCAATGGAATTCTGATAAAATGCCGCTTCTATTGATTTGTTCCATGTTGTAAGTTGTCTAACACAGTTTTAAATGGCAACGAGTTGAAGTGAATTTTATGTTCATGCATATTTCTTCAGTCTCATAATGGTATTTATTTAATGTGTTTTACTGTGTTTTATGTGATAATTTTATAGAACAAACTTTTCCGAAGATAACATTATATCATTTATACAAGTATAACATGATATAATGCGGGTTCATGCCTTGAGAACTTCCGCTGGTCTAGAGGGAACGGCGAGGCACGGGCAGCAAGATGGCGCACATAAATCGAGTTATCACTACTCTCTTTATAAAGATACTCTACCCACTTCCACCCCTCGCCGCTTCGTCGCCCATAGACACCGAAGCCCATCAGCCTTCATCGCAGTCGACGGATATTTCAACTTAAGTTAAATGGATGGAAGAGAAGAGGCTTAGGGACGAGGCCCGGAGACGACAAGAAGAGAATGAAATACGGAGGGAGGACTCTGCAAGATTTCAGGCACTAATCACTTTGCTGGCACCTCAAAGGCAGTTTTCCCACCCTTCACAGGATGACAGCACAGATGTCATCGACGCCTCTCATCAACCTACAGCCTCGCCACGTCTCCCACCACAGAAAGCTGCAGCGCAAACTCCACCACTCACACCCGACGCTACGTACCAGCTATTCAGGGAATGGGGACGCCGCTGGCAAGATTACGCCACAACGGTGGACCTGTCTAGCCTGCCACAGGAGAAACAGCTCATCCAGTTACGCATGTGCCTCACCCTAGAGTCACAACGCGTACTCGAGCACACTCTACTAATGCCTCCTTCCACAGACAAGTCTGTCGAAGAGGTGTTGGATGCTCTTGAGTTACACATCAAGGGACTGCGGAACGAGGCATTACGTAGGAGGGAGCTACTCAACTGCAGACGATTGGAAGGTGAATCAGGTACTGACTTCTACGTTCGGCTGCGACGTATCGCAGAGGATGTCGACATATGTCCTGGCAAGTCATCCACATGCGAGGACATTCAACTCAAGATGGTGATCGTGATGGGTGTACGGGAGGAATATTTAGTCCAACGACTCATCTCCCTAGAAGACTCATGCCCCCTTCAGGAAGTCGTCACGACATGTCACTCCTACGAGGCCGCCAGGTGCGCGACCTCCGCCATTCGTGCCCCACCTGAACAGGTGCGAGCTATATCACTATCAGCTATGTCACCAGAAAAATATAAAAACAAGTGAGTCGTACCAAGCAGTCTCCCCAACACACTACACCAACGAAGACAGCTGATGTGTGCCAGTGCTGCGCAAAACAGCACGATTCAGGGCAGTGCCCAGCCGCCCAAAGTACCAGACATTGCTGTGGTTGCCGAGGTCACTTTCCACGCACAGTTAAGTGTCCTGCTAATAATGCCCATTGCCGTCTTTGTTCCCGTGTTGGACATTACGACTTATGCTGTAAATCAGGGAAGATGGATAATCGCCACAAGTCTTACCGGGGCACACCAAGTACTGATGGTGCTTCCTCCACTGCTAGCAGACAACACGACGCAAAATAGTACAGTTGCCGTCGTGTGGCCTATCCTTCCTGCCCCAACTCCAAGACGCCCCAAAACATCAGTGTCCTCCTCACGTACGGTGATGTATCTTCCCGCCTGCGGAGATGCCTGATACAGGTTTTGACATATCGGTAATTGGTCCACAACACTTAGAGAGTCTTGGTATTCCACGGAGTCACCTACATATCCCTCCACAGACCACGACACTGACGGCGGATGGCTCGAATATGGCTCCTGCTCACGGCACGTTCACGGCTACTCCTACCTTAGGCAAGCGATTTTGCTCTGCCCGGATTCGAGTACACGAGGGCATCCAGACTCCACTACTAACCACCACAGACTAACGTACAAGCATGTGACCTACAAGCTCTGCCAAGCATGAGAAGAAAAAATGGTAGCGATATCCAACCCGCAGAGACGCAAAGCAACGAGAAGCAGAAGTCATCCACCAATAAGCGTCGCCTGCTCACACACGAGACCGCCAGACTTCTCCTTAAGTAGCGGCTCACACTGCACCCACATCCAGAGGAAGCCAGCAGTCGCCGCGCAAGGAGCTGCTGGTGGGATAACACGCCAACCCCCGTGGCAGCGGGCCATGCATGCCCCCCCACGGTTCCTCTTCCCACCGCCTTCCCCGCCGCGCAGCCCATAAGTGCTGCGGCCCCTCCCATTGTCCCTCGACTTTCACCTATGGGCATTGTCCCTCGACTTAAACCTATGGGCCGCCATCAGGCGAAGGGCCCATGTCACCTGTAAACACAGGTGACACTCTACAACAACAACAACAACAGCATCTCAATCCAGAGGAAGCCAGCAGTCGCCGCGCAAGGAGCTGCTGGTGGGACAACACGCCAACCCCCGTGGCAGCGGGCCATGCATGCCCCCCCACGGTTCCTCTTCCCACCTCCTTCCCCGCCGCGCAGCCCATAAGTGCTGCGCCCCCTCCCATTGTCCCTCGACTTTCACCTATGGGCATTGTCCCTCGACTTACACCTATGGGCCGCCATCAGGCGAAGGGCCCATGTCACCTGTAAACACAGGTGACAATCTACAACAACAGCACCCACATCATGCTCACTTCTATATTTGAGGAGAAAACATCTCTCCACGCTGCTGAAGAAGGGTCCATAACCCGAAATCACGATACAGCGAAAATGACCAGCTACGGCGTAAACCTTAACTTGATCACTAAAGAGAATTAAGACACTCCTAAGACAAAGAGAAAATATCTTGAAAAAGATAATAAACGCTGAACTAGCTAATCAAAAAATATTTGGGGTTGAATAAGAACTTGAGAACTAGCGTCCGACTGATCACCAGACGATGATGATTCCAGCAGATTATGCAATAAGTGTGTGTGACCGCGTGTGTATTATTTTTTGTGCAGATGAATCTCTATGAGACGACTGAAGGCCGGTTCCCACTAGCCCGCTTTTACGGCCGCCGTTGCGGTACACCGCCCAACAATGACGTCACAAAAAAGTCGACCGCACCGCGGTACCGCTGTACGGCTGCCGTACAAAGTTAAAATCAAGTCATCTCTCCCGCTCGGCGGTGTCCGCTCGAGTGGAGGTGCAAACTGTGTCCGGTTACCACTACAACCACTCAAGCGGTGATAATGGTGACGTCATTATTGAGCGGTGAACGGCAACGGCGGCCGTTGAAGCGGACTAGTGGGAACCGGCTTTGAGTCACAAGACTCATATGTGTTGGAAAAGTCTTTAACATTTAATTACCGTACCTTATTTTAGAGTGTTGACTCTACTACTAACATTTCGGATATACATTTCGGAGGAGTAGTATTTTCTGCAAGTGAACAATCCATTAAGTGGAAGTAGATGAGACTGGTCACTTTAGCGTTAATTAAATATGAATGAATGTTTGAATGCAATAAACCAACAGTTACATTTTTATTTTTTTACTATTTACTATTTTATCCTTTCTAACCATTAGTAAGATAGCAAATATTAGTTTCTTAAATCGTAATATTGTATTGCTGGTGCTGAGAAATGATAAATTTACATTTTTTCCACTTTTAGTAAATGTTTATTCAATTTTTGTCTACCTAATATCATGATATCATAAGTCCTTTCATGAATTGATATAGATGTTCTTATTAATTTTATATTTATCTGCATCTTTTTTTTTTTTTACAAAAGACATTGCAAGAGAGTTGTGTGGAAGGGGGAGATTCTCCATGTCCTACAGAAGAGGAAGAGTGGACCTGCCTGCCATCCCAGCATCTATGTGGTGCCATGTGCCAGACATCACCTCCTTCCACTTGCTCGGGTAAGAATTTTGCTCATTATTCACTCTTTATGTCTTATGATATGGTTAAGTTAAGATGTACAATATCAAAAGCGTTTAGTATACTCGTATATTTTCAACAACTGTCTCATATGTATAACGCTAGAATATAATGAATTTATATTCCATTTCAGTAGATAAAAACTTCACAGTAAAGGGAGATGTTGTATATACTGCTATCACTGCAGTCTCTGTTGCCATGCAACCTGGACACTCACACACGGCAGTAACCCTAGCACCTCTTAAACCACACGCCTTCTTTAGTGTTGGTTGTCCCACCGGAGCATCTACGGCAGATACTTCAACTGAGGTAATGTTTAACACTCTATTCAACAAGAATACATAAATTTGTCTGCTGTTAGCTTGACAACCGTAGACCTACATAAATGCATATTCCTATGGACATCATAAAGAGTTTCTTTGATGCAGAGCAAAGCCCAAGTAGTATACGTGAATTGACTGGTAAACACTTTCTAAATTCCTGGTTATGTGACTGGTCACAAATATGCAGTGTGATGACTCGACATAGTTTGCTGTATAAACATTTTTTGTTGATGCATGTTAGGGCCGGGCGATAGACTGGGAACATAAGGCTCAACAAACACAAAATATACCAAAAGCAAAGGTTGACTAGTACGAAAGAACATCACAACCAGAGTCACAAACAAATTCATGATGATGCAGGTGTGCAAGCGCAGGTACTGCCATTAGCTCAGGTCCCTTCGTAACACTTTTGGTCAGCCACGAGACTCTCACTTCGTAACGATGGCAGTAGTGTAGTGATAGTGACGGAGGAAGACAGACTTTGGCAGAGTCAGGACCACCTTGGAGCACGGAGAAGCTGGAGAAGGAGATGCTTAAACCTGCCCCCGGTTTAGCGGTAACCCAGAAGAGAACAGTCAGAGGTGGAGAGTGCAGGTAGTGCTCTTGTTGGAGCTCAATAACTGTCTGCCTTATGATCCGTGGGACGCCCGTCACCTCGTCTAGTATGTACAGTTGAAGAGGATAGTGAAACAGGGCAAGTGAGCTCGGTCACACTGTTAAACTCAATCAATCAATCAATCATTGGGGGCTTACGCCAGGGGGCGCGTCGCCTCGCCCATCCTACGACGCCACTCCCGGGGGTCACAACGCGAGTCCCCATGCAGGCTCCTTTCCCATACCAACCAGCTCTCGTCAAGAAACATCAACTTGCCCCAGCCACGAGCCTTGTGGGCGCCTCTTTGGCCTCCTCCACGCCGGATTGTCTCTTACAGATACAACCCGATGGGAAGGATCGGTTTTAGGGTAGCGTGTCACATGCCCATATAGCCGAAGTTGGCGCTGACGGATTATGCAGGTAATAGGCCTCGATTCAGTCTCTCGTTGCAGTCGCTGATTTGACACGTAATCATCCCAGCGATACCCCATGATTCATTCATTCATGAAGGCACTTATTACCAAAGGCATCGATTCGTCTCTTCAAGTCACTATTTAGTGTCCATGTCTCACACCCATAGAGTAAGATAAGATAAGATTTTCATCCTATCTAGACACTTTGCAAGTACCAACTACAAAGTTATTGACTATACAAAGTGCCGCCACGTCAGCACGAACTAGGCGGACTCGAACCGCTGACCGAATGCACAGGGACGCTGCACATTGCGAACTCACGTCTCTACCAACCTTGCCACCCTGACGGGCCCCATAGAGTAAGACAGGGATCACAAGCGACTTGAAGATTCGGACTGTTGAACTGGTTAGTGTTGAAACAGTGTTCTAACAGCAACAGCTGCTAGCTGACAAGCTGCAGCTAACGAACCTGACGTTAGAGCCAGCCCACCAGGTAGGACAGCGGACGGATCAGCGCGCCCGCCCCATTGTTGCTCGTTTCTTGCGCTACGGCTATAGGGAGCTGGTCATGCGCAATGCAACACAACTGAGAGGAACAAGAATATTCATCAACGATGACCTGTGCCCAGCGTCACAAGAGAAGAGGAGAACACAATTTCCCTTGCTTAATTAAACAAGCCAGGGACGAGGGAAAGATCGCCTACTTTCGACGCACGAAGCTTATTGTTCGAGAAAGAATTGGGGTTCAGGGAGGTGGTCTCGGCAATTCTAGCGGTGACGGGGCACATACCTCGTGAGGAGATGTGGGAGGCGGTGCAAACCAGCCACCTGTGGAGCTTAGTGAGGACGAGCCTGCTGTTGCTGCTGCTGCTGCCGCCACTGCCGTTCCTGCACCCAATATTTCATTCGCTGTACGCTATGATGATAAATTCATTAATCATGGCAATTCTTCCCATGCAACCTGCATGGCGGGTGCGCCCTTTGTGTATTTTGTACCCTTATTTATTTATGTATTGTGTATTATGTGTACATTATTCACAATATACGTTTTGATCTGTTCTCTCTCTCTCTCTCTCTCTCTCTCTCTCTCTCTCTCTCTCTCTCTCTCTCTCTCTCTCTCTCTCTCTCTCTCTCTCTCTCTCTCTCTCTCTCTCTCTCTCTCTCTCTCTCTCTCTCTCTCTCTCTCTCTCTCTCTCTCCATACATGAAATTTTTTTCATAAATAATTGTATATCAGTCGATGTGTAATACTATTTTGATGTACATCATTTTCTGTAAGAAGAATAGTTTGTTGTGTAAAGGGCGTAAACTATATATTTACGGGGGTAAGTAACATTACGAAGGCTAAAAAATTGCTTTTCGAACTTAATATCGGAAAACGAAGACCAGATTCGTGATCACCATCAGCAAAAGCCACTATGAACCAAGTTTCATCTAAATCCGGTGAAAATAACTTTTGCCAAAAATCTGAAGGCTAGGTAAAGAGGGGCCCATGAATTTTTTTTTTAAATCACATTTTCATTAATATGTTAAGAACCATAGCAGTAAGGAGAAAACGGAGGAAAAATGCAGCTGTTGACGGCCGTCCCTGTGGTATACGCGGAGTTAAATTTAATCAATAAATAATCCCATAAATCATTTGTTTGTAAAATTCCGAAAATTGATTTATCTCAAAAACGTTACATGATAGGAAGAAATGGATAGCGCCATAGGGTAGATCTCGTGAAGCTGGACATCATTAATTTTGTCCTTTATTCTAGGGTCAATATTTTCGTAGTAAAATTCAAAGAACCAAATCAAGGCAAATTTTTGAGCAATTTTGCAGCCAGAAAAATTGTTATTTTTTTTACGTACATACGTAATATGATCTCAGTAAACATTATGTATAAAAACGTTGTTATTATCTGTTGTTCTGTCATTTACCCTTTGACGAATATTTGTGGAGGTAGAATCGTGTTTGTATGCATTTACGTGGGTAAATAAGATTACAAAGGGTCAAAAATTGCTTTCAGAACCAAATATCGGAAAATGAAGACCGGATTCGTGATAACCATCAGCAAAATCCACTATGAACCAAATTTCATCCAAATACGGTGATATTTGTTTTTTGCCAAAAATCTGAAGACTAGGAGTGAGGGAGGGCCAGAATTTTTTTTTTTAAATCACATTTTCATTAATATCTCAAGGACCATAACAGTTAGAATACGGTATACAATATTAAAGATGCAGCTGTTGACATCCGCCCTTGTGGTATACGCGGAATTAAATTTCATCCATAAATAATCCTAAAAATCAAGTTGTTCTAAAATTCCAAAAAATTATATAACTCAAGGACATGGCACGGTAGGAAGAAACGGATAGCGCCATAGGGTAGGTCTTGTGAAGCTGGACATAGTTTATTTGTGTCAGTTTTCTTCTTGGGTCAATTGTTTCGTAGTAAAATGCAAAAAATCTAATCAAGCCAAAACTTTGAGGAATTTTGCAGCCAGAAAATAAGATTTTTGTAATTTACATACATACGTAAAAATTACCTCAGTAAAAATGGTGTATTTGTTGTTGTTATTAATTGTTGTTCAATGTCATTTTCCCAGTGACGAATATTTGTGGAGATATAATCGTTTTTGTTTGCATATACATGTAAACAATATACATGTTTACTGCCCATGCCTAATTATTTTGGTTGTATTAAGATATTTTTTAAGTTTAGAATTACTAATAGTAACATTCAAACAGTTTGGAGCCGTCAAGCTATACAACAAATCAAATTGGTAAGGTCTCATTAGAATTTTCAATGTTACAGCGCGTCCCTTATATTTTTATACCTCCTGTTCCTCTGAGTAGTATATATATATATATATATATATATATATATATATATATATATATATATATATATATATATATATATATATATATATATATATATATATATATATATTATATAGCAAGAGAGAGAGAGAGAGAGAGAGAGAGAGAGAGAGAGGAGAGAGAGAGGAGAGAAGAAGAGAGAGAGAGAGAGAGTCACGAGTCACGAGGTGCTTATTGTTGCTTATTTTTGTTTACTTTCAGATAATGTACCGCAATGTTCCACAATCCCACAAACGACTTGGAGATGCTTTTTGGAAGGAAAATCGGCAACAGAGTTCTCCCTGACGGAGCGACGATCACATGACCTTCTTATGCGCTTCAAAACTTTAACTGGTCGGGTAAGATAATGAATGACCTTTCATTCCTAAATCCAGCATTAAATATAACCAATATATGATATATATATATATATATATATATATATATATATATATATATATATATATATATATATATATATATATATATATATATAATATATATACGTATATATATATTACTAATATATTATATATATATATATATATATATATATATTATTATATATATATATATATATATATATATATATATATATATATATATATATATAATATATACAGGGTGTAACACGAGTTTTTGCAAATATTGATACAGGTGAAAGAACATATCATTCTAAGCACAAAATATTCTATAACCATATGCTTTTTGAAGCTTCCTTTAGACGTGAGATGAAGTTAGAAATATTAGCGCGGCCAGTAATTTCACCATGGCAGGCGATTGCCGCTCAGTGACATTTTGAATGATTTAATCTTAATGTTTACTAGTAATGGAGCATTACATTATCTTATAACAACACAATTGGTATTAATGGACATGGTATTACTAAATAAGCAGTACATGAGAACAGCAGGACTGTAATAAACAATACTGTAAAAGGCTACATGGCATCGTGTCAGGGAGGGGTAGGGGGAACACGTGACTCAGCGTGAGTCCTCGCAGCCTAGTGCCTCTTTCCTTCCCCGCCCCGACGTTTTGCCACTTAGCCTTTTACAGTATTGTTTATTACAGCCCTGCTGTTCTCATGTACTGCTTATTTAGTAATAATAATATGTCCATTAATACCAATTGTGTTGTTATAAGATAATGTAATGCTCCATTACTAGTAAACATTATGATTAAATCATTCAAAATGTCACTGAGCGGCAAACGTATGTATATGTATCCACACCGAAACACATGTATCTGTGAGAACTGAACTGACAGCAGTCTATTTTCTGTTTCCCCTTACTGTCTCTATTCTCATTTTCAATCCTAAGCTGGCTTTGCGTATATGTACGCAACGACGTCACTTGCTCTCGTGCCCACGGTCATGAATCTTCAGAATTTTCTACCATCTGGCTTCGACCTCAATGTCACTCTCTTACTAAATCTCTATGTGCTTTATATCTCTCACCTAATGGACCCATTTACTCTACTTGAGGTAACGATAGATTGGAAATCTTCAAGACTCATATAGTAGGGCAATGATGCTGAATTTTCGATGTGAGCAGTATTTTTGATGATACAGCCATTTTAAGTGGAGGAAAATTTGTGCGCCCCAAAACGACCGGCGCCATGTTGTGACGTCAATAACGCAGAGTTGTCAAGCGGCCGCAGCGGGCCGCTCCACAGTAACATTAACTTGCATTACCCCTACTACCGCAAGATGGCCAATAATCCTCCTTCAAGTTTTGTGGTAGGTTTTCACTGTGTTTGTGAATAATATATAAGTTGTAGTTTATTAGGAAGAAGTGATTAGACAGGGACAAGTGACCCATGACAACAGGCAAGTGATGACTTTAGGCATCGCAACTCCTTACAAAGAGCTCAAATGAACCTACAATGACATGTAGCCTACAGCTAGACAGATAGACGAACTCATAGAAGAACAGGTAGAATGAGAGCGCCTTCCACCTGCACACACACACACATCATAGACGAATTCATAGAAGAACAGGTAGAATAAGAGCGCCTTCCACCAACACACACACACACACACACATCATAGACGAATTCATAAAAGAACAAGTAGAATGAGAGCGCCTTCCACCAACACGTACACACACATACACATCATAGACGAATTCATAGAAGAACAGGTAGAATGAGAGCGCCTTACACCAACACACATACATACACATCATAGACAAATTCATAGAACAGGTAGAATGAGAGCGCCTTCCACCAACACACATACATACACATCATAGACGAATTCATAGAAGAACAGGTAGAATGAGAGCGCCTTCCACCAACACACACATACACATCCTTCACGAGCACACTACGCCTTCCACGCACACACACACACAATGCAAGAAGTATTCAGGACTTCAAAGGCAAGCTGGATAATAGTAGATTAGGAGACGGGACAATACGAGCATAGCTCTTTTCCTGTATGTTACAACTAGGTAAATACAACTAGGTAAATATACACACACACACATATATATATACATATGTGTGTGTGTGGAAGGCGCAGTGTGCTCTTGATCAGATGTGTGTGTGTGTGTGTGTGGGTGGGTGGAAGGCGCTCTCACTCTATACCTGTTATTCTATGAGTTCGTCAAGAGTACATAATGAATAGCCTAGGGCCCTAGATGAAGGGGAAATTCACTATCACTACAGGAACTACCTCGTGTAGGTCTCACGGCCTCTTGTAGCTTCCTTATTTTCTTATGTTATTATGTTCTTTTGGATGCTTCCCGTGCCCACAGCAGTCACAATAACACAACGCCGCGTGTGTTATGTATGTGTGTGTGCATGTGTGTGTGTGTAGGCGTTTGTTACTTCATCACTGCATACACAGACAAACACCAATCACCAATCTGTAGTACTATATACACACACAGTGTCACACGCACACACACACACACACGAGTAACATGTGTGTTCCCTCAGGGGAATCACGCCTATAGTAGACATCCACCACTGTTTACTTTTTTTCTTGTCTTTGGACACAGATATGAACACTCTCTGGTGTTTTAATCGTGGTGTTTTAGCAGATTGGCACATACCAAACAGTGTGTTCTCCTTGTCCAGCTATATAGGCGAGGAAGCGGGGTAGAGAAGGAAGCGGAAGGGATGTTTCTGCGCTGACTACGTCACAACCAATCACAGCGCGTTCCGCGGCCACGTCATATTTGGGCCCAAAAAACTGCATATATCTCATTCATGGTGCATTTTTAAGCAAAATGAATATGAGTACAGTGATAAGTAGCTTATATTTCATCCAAAGCTTCACAAAATTCCGTGTTTTAGGTGTGAGTAAACGGGTCCATTCCCAGGACTATGTAAAATTCTTCGACTATTTAACATCCAAGGTGGAGTACACCACATCTTGTTTTCCTTTTGCTGAAATTTCCATTCTTGGGGATTTCAATGTTCACCACCAGCATTTGTTTTCATCTTCTATCACTGACCAACCTGCTGAACAAGCCTGCAACTTTGCTATCCTCCAGGACCTAGAGCAGCTGGTTCAGCACCCTACCCGTATTCCTGACCGCCTTGGAGACACGCCCAACATTCTTGACCTTTTCCTAGCTACTAACCCCTATGTTTACTCTGTGAAACTTTTTTCTCCGTTGGGCTCCTCCGATCACAATCTTATTTCTGTAACCTGTGCTATCACTCGGGTGCCACCGCTACCGCCTCGGGTGCCACCTAAGCGCAGGTGCTTCTGGCATTTAAACTCAGCTAAGTGGGAAAACCTAAAGCAATATTACTATAATTTTCCATGGAATTATTATTACTTCCGTGTCAGAGACCCATCTCTTTGTGCAGATCGCATTACTAAGGTTATTGTCTCTAGAATGGAGACATACATTCCTCACTTATTATAAACCTAAAGCTCGTGAACCTTGGTTTAACTCTGCTTGTTCTCATTCTGCCCAAGATAGAGAGGCGGCTTAAAGACGGTACCGTAACCATCCATCTCCTGCAACACATGCCCACTATATTTCTGCCCGTAATCATGCCAAATATTTTCTTCAACATAACAAAAACTCTTTCATTCATAGAAAATGTTAAAATCTTTCTGAATCTAACAAGGGCTTGTTCCTCCTTCTCCTCCAACCTCTGACTATATTTTGCCTATTATTTAGATCCTTCGTAATGATGTTTTCTATCCCCTCTCTGGCCTAGATCCTCGGAAGGCTTACGGTCCTGACGGAGTCCTTCCTATTGTTCTCAAAAATTATGCTTCTGTGCTTGCACTCTGCCATGTCAAACTTTCCTGTCTCTGTCTAACTACTTCCACCTTTCCTTCTTGCTGAAAGTTTGCTCACATCCAACCTGTTCCTAAGAAGGGTGACCGTTATAATCCTTCAAACTACCGTCCTATATCTTTGACTTCCTGCCTTTCTAAAGCTTTTGAATATATACTTAATAAGAAGATTTTTAAGCATCTATCTGCTCACAATCTTCTATCTGATCGTCAGTACGGTTTCCGTAAAGGGCGATCTACTGACGATCTTCTAGCTTTCCTAACTGAATCTTGGTCATCCTGCTTTAGGGGTTTTGGTGAAACTTTTACAGTTGCCCTTGACATATCAAAAGCTTTTGATAGAGTCTGGCACAAATCTTTAATTTCTATACCACCCTCATTCGGTTTATATTCTTTTCTCTGCACCTTCAGCTGAAGTTCTCTTTCTAATCATTATATTGCAGCTACTGTAGATGGGCATTGTTCTTCTCCAAAGTTTATAAATAATGGTGATCCTCAGGGTTATGTCCTATCACCCACTCTCTTTTTATTATTCATTAATGATCTTCTAAAACTAACTCAAAGCCCTATCCACTGATGGTCAAAATTGGTCACTCCGAAGTCACCAATTTTAACCGATGGGAGTGATGATAGCTAGTTGGTCACACTGGAGAGAGAAACTCTGACTCCAGTGGTAAGGTGAATTTTTAATTGTTTGTAAAGGTTTATTGTACAACTAAGCATACAGGACACACACACACAATACAAGCATGTACAGAAATGCATATGCAGGAGCAAAGAAGTACAAAGCGGGCATCAGCCCGCCAGTGAGGAGGGTATCCCGTCAGGCTACGGGAGGGTCGCGTGGAGGCGTGGTGACGGTGAGTCACCTGTGTCACTGGCTCAATTTTTAATTGAAAATATCGACATACATATATAAAAAAACAGATTTGAATAATAAATAGTACAATGGTTTTTAGGTCAGCGCGCTAATGCAGTGCGCGCTGGGTAAGAGGTGAATGTGAGATGGTGAGTTACATATTTGTTAATTATAGTTACATTAGAAAACATAAAATAAAGGGCTATGAAAAAGTATATATGAATACTGAAAATTAATAAAAACAAGTTATAACAGTGTGGGCTAAAACCACACGTTTTCTCTTTTAGAGCTGGTGTAAGAGAGAATGAAGTTTATAGGAGGGACTGCTACAAACTCCCCTCCTACCGGTGTGTAGGGAGGAAGCCGCTACAATTCTACCCTGCATTCTTCAACGTCATTCATTAGAAGTCAAACTCAGCAAGAATTAAGTGATTCACGGAGAGATACCACAGAGCGCCTAACTTCTATAATTTCTGATTGGGACAAAGCAATCCGAGTTTTGTTCAATGCCTCAAAAACCCAATTTCTTCACCTATCAACTCGACATAACCTTCCATACAACTATTCCCTCTTCTTTTACAACACTCAACTTTCACCCTCTACTACAATGAACATACTAGGAGTATCCTTAGTAGTATACTACGAGTACTAAAAATCTGAACTGAAAATCTCACATCTCATCTCTTGTTAAAACAGCTGCTATGAAGTTATGTGTCCTATGGCGTCTGCGTTCATTTTGTTCTCCCTCCCAGCTGCTTGTTCTCTACAGGGGCCTTATCCGCCCATGTATGGAGTATGACTCTCATATTTGGGGTGGTCCACTCATACAGCTCTCTTAAACAGGGTTGAGTCAAAAGCTTTTCTTCTCATCAACTCCTCTGACTGACTGTTTTCAATCTTTGAATCACGCAATGTTCCTTCTCTTGCTATCTTCTACCGTTATTTTCATGCTCACTGCTCTTCTGAACTTGATAACTGCATGCCTCCCCCCTTCCTGAGGTCTCGCTGCGCAAGACTTTCTACTCATTCTCATCCCTATTATGTCCATCTTCCTAATGCAAGAATTAACCAGTGTCTTCACTTTTTCATCCCCTTCATTGTTAAACTCTGGTACTCTTTCTATTTCTCTTTTTTCTCTTTTCTACGACTTAAATTTTTTCAAGAGAGGAGCAACAAGACACCTCCCGAACTAAATTGACCAACCCCCTTTTTTATATTCTTTATCTTACTGTCTTCTTTATAGGAACTGGCAACTACGCGTGCTTTTTATTACTTCTTCTTTTTTCCCATGGTCAGTCCCTTTGTGATGTAAAGAAAAAAAAAAAAAAAAAAAAATATATATATATCAAAAATATGTGTGTGCGTATATACATATCTATCTATCTATCGATCTATCTCTCTCTCTCTATATATGTATGTATATATATATATATAATACTATATATATATATATATATATATATATATATATATATATATATATATATACATATATATATATATATATATATATATATATATATATATATATATATATATATATATATATATATATATATATATATATATATATATATATATATATATATATATATATATATATATATCATACATACATACATACATACATATATATATATATATATATATATATATATATATATATATATATATATATATATATATATATATATATATATATATATATATATATATATATATATATATATATATATATATATATATATATATATATATATATATATGTAATGAGGCGGAATCTTCCTTTAAAGATTCGATATAGAGCTACCCTCTCACTCACCCGCTAACCAGCGGGCAGGGCTCGCCCTTCTACTGCAACTCACCCAGAAAAACCTCACCCGTCACACTCTCCCGGTTAACCCCACCCTTTACACAACTCCGGCCAGGGCACAAGGAAACACCAAATTCCTTTTGCCTTACTTTACTAACACAAACCAAAAATGACTCTTCTCTCCAAAAACCACAGTACCACAATAATCCATACACGTCCTATAACCACTCCTCTCGGCTTACACTACTCCACAACATCCCTGCACCTTAGGTACTTCACTGACCTAAGGTCTTACACAACACCACAACACCTCTGCACCCATTACACCACACTGCACACTAGGCCACACTGACCCAATGGCTTACACAACACCATTACACACCCCTGCACCCACTACACCACACTGCACATTAGCCAAAGACCCAATGGCTTACACAACACCATTACACATCCCTGCACCCACTACACCACACTGCACATTAGCCAAAGACCTAATGGCTTACACAACACCATTACACATCCCTGCACCCACTACACCACACTGCACATTAGCCAAAGACCCAATGGCTTACACACACCATTACACATCCCTGCACCCACTACACCACACTGCACATTAGCCAAAGACCCAATGGCTTACACAACACCATTACACATCCCTGCACCCACTACACCACACTGCACATTAGCCAAAGACCCAATGGCTTACACAACACCATTACACATCCCTGCACCCACTACACAACACTGCACATTAGGCCGAAGACCCAATGGCTTACACAACACCACAACACCCCTGCACCTTAGGTACTTCATTGTCCTAAGGGCTTACACAACACCACAACACCCCTGCACCTTAGGTACTTCACTGTCCTATGGGCTTACACAACACCACAACACCCCTGCACCTTAGGTACTTCACTGTCCTAAGGGCTTACACAACACCACAACACCCCTGCACCTTAGGTACCTCACTGTCCTAAGGGCTTACACAACATCACAACACCCCTGCACCTTAGGTACTTCACTGTCCTAAGGGCTTACACAACACCACAACACCCCTGCACCTTAGGTACTTCACTGTCCTAAGGGATTACACAACACCAGGCTCACTTCCACACCAGCCTCACCACCACACCAGGCTTACCTCCACGCCGGACACCGTGAGGCAGCCACTCCACTCACTCGTCTCTCGCCACCACACCCAAACACGTCCCAGGCCATGCTACACTCTCCCAGAGTGCAGACGAGGCAGCCAGGGATCCCCAGGGACCAGGGGTGTCGTGGAGAAACCAAAAGGCCCGGCAGCCCACCCGCCTCGCCGGTGGCAGTGCTTGTCTCCCTCCTAGGGATGTGCACCGGTTTTCGGTATACCGAAATACCGGTATTTTAGCCCCGGTATTACCGGTATTACCGGTATTTTTTGTTTTCGGTATACCGGTATCGGTATTGGTGGTGCATCGGTATATCGGTATCGGTATATTATTTGGTCGGTATTGGATTTCGGTATTGTGTTTTTTTCTCGCAACAGACCTGACTGCCGAGACACGTATGGTAGCGTAACGCTCATTGGCTCAGAGCCTCAGAATCTGAGGCGCGTGTTATCATTGGCCGATTACAGCTCAGCTGACAATGCCGCTCTGGCAACCTCCCTCCCTCCCTCCCTCTACCCCTGAGGGAAGAGTCCCCCCGCAAGACCATCACAGAAAACGGATTTTAAAACATTACATACCACACAGGTGGCACTATACAAATCTAGCCTAGATAACATTTTCATTATTGTTATTATTATTATTATTATTATTATTATTATTATTATTATTATTATTATTATATTATTATTATTATTACTATTATTAGTCTTAGTCTACTATTATTATGGTTAGTAATGGCATCATAATTTTCATTATTGTTATTATTATTATCATCTAAATTATTACTATTATTTTATTTTTTATATAATTATTTCAAAGATGTGTGTGTGTGACTGACTGTGTGTATTCATCTTCATCTAGTTGTATTTTTACGGGGCCAGAGCAGCGCTCATATTTCCCCGTCTCCATATCAACATGTTTATCATTCATCCTTAATGCTTTGTGTTGGCCGAAGCCACCACCCCGGAGAGCAGGTCACAAACCCCCGGCTAACACCCGGAACCCATTCACTGCTGGGTGGGCAGGGGCTGAGGTTTTAAGGAAACAACCCATCTGTTTCCGCTCTGCCCGGGGATCGAACCCGGGTTGTGAACCGAGCGTGCTTCCCTTACACCACGGAGTACCCGTGTGTGTGTGTGTCACACACACACACACACACACACACATATGTGTGTGTGTGTGTGTGTGTGTGTGTGTGTGTGTGTGTGTGTGTGTGTGTCTGTGTGTGTGACTGTGTGTGTGTGACTGTGTATGTGGTGTGTGTGTGTGTGTGTGTGTGTGTGTGTGTGTGTGTGTGTTTGTGTGTGTGTGTGTGTGTGTGTGTGTGTTCACACCTCAGATAAGACTGACCCCTCGTATCTTTACCATCTATTTTGAAGGAACTCGCGTTTCACGTGTCTCCGTCTACGGCTCTACGCCTTTGAAATAATAACAATAATAATAATTAAGAATAAATGATGAAATTATTATAATGATAAAAACAACAATAATAATAATAATAATAATAATAATAATAACAATAATGTCAATGGCATTAATGATAATAATAAGTTATAATAATAATAATAATAACTCAGGTAAAATAATCATAACAATAATAGTGATACTAACAATAATATTGATAACAATAATGATAATAATAATAAAAATGATAATAATAATAATAATAATAATAATAATATTGATAATGATCATAATGATAATAATAAAGATACTGATACTACCTACCATCATACTACCTAGATGCACACACAGTACACACACACACACACACACACACACACACACACACACACACACACACACACACACACACACACACACACGGCTACTCCTATAGTATATTACATTACTGATGCAAAAAAAGAAATGGCCTACGCCTAATAACATTTTATTTTAGGGGGTCTATGCTGTACGGTAGGGGTTAAGAATTGTAAAAAAAAAAAAAAAAAATGGCCTACGCCACATAAAACTTTATGTTAGGGGGTCTATGCTATACGGTAGGGGTTACGAATTGTAAAAAAAAAGAGGTGGCCGACGCCAGGGGCGGATTTATGTTGTGCGAGGCTCTATATAGGCCGGTACGTGGGAGTGCGGCGCCCTGAATGAAATGTGGGGTAAAATTCTAGAGTCCTTTCCAGTCCTTATTAGTTTCTTTTTTCTCCAGAACTTCACAGATCCCTTCAGATACCTCTAAAACGTAATTATAAAGTGGGGGAGACATGCCCCCTTCAACGCCCCTTCCCCCCTATATTACCCCCGCCCTGGCCCCCAAAATAAAATTTCTAACCTAACCTCACTGCAACCTAACCAATAACCTCCTAACGAGATATAAGGGTGGGAAAGGACTACAATTTTACCAAGTTAGGTAAGGTTAAGTTAGGTTAATAGTTTATTTTTTATTTTTTAATCCCTCCCCCACTTTTATTATTACGTTTTAGAGGTATCTGAAGGGATTTGTGAAGGTCTGGATAAAATAAAACCACTAATAAGGGCGGGAAAGGACTCTAAAATTTTACCAAATGTGGTTCAGATTTCATATTAGTTTAATTGAAACTTTTTCCACCCATATTTTACATTACATTGGTACTAATTTGAGGCATATTATGGTAAATGCAATGTAACAGTGATCGAGCAAATAAGAAATGTCCAGCATTCAGATTTTCATTGAAAACATATTTTTGCCTCTGGGGTGCGGGGCCTAGGCCATAGTTTACTGGGTCCCCCCTTAAATCTGGCAATGGCCGACGCCACAGGAAACTTTATTTTAGGGGGGTCTATGCTGTACTGTGGTCTGTGGTAACCCGGGAGTCACATTAGCCCTGTGTCCCGGGGTAACGGGTTCTCACCCACCACAGGCTCTAAGGGCTAATGCCACGGAGATGAGCACCGCATGCCACGCGCAGCTAAGCGTATGCTCCCATCTTTACCTTACCTTTACCTATGCTGTACGGTAGGGGTTAATAATTGTAAAAAAAGAAATGGCCGACGCTATAGGAAACTTTATTTAAGGGGGGAAGGCGATGCTGTAGAGGTTAATAATTGTCTGAGAATGGAGAAGTAAAAAAACACCCGAAAAAACCAAATACCGATACCGGTAATACCGGTATTACTGTACGGTATCGGTATACCGGTATCGTAATTGATACCGGTGTGAGGACGTACCGGTATTACTCCCGCAAACCGGTATCGGCAATACCGGTATTTTCTTGATACCGCACAACCCTGCAGTCGGAGTCCCTCCTCCTCCACCGCTCGCCTCCGTCTCCCAGCCGCCCAGGGTTGTGAACTTTTGTAGCCCACATTATCGTACCGAGACACCAAAATTATCGTATTTTCAGATAGATTATATTATCGTACAACCTTAGCTAAGATAATATAGTCAGTAGATAACTTTTAAATTCAGCATTCCACATATAAGAATATTTTCTCTTTTCACCAAAATATATAATATATCCATTCATGACACAAAATTCCATGTAAATAAATTTTTTCCAAAATAAATGAAATTAAATAAAACAAAAATATATTTAGTAACACATATAATGACTCAAAAGAAGCTGAACTCGAAAACTCTACATAGCTATCATCCTCAAAAGAAAAGAGGAATTCCTGTTCCTCCTCTATTCTTTTATCCCCTGTGTCAGCTGGCGCTTATAATGATAGTGTGTCATTTGTCATCGACATATCATATCATGTGTAGGGATGAAAGTAACACAATCTCCCTTTTCCCTTACACACTGCGCTGCTGGAAGAGAACCAAGTATGGTTCCCGTTAGAAGTCAGTTTCTTACCTTTGTCTTGGTAAGGTTAATCTTGCTAAATACCCTCTAACAATCTGCGTTCTAATGCGGCAAGCAACGGGCCAAATCCATGTCATGCAAAGGACCAAAAGTCAAACTCAAAACTCTCTCTCTCACACGCCATTCGTGCGGCAGTCAAGGCCATTCACAACATGGGCAGGAGCGTTACTATCACATGGGTCGCCTCCCATGTTGGCATCACAGGCAATGAGGAAGCAGACGCCTTGGCCAAGCAGGCGACCATGAATGAAGCAGTGACTGTCGTTATTCCCAGGACCCTCCAACAGCTGAGGGGCACTGTGAGGCGCCGGGCGGAGGCACAGAGACGGAGAGTGCACGAGCAGGAGGCTGGCCGCGGCAGCACGAGTGCCCGGTGGTACACCGATGTGGCCGCTGGGTGCCTGCTCCCACCACAACGTCCTCCAAGTCGGTTGTGCGAGGTGGTGAGATCCAGGATCAAACTTGGGTACCCTTATGGATGGGAAATTGGCATCAACACGCCGGAGGAAGGGCGTCGCTGTAGGCTGTGCGCTACTGAGGATGGGCACACACTTGCTCACTACCTTCGTGACTGTGGCTGCGTCACCCGCCAAAGACAACAGTGTTCTGTGCCCACACACACCCTTGCTGAACTTGTAATTCACTTCATTAGTCTCCTCCCACAAACACTAACTGCACATCCATAATTCTGTTCCATTAGATGATTAATCTAAGGAAGAACAAAACAAAACAAAACAAAACTGTGAAGCTTACTAAAACTCAACAATATTGTCCATCGTATTAATGTACTTGTTCTATCATCAGCTAATATTATGTATCCTGAGATAAGACTGTTATCATCGTAACAGTCTTTTTCACAAATGTTAACTCAATTGTGAATAAAAGTATTGAATCTGAATCTGACTCTCTCTCTCTCTCTCTCTCTCCTCTCTCTCTCGCGGAAGTTGACATACAATTTTTTTTTTTTTTTTGCGATGACAATTTTTGTATGACTATAATATAATTATATTTGTGAGTCAATCATCGTATTTTCGTGTACGATTCTCAACCATGCATCGTACATCGTACGGATAGTCAAATTATCGTACAAATACGATAATTATCGTACAGTTCACAACCCTGCAGCCGCCCGACCGTCAGCACCAAGGCTCCCCCCTCGCCTGCCAACCCTTCCCGCCAACACGTTCCCGCTCCCTTGTCGCTCCCTCGCCGCTCCCTCTCCCCGCGAACTTTAAACCGTAATTTGCAATGCTT
>JACEEZ010016793.1:199744-209744 GCA_016584305.1 Chionoecetes opilio
AGATTGAAGGAAAAAACCCTCCTCTCTGACAGTGCTCGCATCATCACCTTCTACCGCAACAGACATCAAGAGTACCTCCATTTTTTCTCTGAAGAGAAGGACTTGGTGTACTGTACATATATTGCGCAGCTTCTGCACAAGCTTGGAGTGCCACAGTTCCAACCCGAAGATTGGAGACTGTTCATTGACAGCTGCAAGCGATCGCTGAAATGTGTTCTGCTGCACAACGGCAACCAGTTTACCTCTGTACCCCTCGCTCACTCGACTACACTGAAGGAGAAGTATGAAGCGGTGAAGTACGTGCTGGAGAAAATTCGTTATGATTAGCATGAGTGGTTGATTTGTGTTGACCTGAAGATGGTGAACTTTTTGTTGGGACAACAGTCCGGGTTCACCAAGTACCCGTGCTTTCTGTGCATGTGGGATAGTAGGGACCTAGCTCAGCATTACACGAAGAAGGCCTGGCCTGTACGGGAAGAATTGGTGCCTTGCAGAGCAAGGAACGTCATAAACACCCTCTGGTGGACAGAGACAGGATACTTTTCCCACCGCTGCACATCAAGCTCGGCTTGATCAAACAGTTCACCAAAGCTCTGGACAAGGATGGTGGCTGCTTCACTTACTTGTGCCACGCTTTTCCAGGATTGACCATGGAGAAGTTGAAAGCTGGCATCTATGACGGTGCTCAACTCCGTCAGCTCATCAGAGATCCAGAGTTTGAAAACACAATGAACGAAGTGGAACTGGAAGCGTGGAAGGCTTTTGTTCTGGTCGTGAAGAACTTTCTTGGCAACAACAAGGCCAGGAACTACGCAGAACTTGTCACCAATATGCTGACTGCTTTCAGAAACCTCGGATGCAAGCATGAGCATCAAAATGCATTACTTATTCTCACATATGGATCGGTTTCCTGAGAATATGGGATCAATGAGCGACGAGCAGGGGGAGAGATTCCATCAGGACATGAAAGTGATGGAGACCAGATATCAGGGACGCTGGGATGCAGTCATTATGGCTGATTACTGTTGGACTCTGAAGAGAGACATCCCTGCCGCTGAGCATTCTAGGAGTTCGAAGAAACGGAAGTTCAAGCCCTGAATTTTGAACAATGATGACGTAGCATCCAATTTACATGTACTTACCTTTATCAATGTCTACTATTCAATGTACACTAATCAATTTTTATAGCATTTAATTAATGAATTGTGTTAGCAAACGATTTTTTTCTCTTAAAAACCTATTTCGGATGAGAAATATTAACAAAAATCAACCGAAAATGTCACAAAATTGTAATCGATTTAGTCAGAAGATCGGATTTTTTAGAAATCGACTTAGCACAAAAACCTGACCTGATCGAGAGAAACGGATGTCATTTTCGGATTCAGCGGTGTAAAATTGTCCTAAAACAGTTGAAATAACTTAGACGACTTACAAAAAAAAAAAAAAATTGTAACCCAGTGAATTTATCAATAAACATTTTTAAGCTGGGCAGCATAATATCATACCATTATTTAAGATTTTTAGGTGTTAATATCCATATTTAAAAATATCAACGATATATTTCCATGTTTTTTGTAAAAAAAATGTATTTCAGATGGATGGTTACACATTTTTTCTGGGGATATGGTTTAACTAAAAAAAATATCTTATATATTGCCAGGAACAATAAATGTCAAATTACTATATTATAGTTCAAGGTACTGTAGGCCTTTCTCTTCGGACCCATATTGAAATGTTTTCCTGATCAAATCCTGCTGACTAAAACCTGCAGCAGTGTACACATACATTTATTTTTTGTTTATCATTTCACTTTGTAAGCTAATTAAGTATTTTGTCAGAATATGATCACAACATTATATAAAAATAGATTTGCGCTGCTCGAAATATTTTCTTGATAATGAGTATTTGCGTGGTTACAGGTGACGAGTTTGGGGCCTTTATGGAATTGTACCCAACCCTCCGTGAAACCAAGGACATATTTTACTGGACAAAATTCCAAAACACTTATCAATGAAAGTTCTTGGGTAATCGACTTCCAGGTAAGTGGCTTTATATTGAATATTATTTTCCGAGATAGATAGATAGATAGATAGATAGATAGATAGATAGATAGATAGATAGATAGATATAGATATAGATAGATAGATAGATAGATAGATAGAGAGAGAGAGAGAGATAGATAGATCGATAGATAGATAGATAGATAGATAGATAGATAGATAGATAGATAGATAGATAGATAGATAGATAGATAGATCAACCACACTCACCGTCACTCTTGCCCTCCGGGCGGACTTTTTGGCTAGCTCCTGCGGAGGGCTATTGGTGGGTCTTCGGCCCACCACCTGTGTTTGGTGGGCCTTCGGTCCACCAAACATACACTCTCCAGATAGCCCCTTCTAACTTTCCTGAAATCATGGATTTAGAAATGTATGTATTAACGCCAACCTATTCACATCACCCCCAACCCATTCACTCACCCATTACCCATCACCCCCCACCCATTCACTCACCCATTAACCCCCCCCCACCCATTCACTCACCCATTATCCATCACCACACACCCATTCACTCACCCATTACCCATCACCCCCCATCTATTCCCTCACCCATCACCCCCTACCCATTCACTCACCCATCACCCCATACCCATTACCCATCACCCCACCCATTCACTCACCCATTACCCATCACCCTACATCAAGGTTTCCTCAATTCTCGCAACCCACTATTTTTTCACAATTCTCGCTAATAGGCTGCTAAAAAAAAAGAAAAAAAAAAGTGATCGGATCATCTCATAAATAGGCTTAAAACCTTCCCCTGCTCGAGCCGGTTCCAAAACTGTGCCTTATGAGGGGATTCCGCCACAGGGGGCGGCACCTGGAGCGGACACACACATATATAATAATAATAGCGAAAGTGTGTCTGTGTGTGTGTGTGTGTGTGTGTGTGTGTGTGTGTGTGTCCGCTCCAGGTGCCGCCCCCTGTGGCGGAATCCCCTCATATGGCACAGTTTTGGAACCGGCTCGAGCAGGGGAAGGTTCTAAGCCTATTTATGAGATGATCCGATCGCTTTTTTCTTTTTTTCTTTTTTAGCAGCCTATTAGCGAGAATTGTGAAAAAATAGTGGGTTGTGAGAATTGAGGAAACCTTGATATATATATATATATATATATATATATATATATATATATATATATATATATATATATATATAGATGATAGATAGATAGATAGATAGATAGATAGATAGATAGATAGATAGATAGATAGATAGATCAACCACACTCACAGTCACTCTTGTTCGTGAGGTACCTTCATTCCCAAAAGTCACAAGGAATAACATACCCGTCCACATCCTTCTCAAAGAAGTAGCCGATGAGATCGCCCGTCGCAATATCACCGATGATGGCATATAAATTGCTCAATTGAAGTCCCGTTGCAACTCATCGAACTGCCTTTCTGGACAACTGCTTTAGAGCGATATGTTCCAAACCATCAAGACATATGGCGACTTTAAGTTAAGATTCACTAAGTACATCTCAGGTAGCCAAAAATAAGGTAGCCTTTCACCACTATGAGTATTAGTGGTGCATAGTAAACATGTACACGTATAGTGGGGCAAGGATACCTTATTTTTATGTCTGTCTTATTTTTATTTTCTTCATATGTCTTGATGGTATGAAACATATCATTCTGAAGCAGCTGTACAGAAAGGCAGTTAGATAAGTCGCAACGGGACTTCAATTGAGGAATTTATATGCCATCATCGGTGATATTGCGACGGGCGATCTCATCGTCCACGTCTTTGAGAAGGATGTGGACGGGTATGTTATCCCCTGTGAATTTTGGGAATGAAGGTACCTCACGAACAAGAGTGACTGTGGATGTGGTTGAGTATGATTGTCCATGGTTAGAGTGATATGTTGAGACGCTACAGCCCTTCTTTGACTCCTGTTTTTATATATTCAATCAATCATTGGAGGCATACGCCGGAGGGCGCGTCGCCTCGCCCACCCTACGACGCCACTCCCGTGGGTTACCACGCGCGAGTCCCCATGCAGGCTCCTTTCCCATACCAAGCAGCTCTCGACAAGAAACATCAACTTGCCCCAGCCACGAGCCTTGTGGGCGCCCTCTTGGCCTACTCCACGCCGGATTGTCTCTTACAGATACAACCCGATCGGAAGGATCAGTTTCAGGATAGCGTGCCACATGCCCATATAGACGAGGTTGGCGCTGACGGACTATGCAGGTAATAGGCCTCGATTCAGTCTCACGGTGCAATCGCTGATTTGACACGTAATCATCCCAGCGATACCCCATGATTCTGCGAAGACACTTATTGCCAAAGGCATCGATTCGTCTCTTCAAGTCGCTATTTAGTGTCCATGTCTCACAACCATACAGTAAGACAGGGATCCCAAGCGACTTGAAGATCCGGATCGTTGTCCTCCTGCACAGGTACCGAAAACGCCAAATACTCCTGCTGAGCGAGTCCATAACACCGTGGGCTATGCCAATCCGCCGTAAGACTTCTTGACGTGACCCGCCGTAATTATGGACTGCGCTACCAAGGTATGTAAAACATTTCAAGATCTCAATGTCCTCGCCGCATGCATGAACAGCCTGTACTGTTACATATAGTAAACCTCCAAAAACCTGGACCTTGGTCTTAAGCCAAGAGACCTCAAGTCCCAAAGGCTTTGCCTCCTCGTGCAGTGCCGCGAGAGCCATCACCAGGACCTCCAGCGACTCAGCAAAGATTACTGCATCATCGGCAAAAACAAGATCAGTGATCTTGGTGTTGCTGAGGAAGGCTCCACAATCACTTTGATCTACAACTTTGCCCAATACCCAGTCCATACAAGTGTTGAAAAGTGATGGGGCAAGGACGCACCCTTGCCTCATTCCTGTATTCACAGGAAAGAAGCTGGATACACCTCCCCCACACTTCACGGCACTCTCTTTCCCAGAGTACAGACCAGTCATCAAACCAATAGTCCTTGCAGGAATCCCGCGAAATCACAGAAGATCCCAGAGTGACTCACGATGAACCGAGTCAAACGCCTTCTTGAAATCAACATAGGCTCCAAGCATCCCCTGTCGAAACTCAAGTCGGCGTTCCACCAGGACACGAAGAGCTAGGATACGGTCCGTTGTTGACTTACCAGACATGAACCTTTATTTGGCTCTAGTCAGACCTCACCTACACTATGCGGTACAGTTTTGGTTTCCGTATTATTGGATGGGTATAGCCTTGTTATAATCAGTGGAGAGAAGGATGACCAAAATTATACAGGGGATGCGTAACTTTAGTTATAAGAAGAGATTGAAGCTATTAAATGTACACTCACTCGAGAGGCGTAGTGTAAGGGGCGATCTGATAGAAGTTTTTAAGTGGTTAATTAGAGGGATACAATAAAGGAGATTGTCGGAAAAGCTCTTACGGCTAATAATCAATGTAGAACAAAAAGTAACTGATTCAAGCTGAAGAAGCGTAGATTTAAAAAGGAAATAGGGAGAAAAATGGTTCACAAATAGGGTGGGAAATGATTGGAATAGACTCAGTCGTCAGGTGGTCAGTGCGGAGTCCAGCTTTTTCAGCGTCTGTCCCGTTTTTTTTAAATGTTAGTAAAATATCTCGTTTTTTTACGCTTGTTCCGCTTTTTTGTGCTACTATATTGCTCCTCTATTGATGGAATACTGATACATTTTTCAACTCTTTCACCAGCTGGTAGCTTTATGGTGTACTCGTGATTTACCCTTACGTCATATGATTCGTTTGAGACGTGTCTCTCACCGAGTCACTCACCGTCCACCCCCTGCGGGCCGGCGACAGTTCGTGTTTGATTAACAGCCTTCGCTGCGAGTGTTACTGTCACTCGCTTTAGGGAAGGCATAGACTAGATAGAGTTCAGATTTTTTTATCAAGATGTCAAAGAGAAACTGAATATTTAATGAGCATTTGCCGTCTGAATATCTATTAATTTAGACATGGGACATTCAACAACTTAGCAATACATTCAAACGAGCTGCTGACCAGAAATAGTTTCATCCACTAGTGATAAACCATGATACACATATGTGCAAATATTACAAAAAATAAAGAAAAGCAATAACCAAACACTAAATTGATAATGATACCAGAAAAGCAAAAACCTAACAGTAAATTGATAATCTAACTGAGAAATACATTCAAATGCACTGTTGACTAGAAATAGTTTCATCCACTAGAGTGATACGACATGATACACATATGTGTAATTATTACAAAAATACAAGAAAAGCAATAACCAAACACTAAATTGATAATAATGTATAACTTAGAAATACCTTCAAAAGCGCTGTTAATCAGAAACATTAGACTCAGTCGTCAGGTGGTCAGTGCGGAGTCCATCCTATGACATGTCGTGTCATAGGATGACACGACATGATACACATACAACAAAAGCAATAACCAAACACTAAATTGATAATTATAAGTAAAATCATAGTACAATACATGGAGATTACATCCGTATTTTTTTTTTACATTGAAGCCTATAGCGCCTGTAGGCTATTTATTATCAATCTGGAGGGACGTGATGGTTGGCCCTCCGCCCGTTGGTTGGCGCAGTCTGGATTTTTTTATAGTGACACCTGTGATGTTATAGGTGAAGGTCCGTTTTCTGTAATGGTCTACCCTCAGATTTAGGCTCACGCGGCCACCAGTTGCCCCTCCACCGCACTTGAAGTCGCAGTCGATGGAACAGGAATGCAGCATGCAGGCTGCTTCGGCCACTCGACGATGGATTTACAGTTACTCCTTGGTGGGACTTGAACTCGGGACCTTGTGCTCACCTCCCAGGCTCTTGTCGACCACGTTGAAGTTGGCCGAAAGCCGGCAGGAATCGAACTTGGGACATCGAGCTTACCACTCCATGACGCTAACCACTCGGCCACCGCTTCCCCAAATACATATATAGCACATTCATTTTACAAACAATGGCGCCTTCCTAGCTTTCCTCTTGGCAAAATTATGAAGCACAACATCAAAATCAAGAGATCCTGCAAGTTGAGACTCAATACTAGTCTAGCCAAGTCCACAAGTCTTGCTTGGGTCATTCGTAGACTTTTTTTTATCAGCTTGAGTTTGCTGAGTGAGCGTTCTGCAGAGGCGACATTGGCTGGGATTTGCACTGTCGGGATAGCAGAATACGCAGTCTGACAGATACATTAAGGAAGAGCCCTTCTAGTCTGCACTCTGGCAAGCAATTCAAAAGCTGCAATACGCTTATATAAGAACATAAGAAAATAAGGAAGCTACAAGAGGCCGTGAGACCTACACGAGGTAGTTCCTGTTACTTAACACTACCTACATCCACCTTTTAGCCCCCCTTATCCATGAATTTATTTAGCCTCATTTTAAAGTTCTAATGACTCCCCACTAACTACCTGTCTACTGAGCCCATTCCAATCATTTACCACCTTATTTGTGAACCAGTTTTTCTCTATTTCTTTTTTAAATCTACGCTTTTCCAGCTTGAATCCGTTACTTTCTGTTCGACCCTGGTTACTAGCCGTAAGAACTTTTCCTAACTCTCCTTTATTATATCCCTTTATCCACTTAAAAACTTATATCAGATCGCCCCTTACTCTGCGTCTTTCGAGTGAGTGTAAATTTGCAGCTTCAATCTCTTCTCATAACTAAAGTTACGCATCCCTTAAATAATTTTGGTCATCCTTCTCTGCACTGATTCTAACAAGGCTATATCCATCCTGTAATATGGAGATCAAAACTGAATCACATAGTCTAGGTGAGGTCTGGCTAGAGCCAAATACAGCTTTAGAATAACCTCAGCACTTCCGCTTTTAACACTTTTGGTAATGAATCATAACACTCTATTAGCTCTATTTCTAGCCTCAATACATTGTTTCTTAGGTCGGAGGTCTGGGCTCACCCTTACTCCAAGATCATTTTCACCTTCTGATATTTTCAGCGATGCATTGCGTATGGTGTATACCCTGGTAACCCTGGTAATAGACCAGTGTTTTTTATGCCAACATTCATAACGCTGCACTTGTCAATATTAAATTCCATCTGCCATCTGACTACCCACTCATTAAGTTTATCTAAGTCTCCCTGCAATATGTTTACATCAGACTGTGATCCAATAATCCTACCTACCTTAGTATCATCAGCAAACTTGCTGATATCACTGCTAATTTCACTGTCCAAGTCATTGATGTAAATAAAAAAATAGTAGTGGACCCAAAACATACCCTTGTGGAACCCCACTTATCACCTGCCCCCATTCAGATTTAGAACTATTAATTGTAACCCTTTGTTGCCTATCACTTAGCCAAGTTCTGATCTAACGAAGAGTTAGATTTAAGCTCTGATCCTTCCCATCTATTCCATGAGCCTTAAGCTTATTTAAGAGTCGCTCATGTGGTACCTTATCGAATGCCTTACTAAAGTCCAAGTATATTATATCATAATCCACAGACTACTGTATACTGGACATGCTACTCAGTTTGGGCTATTTCCAGTGGAGGCCAATGCTGCGATTCCTGACATTCTCGAACATCACTCCCATTTCCCTTCCTATGGTTTAACAGTATAAATGATATACTGTTATCTTCGTAAATGTTTGTTCTATAATATTATCAAATAAAAAACAGTAAACACACTAAAGAAATGCCGAAAGTGAGAAAGTGAGAGAGTGAAGAAATATGCATGAACTTTATATTCACCTAAACATTTGATATATTCCATTCATATATTTTGTTTTTTGATAAATTAATTACCACCATGCATAACTTAACGTTAACTAAATTAATAACATCATCAAGCGGGAAAATTACCCGATTGGTTATGTTATTTATTTACTTAACGCTAATTTATGCATGTTGTTAATTAATTTATCAGTAAACAAAATATATCAATGAAACGCTAATACAATTCCGCTTATATTGATATGTTTCACGTAAAAAGTTTTATCGAAAATTGTTAAATGGCGAAGAGTTTAAGTGAATATTAAGTTCATGCATATTTCTTTAGTCTCTCATAAGCACATTTATTTAGTGTATTTTACTGTTTTTTTGTTTGTTAATATTATTCAACAAACATTTACGAAGATAACAGTGTATCATTTATACTGATAAACCATAGTCTACACTCTACTATATTCATGGAAGACTTTTTTACTTGCCGATCCGATGGATGATGTTATTTCTTTAGTTAACGCTAATTTATGCATGGTGGTAAATCATTTATCAGAAAACGAAATATGTCAATGGAGAGTTAATGAGAATCCGCTTATATTGATATGCTCCATCTTAAATGTTGTCCCACAAAATATTAAATGGCGAAGAGTTTAAGTGAATGCATATTTCTTCAGTCTCTCATAATGGCATTTCTTTAATGTGTTTTACTGTTTTTTTATCTGATAATATTATAGAACAAACATTTACGAAGATAACAGTATATCATTTATACTGATAAACCAAAGGAAGGGAAATGAGAGTGATGTTCGAAACATTGTTGTACCTTGCCGATCGGCCTCCACTGGTCATGGGCGGGTTGGCACGGGGCGCGAGTAGCAAGTCCAGTATACAGTAGTCTTTGCATAATCCTTATCATTATATGCTGTCTCATAAACTTTCCTATACAAACTCAATAAATTGGTGAGACATGACCTACCCTAGGTGAATCCATGTTGTGAATCATAGACCAAATTAGGTTTTTCTAAATGCTCTCTAATGTTTTTTGCAATAATAGATTCCAATAATGTTCCTACCACTGACGTTAGACTAACGGGTCGATAATTTGACATTAGTCCTCTATCACCCTTCTTAAATATAGGGACTACATTTCCTTTCCTCCATATTAACGGCACTTCGCCTATATCAACTGATTTCCTAGAAATGTGCTGCACTACCGACTCACTAACAACACTTATAGGAGCTGACTCCTCTTTACATAAGTTCGGAGGCCTATACACTACACCCAAAA
>JACEEZ010016793.1:217244-259744 GCA_016584305.1 Chionoecetes opilio
AAATTATTTCCTAAGAAACTATAAAGTAATCCTATATTATCTAAAATTTCTAACTAATAAATAAAATATAATTTGTACTTAACGGACCTTGGTGTGTATGCTGTCTGAGTTGGTAGAGGACTGAATGAATAACAGTTTCGTGGGTAACATTTCGGCTTGTGTGGGGCGATCGAAACGAGAGTCGGACAATCGAAACAGTGATAGTCATTTGAGTATATCATGTTGGTGTGAAGTGACTTGGTTATTAAGATCAGGGGACAGATGCTTGATGTGTATGGATTCTAATAATTTAGTGTCACTAGGGTAGTGTGCTTTGGATAGGATACTAAAGTCATTCATAGAAAAAGGGTGATCTAAATCATGTGAGTGTGAGCGGATTGCAGATTGCGAAGGTGAAGAAATGGGTCGACCAGTACGTGCAGAACAGAAGCACCTTTATGCTCAGAAAGCCTAAGGGTTAGATTCCTTGTCGTCTCGCCGACGTATCTAGCGTTACAGCTAGAACATTTGAATTCGTAAATTATGTTAGAAATAAGGGCTTTAGGTATAGAGTCTTTATATTTGAAATGAGTTCTTAAGGTAAATGAATTAGTAAAAATAAATTAAAATTTTGAGTTAGGAAGATGTAACTTAAGTAGATCATTGAGTTTTTTTCGAATGGTGTAACTGAGATGGCCGTAAAATGGAAGTTTAACATAGTGTGTGTCTAATATGGGATCGGGTTCGTTCGACTTTGGGTTGAACTTTTTATCTAGGAACTTTGAGATGGTTGCTTCAATTAAATTAATTAATAGGATTACTTTATAGTTTCTTAAGAAATAATTTGTTAGATGTTCGCTTTTTAGCATTGTAATATATTAAATTTTTAACTATTTTTAGCCTGATGATGCCAAGTGCCTTTGGCGAAACGTTGCGCATAAACAACCCCAAGTATGACGAGTGTCTTTGTCACCCTGAAATATCAAGATGTACTACCAACTAAGAAAATCAACTATATATATATCTATATCTATATCTATATATATATATATATATATATATATATATATAATATATATATATATATATATATATATATATATATATATATATATATATATATAATATATATATATATATATATATATAATATATATATATATATATATATATATAATATATATCCCCACCCATTCACTCACCCATTACCCATCACCACACCCCCATTCACTCACCCATTACCCATCACCCCCCATCTATTCCCTCACCCATCACCCATCACCCCCCACCCATTCACTCACCCATCACCCCACACCCATTACCCATCACCCACCCATTCACTCACCCATTACCCATCACCCTACATCAAGGCTTCCTCAACTCTCGCAACCCACTTTTTTTTCACAATTATCGCTAATAGGCTGCTAAAAATAAGAAACAAAAAAGTGATCGGATCATCTCATAAGTGGGCTTAAAACCTTCCCCTGGTCAACCTGGTTCCAAAAATGTGGTATATGATGGGATTCCGCCACGGGGGGCGGAACCTATACCACACACACACACACACACACACACACATACACACACACACACACACAGACATACACACACACTTTCGCTTTTATTAATATAAATGGTCAAAATGCATTAATATGGCCACGCCCCCTGCCTTCCCCCCTTTTCTACGGGGCAACTGATTGGTGCATTACTCGTATCATCACTTCCACTCCCACTCTCACAATGGGCTATATTCAAGAATGCTCGTCAAATCCCGGCCGGTGGAGATTTTCCACCGTCGTACCTCCACTGGTCTTATCTACAAGAACTGCCCCGACTGGTGGATATTTGACAGGTGTACCAACACAAGCGAGCCCAAAGCGGCATCAGTATTTTGACTGTTTTATACATATCTAATACATTTTACTAGTGAAATTTATCATTTCTGACATTAAAATAATAGCTAAGTTAGTGTTCGCCACTTGTCTGAGGCGTTGGGGCAGAAAAAATTGGCCTGAGTGATGCGTGCGAGTACATTTGAACGGCCCGCCACCACTGCTCCACACAATGGCCACCTCCATTCTCCCGCCGCCGCCTGGCTTTCTCACAAGTTCACACACCTATATAAGGCCTCCTGGACCTGATTTTACCTTAATGATGACACATGTGCATTCACAGTGTATGGCTGTCACTCTCGGTTGTGTTGAAAACTCTCCTGTAATGGTCTGGGAAGAAATACGATGGAATAAGTGGAGAGCGGCGTGGAGGTGGGATGTGCAAGTTGTCGCCAATCAGCTGACTCAAACCTCCACCCTCTGAGCTCGACGCGTTGCGTCGTATTTGATTCTTGTATACCAAAAACCGATACAACGGGTGGAGAAAAATTCTTGAATATGGCCCACCATCGTCACTACTTAATAGCGCGTGACGACTGGGCAGAGCAATCTTGACTACAAAGGGTGTAGTGAAGTGATATATATATATATATATATATATATATATATATATATATATATATATATACGTATATATATATATATATAGTATATATATATATATATATATATATATATATATATATATACGTATATATATATATATATATATATATATATATATATATATATATATATATATATATATATATATATATATATATATATATATATATATATATATATATATATAATATATATATATATATATTTATATAGGGACCGGTGTTTCACAATTGTTGAAACAAAACGATCGGGCAGAAATCAAGGACCACAAATGATAGAGTAACGGTGATTACATTTATTGCAAGGTAAAATAATAACATTTTAGGATCTGCAACCATTTTGCCTCAAACACGAACCAAAAATGTCAGGAGGAGTTCTAGAGGACATGCTCCAGATGTCTGCCCTTCACTCGAAGACATTGTTAAACGCGCCGTGCAAAGTTGTTGATAACGCGTGCACATTCCTCCTGGGTGATTGCCTGCATCTTCTCAGTGATGGCTGCCCTCAATGCAGCAATGGTGCGAGGGTTACCCTGGTAGATGTTGTCCTTGAGGAACCCCCAGAGGAAGAAATCTGGGGGGTTCAGGTAAGGCGAGTGACGTGCCCACTCCACTTCAGCTTTGCGGCTGACGAGACGCTCCCCAAACTTTTCATGGAGCAATGCCATGGTGACATTAGCAGTGTGAGGAGGATCATGTATGATGGTATCCTTGATGAGGAGGAACAGTTGTTCCAGCAGGATGAAAACTGACGCAAAGCTGAAGTGGAGGCGGGAAGTGGAAGTATGTGAAGAAGTGGTAGTGGTGAGGTCTTAAATACGGATGAGGATATGTGTAGGAGTCTAAATGATTATTTTTTAAGTGTTTTTACGGAGGAGGATACACAGACGATACCTGATAGTGAACAGATGTTCAAAGGAAGCGATGAGGAGAAACTCAAAGATATTGTGATAACTAGGGAAATGGTGGAAGAGGGTATAGAAAAAATGAAAACATTTAAATCGCCAGGACCAGATGAAGTGTATCCCAGGGTATTAAAGGAATGCAAGGAGGTTGTTAGTGAGTCGTTAGTGCACATTTTTAGGAAATCGGTTGAGATAGGCGATGTGCCATTATTGTGGAGGAAAGGAAATGTTGTTCCCATATTTAAGAAGGGAGACAGAGGACTAAAGTCAAATTATCGACCCGTAAGTCTAACATCAGTGGTGGGTAAATTATTGGAATCTATTATTGCAAAAAAACATTAGAGAGCACTTAGATAAACATAGTTTGATCAATGATTCACAACATGGATTCACCAAGGGTAGGTCATGTCTCACCAATTTATTGAGTTTTTATAGGAAAGTTTATGAGACGGCAGATAATGATAAGGATTATGATATAATATATTTGGACTTTAGTAAGGCATTTGACAAAGTACCACACGAGCGACTCTTAAATAAGGTTAGGGCTCATGGTATAGATGGGAAGGTTCTTCATTGGATCAGAGCTTGGCTAAGTAATAGGCAACAAAGGGTTACAATTAATGGTTCCAAATCTGAATGGGGACTGGTGACAAGTGGAGTTCCACAAGGGTCTGTTTTGGGCCCATTACTATTTTTGATTTACATCAACGACTTGGATAGTGGGATTAGCAGTGATATCAGCAAGTTTGCTGATGATACTAAGTTAGGTAGGATTATTGGAACACAGTCTGACGTAAACATATTGCAGGGAGACTTAGATAAACTTAACGAGTGGGCAGTCAGATGGCAGATGGAATTTAATATTGATAAATGTAGCGTTATGAATGTTGGTAGAAAAAACCCTGGTAATAGATACACCATAAGCAATGTATCGCTGAAAAGATCAGAAGGTGAAAAAAGATCTTGGAGTGAGGGTGAGCCCAGACCTCCGACCTAGGAAACAATGTATTGAGGCCAGAAATAGAGCTAATAGAGTATTAGGATTCATTACCAGAAGTGTTAAAAGTAGAAGTGCGGAAGTTATTCTAAAGCTTTATCTGGCTCTAGTCAGGCCTCACCTAGACTATGCAGTTCAGTTTTGGTCTCCATATTACAGGATGGATATAGTGTTGTTAGAAAAAGTGCAGAGAAGGATGACCAAAATGATACAAGGGATGCGTAACTTTAGTTATGAGAGGAGATTGAAGTTATTAAAATTACACTCACTCGAGAGACGCAGAGTAAGGGGCGATCTGATAGAAGTTTTTAAGTGGATAAAGGGATTTAATAAAGGAGAGGTAGGAAAAGTTCTTACGGCTTTTAACCAGGGTGATAGAACAAGAAGTAACGGATTCAAGCTGGAAAAAGCGAGATTTAGAAAGGAAATAGGGAAAAACTGGTTCACAAATAGGGTGGTGAATGAGTGGAATGGTCTCAGTAGACAGGTAGTTAGTGCGGAGTCATTAGGGAGCTTTAAAGGGGAGCTGGATAAGTTCATGGATGGGGATGAAAGGTGGATGTAGGTAGTGTTAGGTGACAGGAACTACCACGTGTAGGCCTCGCGGCCTCTTGTAGCTTCCTTATTTTCTTATGTTCTTATGTTCTTATGGCGACCTTACTCGCCTGACCTGAACCCCCCAAATTTCTTCCTCACGGGGTTCGTCAAGGACAAAATCTACCAGGGTAACCCTCGCACCATTGCTGCATTGAAGGCAGCCATCATTGAGAAGATGCAGGCGATCACCCAGGAGGAATGTGCACGCGTTATCAACAACTTTGCACGGCGCGTTCAACAATGTCTTCGAGTGAACGGCGGACATCTGCAGCATGTCCTCTAGGGCTCCTTTTGACACTTTTGGCTCGTGTTTGAGGCTAAATGCTTGCAGATCCTGAAATGTTATTCTTTTACCTTGCAGTAAATGTAATTACCATTACTCTATCATTTGTGGTCCTTGATTTGTACCCGATCGTTTTGTTACAACAATTGTGAAACACCCTGTATATAGTAAGTAGTGAGGATATTGTGAGCGGTAGTGATGATACGAGGAGTGCACCAATCAGCTGCCACGTACAAAAGGGAGAAGGCAGAGGGCGTGGCCTCCTTAGTGTTTTTTGACCATCATAAATGAAATAGACTATATGTAAGCACCTCCGTGGTGCAGTAGCTAGCGCGCTTTTAGCTACGAAACCGCAGGCAATGGTTCGAATCCCAGCCAAGGCAGTCGGCGTGCACCTCACTCAACTGTGCATCCTTCCTTTCGGGGTTGGTCGATAAATAGGTACATGAGGAAACCTGCGGAAGGTAACCGTGGTAACATGGATGTCACACAATCCTTTCATCCCGGGGTGGTGGGTTGTTTGTTACCTACCACAGGCTCAATGGCTAATGCGACGTACGGATATGAGGACAGAGGCAACGCGCAGCCCTGCGTATGTCACTATCTATATTTTCAAAACATTGGCTAACGAGTCTTGTGAGGACGGATGTGTTGGGCTCCATCTTGAGGGCTGCAGACTACAAGCCCCCCAGGATATCCCAGATATTATTAGGTATCTGGATCATTTCCAAAAATTATCACATCTACATTGGGCCAAGCACCACCTTTAGTGAAATTTTCATGCAACCCTTCGGTAGCAATTTCACGTAATCCTGCTGTTATATAAACAAACAAACAGACAAACAAACCGAACTGATGACATCAATTTTATGACGGAGGTAACAAGATTCAGCTTACTGCTTGATGGGAAGTCAAAATGATTGTCATAGTTATTGTTTCACAAAAAAGTATATAACAGTTTACATTGTTGAAATACTTTTTTTGTCATCAAAGCTCACTTTGTATAATAATGGATCAACATTCTCAACATTTTGAAGCGGTGTATTTGCTGCATTTACTGCGTAGGTTTAACAAATTGGCAAGATTTACAAAATAATACAAAAAAGTAATAAGAAACATTAATGAACAAATATGAGCGATGAACTTTTGAAAATATGCATCGTCCATCGTGTCGGAGCTTGTGAAGATTATTTGACTGAGACAGCTGACCGGTGGGCAGCCTCGCAGCTTAGCCTACTCCTACTAGCCTTTTACAGTGTTGCTTATATTAGTAAAGCCATGGTGTTTTCATGTACTGCTTATTTGGTAAATAACATGTCTATCCATACCAATTGTGTCGTTATAATATAATGTAACGCTCCATTACTAGTAATGATTATGATTAATTAATTCATAAATTAACCAAGGGCATCCGCGCGTACACACTGCATGCTTCTTTCTATACGTTCCGTTTCGCTTTGAAATTGCTGGCCGCCGTGATATTTATCACTTCATCTCACGTCCAAAGGAAGTCTCAAAAAGCATATGTGCTTAAAACATTTTCTATTTAGAATAACAAGTTCTTTCTCCTGTATCAATATTTGCAGAGACTCTTGTTACACCATATATATATATATATATATATATATATATATATATATATATATATATATATATATTATATATATATATATATATATATATATATATATATATATATATATATATATATATATATATAATATATATAATATATATATATATATATATATATATCATATATATATATATATATATATATATATATATATATATATATATATCACTATATATCTTTTTTCTTACCATCGATAACTCTTCATACAGTGTATTTTTCGCTAATACCAGATAGGTTTTATAGTCATTTTTATGTATTATGTTCAAAATACACTAAGGAGGCCACACCCCCTGCCTTCCCCCCTTTTCTACGGGGCAACTGATTGGTGTATTCCTCGTATCATCACTATACTCTCTCTCATATCAAAATAAATATTAGCCCCTCCTTCTGGGGTAAGATCACGTACGCCTGCGTAAGTCAGCTAAGTCTGAGATACTCCTCTTTCGAAAACTTTCTTGGAACAGGAGCTATATCTACGCCAAATCGATGACGTCACCAAGACCGTATATACACGAGGCCACCGTGAGAGAAGGCCTGATGAATCGCCCGTGACGTCACACCATCTAGTTCTCACCGCTCCGCTCCCCGTACAAGTTTACCTACCTAATATAATGTTTATCAGTATAAAAGATATACTGTTATCTTCGGAAATGTTTGTTCTATAATATTTCAAATAAAAAAACGTAAAACACACAAAAGAAAATCCATTATAGGACTTTCAAGAAATATGCATTAACTTAAACTCTTCGCCATTTAATATTTTGCGCAAAAACTTTTTACATGGAGAATATCAATAGAAGCGAAATGCAATTAGCTTTCCATTGATATATTTCGTTTAGTGATAAATGAATTAGCAGCTTGAATAAATTAGCGTTAACTATATATAAAAAAATCTTGAAATCGGGTAATTTCCTACCTAATATATGTTTATCAGTATAAAGTATATAATGTTATCTTCAAAAATGTTTGTTCTATAATATTATCCAATAAAAAACCGTAAAACACACTAAAGAAATGCCATTATGAGACTTTCAAGAAATATGCATTAACTTAAACTCTTCGCCATTTAATATTTTGCGAAAAAACTTTTTACATGGAGAATATCAATAAAAGCGGAATTGCATTAGCTTTCCATTGATATATTTTGGTTTCTGATAAATGAATTAAAAATATACATAAATTAGCGTTAACTAAATAAATAACCTCATCAATCGGGAAAAATTACCCTATTTCATGATGTTATTTATTTAGTTAACGCTAATTTATGCATGCTGCTAATTTATTTATCAGAAAAGGAAATATATCAATGGAAAGCTAATTAAATTGCTTTTCTATTGATATTCTCCATGTAAAAAGTTTTCCGCAAAATATTAAATGGCGAAGAGTTTACGTTAATGCATATTTCTTGAGTCTCATAATGGCATTTTGTTAGTGTGTTTTACGGTTTTTTATGGGATAATATTATAGAACAAACATTTCCCAAAAAAACAGTATATATTTTATACTGATAAACATATATTAGGTAGGAAATTACCCGATTTCATGATTTTTAATATTTAGTTAACGCTAATTTATGCAAGCTGCTAATGAATTTATGACTAAACGAAATATATCAATGAAAAGCTAATTAAATTCCGCTTCTATTGATATTCTCCATGTAAAAAGTTTTTGAGCAAAATAATAAATGGCGAAGAGTTTAAGTTAATGCATATTTCTTGAAAGTCTCATAATGGCATTTCTTTTGTGTGTTTTACGTTTTTTTATTTGATAATATTATAGAACAAACATTTCCGAAGATAACAGTATATCTTTTATACATTAAACATCATATTAGGTAGGTAAACTTGTACGGGGAGCGGAGCGGGTGGGATCTAGATGGTGTGACGTCACGGGCGATGTATCAGGCCTTGTCATCTTGGTGGCCTTGCTTCAGCCCTCTGTCCCACTCGCCTATTCCCCAGCTCTGTGAAGACGCTTGGCTGTAACTCCGAAACTAACCATAGGATTTTCTCGAAAATACCCTCATTGTGATTCCCACACAAAGTTACCTATCAATGCTCACGCTCACTTGCTCATACGTAACCGTAACCTAACCTGACGTGTTCAAGAGTAAACTCGACATACTATTCCAGAATACGTGAGTATGCGTCCCGCTTCAAGTCCTCTTCCTCTCATATATTTTTCATATAATTACATCCATCCGAAGACAGCACAGTGTAAAGGCATGGCCGCATGGTTAAGGAGCGACCATCTGTTACAGCCGATGTGGCGGGACGAGGAGGCATGTCAGGTTGGAAAACTGGGAATGGAACGTAAGGCACTGCAGGCCGCACCGCCCGCACAACTCAATCTCCGCCCCAGCCAGCCAGCCTGAGCCAGGCAAAGCGGCCGTACCACCCTTTCATATCCACACTGTGGCCATCCACAGACACACACATACACAGTAGAGTTAGATACTTAATGAGGACCGGATAGGTGTGTTGCTTTTTGTAAATTTTATGAATTCTATTGACTGACAGCCTCCTTGTCCCGCTACAGCGGCGCAAGCAAAGGGTCGTTCCCAGCTTGTGTGCCAGCTAGATCTCTCCTCTCTCTCTCTCTTCCTCTCTTCTCTCTCTTTTCTCTCTTCTCTCTCTCTCTCTCTCTCTCTCTCCTCTCTCTCTCTCTCTCTCTCTCTCTCTCTCTCTCTCTCTCCTCTCTCTCTTCTCCTCTCTCTCTCTCTCTCTCTCTCTCTCTCTCCTCTCTCTCTCTCTCTCTCTCTCTCCTCTCTCTCTCTCTCTCTCTCTCTCTCTCTCTCCTCTCTCTCTCCCTCTCTCTCTCTCTCTCTCTCTCTCTCTCTCTCTCTCTCTCTCTCTCTCTCTCTCTCTCTCTCTCTCTCTCTCTCTCTCTCTCTCTCTCTCTCTCTCTCTCTCTCTCTCTCTCTCTCTCTCTCTCTCTCTCTCTCTCTCTCTCTCTCTCTCTCTCTCTCTCTCTCTCTCTCTCTCTCTCTCTCTCTCTCTCTCTCTCTCTCACAAGAGTAGGCTACACAATATTGATCACGTTCTCACGAATTTATTTATATGCTCTTGAAGGTAAGACACTTCTGTCTTGCAAAGTGTGTCGTGAGTGTGTCAGAGTGTGTAGAGTGAGTCGTGCGGCGGCTGGCAGGGTGCCTTACGTTCCATTCCCACCTGACATGGACACCACCACCTCCTCGTCCCCGGGACGTCCCGCCACACCGACCGTCAGTCAGGGACTGGGTGATTTCAAACGCGGAGAAGCTGCCTGAAGGAAGAAAACACTCAAAGCAATAGTGTTTATACTCATTATCAGATAAAGTCGTCATTATTAGGCCGTTTATACATGATTTTGAACAACAGAACTTAATTAACTGCGGTCATCATTTCATTGAGGTACGAAGCTGACCAAGTTTTTTACACACAAGCAACGCCTATAATTTCAAATGTTTCTCATTCATCACCACCACTACTTTATTCGGTGATGGATGTCGTAGATGAAAGATTTTTTTTTTTGCGTACTCCAAAATTATCTTTAATACTTTAGCTAACCATTAGATGCTGTAAGATACATTATGATACATGCCGAATGACAACTCCTGCCTACTCTAGACTCACTGTGACGTCATGCGCGAGATAATGAATTTCAGGTTGGACTTTGGCAGACTTGTTTCTAATGTCTTTGGATGTCACAAGACCAGACTCTACGGCTCGGCGCAAGTCTGCGCCCGCCCTTCCTGGCTGGATCCACGAAGCGTACTTACTCCATATCCGTGACGTCACAGAGCCAAAATTATGGCGTAGATTTACACCACCTCATTAGGAGGCTAGACGTTTACTAGTCTTGTCTAGCATTTACTAGATGAAGCAGTGCAGTCTGTTCATGCGTGTGGCGAGGACATTGAGATCTTGGAAAGTTTTACATGCCTTTGGTAGCGCAGTCCATAATGACGGCGGGTCACGTCAAGAAGTCTTAAGGCGGATTGGCATAGCCCACGGTGTTATGGACTCGCTCAGCCGGAGTATTTGGCGTTGTCGGTACCTGTGCAGGAGGACAAAGATCCGGATCTTCAAATCGCTTGTGATCCCTGTCTTACTCTATGGTTGTGAGACATGGACACTAAATAGTGACTTGAAGAGACGAATCAATGCCTTTGGTAATAAGTGTCTTAGCAGAATCATGGGGTATCGCTGGGATGATTACGTGTCAAATCAGCGATTGCACCGTGAGACTGAATCGAGGCCTATTACCTGCATAGTCCGTCAGCGCCAACTTCGGTTATATGGGCATGTGGCACGCTACCCTGAAACCGATCCTTCCCATCGGGTTGTATCTGTAAGAGACAATCCGGCGTGGAGGAGGCCAAAGGGGCGCCCACAAGGCTCGTGGCTGGGGCAAGTTGATGTTTCTTGTCGAGAGCTGCTTGGTATGGGAAAGGAGCCTGCATGGGAACTCGCGCGTGGTGACCCCCGGGAGTGGCGTCGTAGGGTGGGCGAGGCGACGCGCCCCCCGGCGTATGCCCCCAATGAATGAATTAGGAGGCGTAGCCCAGCGTATCTCATATATATAAAAAAAACATCATTTATCATGCCTTATAAACGTTACCACCGAGCTAAGGATTGAAATATAAGCCTATTGGTAGCTGGCAGCGGCGTATGTTTACATATGTTTTAGGAGATACAGACTTGGTGTGGGTGCCGCGGCCCGCGGCTGCCGCCTTCGTTGTTCGATCCTATCGACTAGATTATTGTTCCACTACTCTATCGTAATTTTGCCGTTTTTGAGAACATAATTACTTAGTTGGTATAAGTGCAGTTTAAACCAATACATGATCGGTGGTTTTAAGTATCCTGAACGTTTCGTTCTCATCATGAAGAGTATTTCTTACTACTACAACAGCTGGCGGAAGTAAAAAATAACAAGAGGCGTCTAGGGGGGAAAAATCCCCCCAGCGAGGTTAGGTTACGTAATCAATGCCCAAGGTAGGTTAGTTAACTAGCAGGGGGATCTGGGGCTGCGCCCCCCCAGTTTGATCAGGAGAGTATTGATCAATAGGGTGTATTGGTTGAAACTGCATATTTACCCTGTTTTATGTTGATGCCTGCGGCCTGCTGCCCCTCAATGACCCTCCATTATATCACTCACTCAGGATGGCTGACCCTCTCACCCACATTGCCCCAGAATGGTAGCCTATAGTAAGGTCACGTCCGTCAGCGAGTGTTCCTATCATACGCGACTGTTCCAAGTATGTATATTGATATAACAGTACCCCAATTATTTAATCAGCTTTTACCAGTGTTTCTGCATTAAGGGATTAACTATCAGGGTTATAATGGACGAGAACTGTGCGGTCGCTACTATAATTTAACCTAACCTCACTAATAACCTCCTAGCGATACCCCCGAAAAAATAATTACTAACAACCTCAATATAACCTAACCTGGTAAAATTTAGTTCTTTCCCGCCCTTAGATCTTGCTAGGAGATTATTGGTAAGGTCAGGTAAGGTTATAGTGAGGTTAGGTTAGTAATATTATTTTTTAGGGGTTCAGTAGAGTGTCATTTAGGGGGAGTTGAAGGGGTCATCTCACCCCTACTATATAATTACATTTTACAGGTATCTGAAGGGATTTGTGAAGGTGTGGAGGGAAAAAAACGCTTATAAGGCCGGGAAATGACTTTATAATTTTACCTAATCCACTTATGTGTAACCTTCAAAACTTGTATACATATTGTAGAAATTAAAATAGTTGTCTAATAAGCATACATACACACCTTCCCCTTCCAGATCCCCCCAACCATATAGGAGGTTAGGTTAGGTTAATTATTTCGTCGGGGGGTCGTGGGGGGCGGAGCCCTCACGTTAGTAGGTTAGGTTTGGTTCTATCCATCTGAAGAAACACTAATTTTAGGCAAGAAAAAACTAGTCAGTGTCTCAGAAAATGACCACGCAGTCCTCGTCCATTTTTACCAAAAGCACTAATTTTAGGCAAGGAAAACTGCATGTAGTCTTAGTAAATGACAGCGCAGTCCTCGTCCATTTTTACCCAAAGCACTAATTTTAGGCAAGCAGCTAGTTGTAGTTGTATACACATTTTTAAACCATTTAGCTGCTTTCTGATTGACTGGGAGAGATTGTAAACGTTGCTGTGATTCGCTGTTAGAGTTGATGACGTCATTATACTCGCCCGCCAACCAACTGTCTCTGTCGAGATACTCCCGAGATACTTCTAAAGCCCCCGTCACACTTTCCATAATCGAACCACGAACGCGCCACCAATGCAATGCGCAGCGCCGTCATGGTCCTGGTTATGGGTCCATCGTGACCGATCGTGACGCTCGTGACGCGCTCGGCCAAGGCCACGAAAAGTTAATGCGTGCACTAAAAAATCGGGAAGCTCTCCGATGTTTGTACCCAACGCAGCGCTATCTTAAGTCTATCGTGACGCTATCGTTATCTATGTAGCAGCTTCGTGACACTACCGTGATCGTCTTATGTCTATCGTGACGATAAGAAACCGTTACACGAGTCTTGTTCCCTACCTTCCCTCCTTGTTTCCCACCCCCTTCCGTCTATCCCCCCCCTTTCTCATTCACCTCCACCCACCCGCACCTCTCTACCCCCTACTCCCTCATCACGTGATGACACCACCCTCCCCCTACTCTCTACCCTCTACTCCCTGGCCACGCGGTGACACCACCCTCCCCCTACTCTCTTCCCCCTACTCCCTCGCCACATGCTGACACCCCCACCCCCCTTTTAACCACTCATATCCCCACCAACGTACCAACAACGCCTTCTACATGCCCAAGCCCCCTCCCCCCGTTTCTCCACCAACATCAACACCCCCTTCTTTATTACAACCCCCCTCCCCCGTTTCCCCCCCTTCTCCATCACCAACAAGCAGTGGCGTACCCAGAAAATTGAAAAGGGGGGGGCCAATATATATACAGTATATATATATATATATATATATATATATATATATATATATATATATATATATATATATATATATATATATATATATATATATAAAATATATATATATATTATTATATATATATATATATATATATATATATATATATATATATATATATATATATTTATATATATATATATATTTATATATATATATATATATATATATATATATATATATATATATATATATATATATATATAGTATAATAAATATATAATTTATTATAATTTATTCTTTGCCAAAGGGGGGGGCATGGCCGCATGCCCCCCCCCCCCCCCCCTCGGTACGCCACTGCGGCAACAAGTACCCACCCCTGTTTCTCCCACCTTCATCTCTACCCCCCCTTCCTTCTCCATCACCATGGCAACATCCACCCACGTGTGAGGCATGTCTCTTGACGCTATCGTGATACGTTCATGGCACCGTCATGGCACTGTCGTGGTTATCATAGCTCTATCGTGACGACAAAATGACCGTTGATTTTTCATTCGTGACGTAGTCTTACAGCTGTCATGACTCCATCGTGACCATCTTACGACCATCATGACACATACGTACAGGCAGCGTGACATTGTTGTGAAGCTATCGTGGTCTGCGTTTTTCGGGGTCAAATTTCACGATAGCGTCAATAATCAAATTGGTGGCGCTATCGTGGTTCGATTATGGAATGTGTGACGGGGGCTTTACGCCCCAGCATAAGTCCATCTTCGGTGGATTCTCCAAGCAGCCTCGGCGTAGGGGCGGACGAGGGCTGCCTCGGAGTAGCATTTACGCCGTACTTACGCCGCTTGACTTACGCTTTATTGCTGGATCTTGTCCATGGTGGAGACAGTTCTTGCCATAGACGAGCGCTATTGGATTTCTGGTAGTGAGGGGCGGGGTGTGAGTTCCTCGGCAAATTTAGGTTTCCCATATTTACACCCTTAACTCTCTACTCGACCTGAGTTCCTCGAGGGTATGGTCAAGGTCAGATATAGGGTCGTATTCCTAGTCTATCGCAATTGCGATTACCACGATGTAAATACTACCGTCGCAATTGCGATCATCATATACCACGATGGTATTCCTAGTCGTCGAGAAGGGGCGGAGCTTAAATATAGTGGGCAGGCCTGAGGCAAGATTACAAACCGATGCGGAACATGCACATGGCAGAGGGAAATATTACATAAATAGTCTCTTTACCGCAGCTATTACTATACAATGATGCTAAATTGAATATGAATAGAAATAAAAATAAAAAAATATAAATATAAATATAAATAAAAATAAAATATGAATAGAATCTGTAGTTTTTGGGGGTCATAATGTTTTGTATCGATAAATTTTAAATTATAATGTATCAACCGTGGGTGGCAAGCCTGAAATTATACGCTCCGCTCAGAGCAGCGGTACAAATGATAATACATATACATGGCTTTTGTGAGAAGGATACTTTCTTCTATCACCAAAAAGCTTCTATACCTTTGATTTGCATTATTATATGTATTTATGAATCATATACATATCGCCTACCCCGTACATATACATGTATTTGTTATGTTCCTGTACCAACCGCTCGCTTGTAACACTGCTCGATATGTAAACACTGCGACCAGCTGTTTTTTGTTAAATACATATCCCGGTCCCCAGCGTACGGCTTTTATGAATCAGCGTACGTGGTTATAATTTCTAGCGTTTGCCCATACCCTCCCCCTTCCCCCAAGCCTTGGGGACCTGTGGGAATGCGGGGTTTTCGGGTGGGGAGCAAATGATGCGTCGGACACTTGCAGAAATTATACAAATTTAAGATTTAGGAGTTATGTAGGAGAGCCAGAAATCCTTAGGGCTAGGGAAATTTACCCAACCAGATTTAACCTAACCTCCAAGCGGGGGCCTCTGCCCTCCTCGACCCCCGGTAATTACTTAACCAAAGCAAATTAAACCTAACTTCCTAGCGTGGGGCTCTGCCCCCTTAGACCCCCCGATAATCTAACCTACCTTCCTAGCGATAATAACCCGATAATCTAACCTAACCTTCTAACGAGGGGGAGACTCCGCCTAACCTCGACCCCCCGGTAACCTAATAAAAGTTTACCCAAAGACTACTCTATACTGGACTTGCTACTCGTGCCCCGCGCCAACCCGCCCATGACCAGTGGAGGCCAGTTTTGCGATTCCTGCCATTTTAGAACATCACCCCTATTTCCCTTCCTAAGGTTTATCAGTATATATGATATACCGTTATCTTCGTAACTGTTTGTTCTATAATATTATCAAATAAAAAACTGTAAAATACACTAAAGAAATGCCATTATGAGAGAGTTAAGAAATATGCATGACCTCAATATATACTTAAACTCTTCGCCATTTAATATTTTGCGTGAAAACATGTTAGATGCTAGCGATAGAAAGAAGCGGATTTTCATTAGCTTTCCATTGATATATTTCGTTTTCTGATAAATGAATTACCACCATGCCAAAATTAGCGTTAACTAAAAAAATAACATCATCAATCGTATCGGCAAGTAAAAATGTGTTCCATGAATACAGTAGACTATGGCATATCAGTATAAATGATACACTGTTATCTTCGTGAATGTTTGTTCTATAATATTATCAAATAAAAAACTGTAAAATACACTAAAGAAATTCCATTATGTGACTGAAGAAATATGCATGAACTTATATTCACTTAAACTCATCGCAATTTGATATTTTGTGTGAAGACTTTTTACATGCAACATATCAATAGAAGCGGAATTTAATTAGCTTTCCATTGCTATATTTCATTTTCTGATAAATGAATTAGAACCATGCATAAATTAGCGTTAACTAAATAAATAACATCATCCATCGGGTAATTATTCCGATAGATGATGTTATTTTTTTAGTTAACGCAAATTTATGCATGGTTATGTTTCATTTATCAGAAAACGTAATATAGCAATGGAAAGCTAATGAAAATCCGCTTCTTTATATCGCTAGCATCTAAAATGTTTTCTCGCAAAATATTAAATGGCGATGAGTTCAAGTTCATGCATATTTCTTAACTCTCTCATAATGGCATTTCTTTATTGCATTTTACAGTTTTTTATTTGATAATATTATAGAACAAACATTTACGAAGATAACGGTATATCATATATACTGATAAACCATAGGAAGGGAAAAGGGAGTGATGTTCTAAAATGGCAGGAATCGCAAAACTGGCCTCCACTGGAAATAGCCCAAAATGAGTAGCAAGTCCAGTATAGAGTAGTCTTTGGTTTACCCTACCGCTTAGTGGGAGGGGTGGGGGGGTTCTCGACACTGATCATCATTCTGTTTGTGAGGAGTGTAAGGTTCCCACGTCACTGGACTTTTACAAAATCCAATTACTTTTCACTAGATCTAGGAAAGTTTTACGCTATCCCTAACTCAAAAAATATGTGGTTGTGACATATATTTTGTACCCCAGATGTTAAAAATGGACGAGGACTACACGGTCATTTTCTTAGGACACGGACTAGTTTTTTAACCTAACCGACCCTTAACCTAACCTCCTAAAAGGTGAGGGGGCCTCCAGATGTGGAGGGTGTGTCTGTATGCGTTATTAGACAACTATATCATTTCTTCGATGTGTATATAAGTTTAAAGGTTACGCGGAAGGGAATTGATACTGCACAGTATACTGCAAAAAAAATACAGAAAACTTAACTATAATAACGGCAGTAGCGATCGCGCAGTTCTCGTCCATTATATCTCCTCAGCCAAATACCCCGCATTCCCCCAAGCTTGTTTTGGGGGAGAGAGGGAAGTATGGACAAGCACTAGAATAATACCGAACAATCGACGGCGGGGAAATTTTTGCCAACAGTTTCACTTGTAATAGTTGAAAAGCAGGAATAAAAGGTTTTTTATAATTGGCCACCACATTTTTCGAAGAAATTATTTTCTATTTAGTTTTGATGCGTTTTGAATAAATTTAGCTCTTGTTTATAGCGGGAATTAATATATTTTCTTATACCGCCCCATCATACCCCCCCAAGTTGTAATTTCTGTCAGTAACGGTTAGGTTAGATTACGGTCAGGTTAGGTATACAGAAGCACAGGTAAAAGTTTATTAGATATATAGGTACATTTTCGGGTGCAGAACAAAGATCTCGTCGGAAACAATTATTTTTTGAGGTGTGTAAGAGTCAAAATACCCTATATCTAGGTTAATATCCCTAGATCTGGGTTAATTTCCCTAAATCTAGATTTTCCGCCCTGGATCTAGGGATTTTGTTTAGAACCAAATTTAACCCATCCTCCTAGCGGATTTAACCTAACCTAACCTAGCGAGGGCTCCGGCTCCCTCGACCCCCAGTAATCTAACCTAACCTCCTAACCTTATCAAATTTAACCTAACCTAATAGCGGGGGGCTCCTCCCCCCTCAACCCCTCGGTAACATGACAAAATTCTACCTTACCTCCTAGCGAGGGTGGGTGGGTGTTCTCGACACTCCAGTTATCATTAGGTTTGTGAGGATCGTAAGGTTTACACGTCTCTGGACTTGGAAGAAATCCAATCCATTTATCCTAGATCTAGGGAATTTTTACAACCCTAACTCAAAAAATGGTTGCGACGCCTATTTTGTACCTCAGTCAAATATCCTGCATTCTCTCAGGCCCCTAAGCTTGTTTTCGGGAGATGGGGGAATATGGGCAAACACTAGAATAATACTGATATGTACATCGAGTCCTAGAGAAAAGTAATACTTGACGGCGTGAAATGTAAGATTTCTCGCCGATGGGAACGAGAAATCCGGTAGACTAGAGTACAATACCATAAACCTAGCCCAAGGGCTAAGGATTCGTTTTTGTGACCCTCTCCATTTTCAGATAATCCGATAGATTTTTATGTGTTTTGAAAGAATCTGACCTTTGTTTTACTTGGTAATCACTAGTTATTATTTTACCCCCTTGACAGAAGCAAGACATTGTTGCTTTGAAGAGTTTGATTAAAGATTCATCACAATAAGGTATGGTAATAGTCAAAATAAGTTACATCACTGGGAAGGACCTGGCTTGGACCTAACCCCACCTTTTGACTCACTAACCTAACCTAACCTAACCCCACCTTTTGACTCACTAACCTAACCTATCCCCACGTGTTAACCTCCAAACTAAAGCCTAATCCTCATTAAAAAGTGTCCACGGCAAGGGAAGAATCGAGGCGATGCAGGTCACAAGAGGAAGAAGAGTGAGGCTGATGTAAACACTTGTCTCTGTCCTCCTCAACAAGTCATATCTCCAAAAGTAATTATTTGCAACGAAAGCTCATAGAGAGAATGCTTCCTAGAATCCAATAAGTTAAACAGAAACCAAACTCCCAGTTGTGTAGCGAATTTCGGTCCTAGTGTAAAATACTACCACCTTTGGTTCTAATTATTTGGTAGCTACCACCCATTAACTAGGATACACGGTGATTTGCAATTACATATCATTATAAACTAAGCACATGAGCCTGAATACCAAGCTACATAATCATCAATCACGATTTAATACAGGTAGGAAACGTCAGGAAGGTGGCTAGTATATTTCCCGGATGCACGAGCTATATTTCTGAGATAAGACAGCTTCACCTACTTCCTGCTACGCAAAAAATCACGTTATAATCTAATCATTCACACTATTTTATATGTGAGCAGTAATGTGGACGATATAAGCTGAGTACAGTGTTTACGCAAATCTACTTCCAGGCGGTGTCGCCAGCTTGGCTAAGATTTCCACGGTATCACACGCTCTTCTATGCAACGATAAACATTCCATAACGAACGCATCAAAGACTTCATTTAAAGTCTGATAAATATTTTTGGAGGTTATTTACATCAAATAGCATATGAACAAAAACTTAGTATCGTTTCAATACTTTTTTGTTTATTGTAAGGCATCCATCGCATGGGCGGTACCATGCGATCAGCATATTGTATCGTTCCAATAATGTATGCAATTACTACGGACTGGGAATACCCGCTTACCATCATCATTTGCATGGAAATGACTAGGAATATCAGGCATAATCCCATTGGAGATAAGAATACCACTCTCTCTCTCTCTCTCTCTCTCTCTCTCTCTCTCTCTCTCTCTCTCTCTCTCTCTCTCTCTCTCTCTCTCTCTCTCTCTCTCTCTCTCTCTCTCTCTCTCTCTCTCTCTCTCTCTCTCTCTCTCTCTCTCTCTCTCTCTCTCTCTCTCAGATGATATTTGAAGATACGAAATGCAAACCATGCAAATTTTTTTTTTGCATCACAAAGGACTGGACAAGGGCACAACAAAAATAGGTGACACAAAGCCCGCCTACTTCCCAGTCCCTATAAATAAGACAGTATGAGAATAAAAAAGGTGGGGTGGGCCAATTTAGTTCGGAAGGTGTCTTGTCACTCTTCTCTTGAAAAGATTTAAGTCATAGGAAGGTGAAAAAATAGAAACAGGAAGAGGGTTCCAGAGTTTACCAGTGAAAGGGATGAAAGAGTAAAGATACTGATTAACTCCTGCATTAGGAAGATGGACAGAATAGGGATGATAATGAATAGAAAGTCTTGTGCAGCGAGGCCGCGGGAGGGGTGGAGGCATGCAGTTAGCAAGTTGAGAAGAGCAGTGAGCATGAAAATAAGGGTAGAAGAGAAGCAACATTGCGGCGGTGATTTTAAGATTGAAGACAGTCAGTCAGAGGAGGGGAGTTCATGAGACGAAAAGCTTTTTATTCAACCCTGTTTAGGAGAGCTGTATGAGTGGATCCCCCACAAACATGTGAGATATACTCCATACATGGGCGGGTGGACGGAAGGCCCCTGTAGAGAGAGCTGCATCACATAACATACTGAGAGATGACGTAGACGCTGCATACCTGTATCTCTTCCGCGTTTCTCCTCCTCTTATTTTCATATTTTCCTAAACTGGGCTCCTGGTGGCTTTTCTTATCCATTTGTTTTTGCGCCGCACATCCCTCATCGGTGCCAATTAAGACTAAGAGACTAGACTAAATCAAATTCAATTTATTGAATAATGTTAGCGACTGCAGGAAACCGAACACGCTGCTCCAAAGCTCTGCGCAAAATCAGCTAATTGGCGATGCGTTCCACTTGCCGCCATTAGTTAAAAGCATCTTTACATCCGACTTTAATCCGGTTAGCAACTAGCATTGCATAATTCAAACAGTAATAACATGCATCATTGCAATTTGCAAGTGTTTGTAGCCTGCAACAAAACGATTACAGCTTAACTAAACCATTACTGATTTGGTAGGTGACATCAGTATGCTGTCCTCAGCTTGTATTGACTATTAACCGTCCCGATGGTCCAGTAGATAGTGATCTGGCTTTCCATTATGTGGTTAGCCGGTTCGAATCTTCTCTGTCCACGCGGATTTTTCACTGACGAAGTCGGGCGGTTACTGTCCCCCTTGAGCAATGGGATGGGTGTGTGTGGTGTGTGAGGACCCACCATTACCCAAAGATTGGTAATAATGAGCTCCAAGCTCGCACCTGGAGGTGGAAACTGGCAATCGTGAGCCAGCTCGCGTGGACAAGACCATGGGTGAATGACACAGTCCACCACCATGAATTTATCTCTTACATATACTACTAGTGCTATAATATACTATTATTATTTAATATCATCATTTTTTATTTTTTATTATTATTATTATTATTATTATTATTATTATTATTATTATTATTATTATTATTATTAGTTTATATAATTATATTTTTCGGGCACTCCATGGCTGAATAATATCGAAAATAGTGTATTACTTGAAATATTATGTAATATTCGCAATTTGCATTCGGATTCGCGAATATTAAAACCAAATATTCGCATTCGCATTCGCGAATACGGAAAATAGACATTTGGACCATCACAATATATATATATATTATATATTAATATATAATATATATATATATATATATATATATTATATATATATTATATATATATATATTATATATATATATATAATATAATATATATTATATATATATAATATATATATATATTATATATATATATATATATATAATATATATATATATATATATATATTATATATATATATATATTATATATATATATATTTATATATATATATATATATATATATATATATATATATATATATATATATATATATATATATATATATATATATATTATATATATATAATATATATATATATTATATATATATATATATATATATATTATATATATATATATATATATATATATATATATATAATATATATATATATATATATATATATATATATATATATATATATATATAAATATATATAAAGATTGGGGCATACTCTAAGATGCGCGTGGTGGCGGAGCTCATCTCCGCTACATTACCCCTTGATCCTGAGGTAGGTAACAACCCGTTACCCCGGGACACAGGGCTAGTGTGACATCAGGATTACCACAGTTACCTTCCCCAGCTTTTCCGAGGTATTCATGAATCAACCTACCCCGAAAGGAAGGATGAACCATTTTTTTGGCAGGACGCCGACTGCCCAGGCCAAGATTCGAACCAGGGCCCGCGTATTAAACATATTGCAGGGAGACTTAGATAAACTTAATGAGTGGGCAGTCAGATGGCAGATGAAATTTAATATTGATAAGTTATGAATGAATGGTAAAAAAAAACCTGGTACACCATACGCAATGTATCGCTGAAAAGATCAGAAGGTGAAAAAGATCTTGGAGTGAGGGTGAGCCCAGACCTCCGACCTAGGAAACAATGTATTGAGGCTAGAAATAGAGCTAATAGAGTGTTAGGATTCATTTCCAGAAGTGTTAAAAGTAGAAGTGCGGAAGTTCTTCTAAAGCTTTATCTAGCTCTAGTCAGACCTCACCTAGACTATGCAGTTCAGTTTTGGTCTCCATATTACAGGATGGATATAGCCTTGTTAGAATCAGTGCAGAGAAGGATGACCAAAATTATTCAAGGGATGCGTAACTATAGTTATAAGAAGAGATTGGAGCTATTAAAGTTACACTCACTCGAGAGAGGCAGAGTAAGGGGCGATCTGATAGAAGTTTTTAAGTGGATAAAAGGATTTAATAAAGGAGAGGTAGGAAAAGTTCTTACGGCTATTAACCAGGGTAGAACAAGAAGTAACGGATTCAAGCTGGAAAAGCGTAGATTTAAAAATGAAATAGGGAAAAACTGGTTCACAAATAGGGTGATGAATGACTGGAATGGACTCAGTAAACAGGTAGTTAGTGCGGAGTCATTAGCGAGCTTTAAAGAGGGGCTGGATAGGTTCATGGATGGGGACGAAAGGTGGATGCAGGTAATGTTAGGTAACAGGAACTACCACGTGTAGGCCTCACGGCTCTCTTGTAGCTTCCTTATTTTCTTATGTTCTTATGTTCTTATGTATTGGTATGTTAGGCGGGCTAGCCACTACACCACCGAGGTGTTTCAATATTTCTTGTCTTGATAACTTTTACCTTAATTTTCATTATCACTGGAAGCTTCCTCCCTTCCGCATCCTCGTTGCACAGGACTTTATTTATTATCACCCGTCTTTTTCTCCATCTTACTAATTCAGGATTCAACTATTATCTTCCATTATTCACCTTTTTCACTGAACTGTGGAAAACCCTTTCTGTTTATATTGTTCCATCTTCCTGCTGCATAAATGATTTTTGAAGAGAAGAGTGTCAGGATATTTCATAAACCAATTGAATCAACACTTATTTTGGAATTAACTTACTTTCTGATTTACAGGTTCTTCCAACTAGCGAGCTTATTGTTACCTTTTTCCCCGCTGCCAAGTCATGATGATTAAATAAATCTTATTAGCAATGAGTGAATTTTCTCCTTATCTTATTTTATATTTTCTCAGAGGTTCCTGGTGGAGGGATAACCTACGAGACGTCTTACAACCCAGCCGGGACTGGCCATTTCAACGCAGATGTAAGAGTAGAGAATCTACTCAACTTCACCGAGTTTGTTGTGAAAGTCAATGTAGTACCGAAGATAAATGCGGATGAGTGGGACGTTATCATTTCTAAGCCATGGGTAAGTACAAGAGGAGGAGGAGGTGGAGGCAAATTACGACAGAAAAACAGCATACATATATATATATATATATATATATATATATATATATATATATATATATATATATATATATATATATATATATATATACATATATATATATATATATATATTGTGGACCTAAAACGTGTATGCTTTATCAACATTGATATTAAAACAAAACACATGCTTGGACAAGGTCCACTGCAGCCACCTTTACGTAGTGCAGGCAGGCAACTACACGTTTTCTGATATGTTTGGAAATATTTTCCTTTGTAAAGAATATAAGTCTATAAAAGACAAAAAAATATAGTTTATTGATGTTGTTTCTCAGTCTGAAAATGCACTAGAAGTGATTCAGTAAATTTTGGATATTTAGCCTAGATATTATTCATACTAGAACAAAACAGAGACTCCGTCCTTCGTTCCTTTAACCTTATGTCGTCACTGTCTTGTAATATTTCAAGATGATTTGTGAGATATAATTTATTACATTATACGTATGTAGAAAGAATCGAAGAACGACGTGGAAAAAGGGATATTTGGCCAATGATGTGTAACTTCACCCTGTTATGCAGGCAACTCCACCAGGAGACGTGACCTTCCTTCTCTCCTGCTTGGGATCAGACGACCCTCCTTGGACGGCCAATTTATCTCTCGCAGATAGTGTTTCAGGTAAGATTGAAGTAATTTGGTTATTGAGGTTATTAGGGGAGGGGTAAGCATTCAAGTCATCATATAGAAGGAATGGTTGACATTTTATGAAACTTTAACACAATGTTGGGACTATTACACAACTGCTTCAAACGAAAAATCAAGAAATTTTGATGATTTTTTTTTGCTATAATTTTTATTTGTTATACGTACATTCTTCAAGCTGTCTCTCCTTCAGTTTTGCTAATAATACTTATTTTTAAAGTTCATTTTATAGAAGACGTTTATTTCTATTAATTTGGTTGCCAGAATTATAAATTTTTGATTAGTTTAGATATATACAATTTTCGAAAAAAAAAAACTACAACAACGATGATGTCATTTGATTTGATTACGACTTAATTTTTTCATATATCAATATTTTGGCAAGATGAATCCTTTTTTATATCATACTGATCAAAAGAAACTTAAAAGATTCAAAATTGGTTAAAGATTGAGCACTTAGAGTCTTATAGAAGTATTGGAAACCAGTCAAAAAGTAATCCTGAAAAAACGGTACCCAAAGATTGGCTACAAATTACTCATATAACAATCCATTTAACAGAAATTTCTACTTCGTAGGTTCTACAGCTCTTTTAATACATATTCCAATAAAATAAATAGATTAAAATTGATCAATGAATAAAACAGATACAGTATTTTGAATGTAAGTATCCAGAGCCATTTTTGGCGGCGATTTTAGCGGCGGTGGGCCTTTTCATTTAATAGACCAAATATGAATAATAAAAAACCTACATACCTTTATAATGGCGCTCCTAGAAGGCCTTGGCTTTGTTCAAACTCTTCCACACTACTATCATACAGCAACCGCAACCATTTTTTTTCAGGTAAAATAACAAGATAACTCAGAAAAAATAATGGAAAACTAAATTTGCATGAGATGATATGGCAACACTCCCTGATGTCTGAGCCCCTTAAACGCGCGTGGGGCATTTAAAATACGCGCAAAAGTTGGGTGGTGTTTCAGCTGTCTGAAGATGCCAAAACCTAATTTTCGTATTTTTTGATGAAATTCCGCTTCTGAATACTTACCCCTCCCCTTAAGGTGAGGCAACAAGAGAAGTTATTGTAACCAGCAGATGAAAAGGATATAGAACCGTCAGCAATAACCAGAAAAATATGCACGCAAAACCCTAAGAGATAAGAGTTAAGTTCAAACATTGACCAATTAATAATCACAAATATTTAGAGGGGCCAACCTCCTTTTAAAATGGAAGGTACCTTCCCTCTCCACCACACACATCTGTTCAATGCACCGATAAGAAGGGATCAAGTGAACGAGATGAATAGAGGAAGAAAGAGAGAGGAAGTTCCTTAGTAGAGGGAAAAGAAACATCAATAATGGAATCTTAGGCCAGTACAAAGATTCATGATGGTAGAGTCTGGTAGACGGTAGACCAGGGGTCGGCAACCTTTTGAACATAGGGTGCCAATTTATATTAATACTAGCCGTAAAGCCGCCCTCCGGGCGGACTTTTTGGCTAGCTCCTGCGGAGGGCTATTGGTGGGCCTTCGGCCCACCAAACACAGACTCTCCAGATAGCCCCTTCTAACTTTCCTGAAATCATGGATGTAGAAATGTATGTATTCCCGCCACCCATTCACTCACCCATTACCCATCACCCCCCACCCATTCACTCACCCATTACCCATCACCACACACCCATTCACTCACCCATTACCCATCACCCCCCACCTATTCCCTCACCCATCACCCATCACCCCCAACCCATCACCCCCCACCCATTCACTCACCCATCACCCCACACCCATTACCCATCACCCCACCCATTCACTCACCCATTACCCATCACCCTACATCAAGGTTTTCTCAATTCCAATGAACTGCAACTCGAGAAATGCCACTGGTCGCTGGCAGTTTTAACTCAAAGGTTGGTCTACTTGTGTTTTGGCTCCGCGACTAATATTTTCATAAATCAATTTCGCGATAAATATTGATGCACCGCATCTGAATACCAAAAAATATAGTTCTTCTGTTGTTCTACTGTTGTATGGATGACATGCATTACGATGGAACGTTCTATAATAGCAATTTAATGCAAATTACTCGCCTCGAGTAGCAAAGCTTAATATATTTTTTACATGTATATTGTGGCATGTTAAATTTGGGCGATGTTCACACTGTTTTCTAAGACCGTACTGCTGCGTCTGGCAAACCTTGTCAAAATACAATAAGCAATACTTTGGAAAAACGAAGAATAATTAATGCCGAAATGGTCCTATTGCTGCGACAATGTAGGTTATAATTGTGGAGGCGACATGCCGCGGCCGGGAGTAGTAGCGATGAGATTGTGGCGGGAAGATTGAATCAAAACATTGCGACTTCACTCGTCGACTCATTGCACTTCCAGGCTTTCTATCTGATTGATACACAATAATAACAGGAAAATATGACTGCCTAGGTATAGATAACTTCTAAATATACGTTATTGACTATATAATATCATACATAGAGTAACATTTACCTCGCCTCCTCAACTATAACCTACTTGGTTATTTGGTTATATACATGTTTTACAGAATCAGGCTTCTATACAAAATACATATAGAAGAAAATCGTTCTTAATATTATACTTTTGTGTTTTAAGTGCAGTGGAATAAGCCCATATTTTGTTTTCCAATAGACCAACTTATCATCAAAAACGTGAGTTAAAACTGCCAGCGACCCCTGGCATTTCGAGTTCCCGATCTCTCTAATTCTCGCAACTTATTTTTTTTAACAATTCTCACTAATAAGCTACTAAAAATAAAATTAAAATAAATGATCGGATCATCACATACTTGGGCTTAAAATGTTCCCCTGCTCGACCCGGTTCCAAAACTGTGCCATATGATGGGATTCCGCCACAGGGGGCGGCACTTATCGCGGACACACACACACACACTTTCGCTTATATTATTATAGATGTTATTTTTATTACTACCTTGCATGCCAGGTACGATTTTTTCAACATTGCAGCCTATGAAATGTATTAATCATTATATACATATGACTATTATAATTATACATCATTGTAATTAAAAAGTATACATTATATAGATGCACAATATACATGTACACGTATTGTAGCATTTATTACTTGCATATGAAAACAAATAATTGAGTAGTAATGGTATGATATAGCAAACATTACTAAATATAGTTAAATTAAATGATACACGAATACACTCACCATACTAATGTGATCTTTCCCCTTGCTTCCTTTTAGTTAAAGTTGATATGTCCGGTGCATATCTAGATACCTTGGGCTTCACACAACTCTCAGAATGATACGTCGTAAGCTTGCTGTGGTAGGGGTTAAGGACGTGCTTCACGTGTGAAAATATCTGCTCACACTGATATGTAGATACAAAGGGTGATTGCAATTCAAAGCAGCTTTCTTCATGCAGTTGAATTTATCAGGCAGTGATGTCCAACAACTAAGGATAGATGTTCCATGATCATTTACAGTAGTTTCATGTATTTCTCGAAGCTCCTTGAATTTAGCTGACCATAATGAGGAAGCCTGAAAGTCAATTAACTGTAATTCCAACTCCTCAGTTTCCATCCAATCGAAGAGAGACACGTCCAAGTCACTGTATTTAAAGTTGTCTGGTCTGATCAGAAATTAAAACACTGGGCCAATGTGTCTGAAATCTTCAAATCTGACAAAGAACTCGGACCCTAATTCGTGCATGTTGACTTCAATGCCAGTAATGTTGACAAGATGAATTGCAGATAAGTTCTTCAAGTTTTTGAAGTAACGGAAAGACTTTGTGTTAATATCCGATGAATAAACTGCAAACTTTGCAACAAAAGCCTTCTATGTGTCATACAAATCCATCAACGTTTGACTTGCACCTTGCAAGCGAAGATTGAGGTCGTTGAGATGTGTGGTGATGTTTGAGAGAAGCATAAGTTTCACAATCCAATCGCTGTCCTCCAGTTCAGGAAAGTCTTGACCTTTATCTGTTAAACAAATCTTGATTTCATCAAAGAGTTCCACAAATCTCTCTAAACCCTTCCCACAGCTTAACCACCTAACACTGCTGTTCAAGTGTATATCTTTGTATGCACTGTCCACCTCTTCTAGAAAAGACTGAAACTGCCTGTGTGTAAGAGAAGAACGTGCAACAAGAAAATGATCTATTTTGGTTACAGTGGCCATCACCGTGTTGAGATCAGAGTTCGAAATCTTGGCACATAGGTTTTCTTGATGAATGATGCAATGTAATTTCAGTATAGGGTGTACAATTTTATCCTCAATCAGTTTGGTAAAACCCTTGCTTCTCCCTACCATAGCAGGAGCACCATCTGTTGTAACTGCAAATATATTTCTGATGTCAACTCCTTGGCCCTCCAAATGGTCAGTAAACGTTTTCATTATGTCCTCTCCTTTGGTGGTGCCATGCATAGGTTTAAGACAGCACAGCTCTTCGTGTATATCTGTATCACTATACCTGGCAAGAATAGCCAAGCGGGGAATGTCATTTATATCCACACTTTCATCAAGCGCCACACTGAATACAGGTGTGTCTCTTAAAGCAACAATTTGCTGTTCACTTACATTGGCAGCCATTTCAGAAATGCGCCTCTCCACGGACCTAGCAGAGACAGGGATGTCTTTTATCCTTGAAATAGTAATATTCTTGATATGCCATCAAATAGCACTTTAGAGCAGTCCAGGAAAGCAGCTTTTATATAATCTCCATCAATAAAAGGTTTTCCATACTTAGCAATACACATACATAATATGTAACTGGCTTCAGTTGCATTATTTTTGCCAGCACTCAGATTCTTAAACACACTGCTTTGTTTCTCATAGCAGGATACTGCTTTCTTAACCGCTTCAGCCTAGTCTGCATTATCTATGAAAGTTTTCTCGTGTTTCGTTTCAAAGTGCTCGACGTGCACAACATTCTCGCAACAGAAAACACACACAGCTCGATCACTCTGCTGAATAAATCCCAAGTCATTTGTCCATGATGACTGAAATGATCGAACATCAAGCTTGAGTTTTTTGGCAGTAGCCATAGCGATAGTAACTCAAAGCTCTGTCACTTGTGGCGGCTAAAGCCCCGTTCACATCTTCATGACTACCGACGGTGACCAGTCACGACTGGCTGAGTCATGCTGTGTCGGCGCCGGTCGTCATGGGGGTCGGCATCACGGCGTCAGGCCCAGACCGTCGCCTTCAGGTCGTGGGAGTCGTGAAGCGGCGCGCCGACTCAGTCGCTCAGTCGCGTTCCGACTGAGTCACTGTAGTGCATGCTCTATACACTCGGGGCGGGTCTGCGACTCAAAAATGTTACTGAAAAAGTCGGCTCCGTGCTGGGATTCGTCGCCGAAGGGTCCAAGTCTGCCGCCGACCAATCGGGGCTGTGCTGGGACTGGAGCACGTGTTATTTTAGCGTGGGGAAGATGGGTCTTTCCCACGCTTTCTCAACTTTCGACGGAGAGAGCGAGGAGAAGCGGAAATTTTTGAGATATTGATATTATTATTAATATTAGCGTCATCATTATCCACAATAAATAGAGCAGTATCTTTAGTGCAGTATCTTTAGTACTATACTGCTTCCGCAGTATCTTTAGTGCCTTGGCGATTATGATCACCATGTCGTAGTTATTGTGGTCAATTAATTACATTATGAGGCACATAAGTATTTGTGGCCTAGTCAAGGTGGGCAAGTGTGCGGAAAACCGTGTGACTGACATCGGTGGCGTGGAACTTCACTACACAAGCAAAGGTTGAAAAGTGGTGTGGGGGATGGGCCAGAGCGCTGCCCACATCTATAACCACTCGGGGTCAGTCGTAGCACGGCTGCATGGGAACAGTTGCAGCATGACATTAACCGTGGTTGCCGTCGTGCTGCGACTGTCGGCGACTGTCGTCATATGACGGCAACCCAATATTGGTGGTTAAATTCGTTTTAGTCCGCGACTATCGCCAACAATCGCAGGCTAGTCGGCGACTAGTCGCCTAAAAACGGCAACCCGAGCCAACCACGCCGATTTTGGAGCTTCATCCCCCCAAAAATCGGCTACAGTCGGCACCAACTGGATGACTCAGCAAGTTGTGACCGGTCGCCGACGCGAGTAGTGGAGATGTTACACGGTCACTGAGACTTGAGAGTTGAGTGTGTGAGACAGCAGCCTGATATGCGTTCAGTAGGCTGAGTTCTATCTATCCGTGTTCTCAATTTGTAGTATGCGTTCTGATGGGCTGCGTTCAGTTACGGTGACACCCCCGTACTCTCCTTCCTGAACGATATTGAAAGCTTTACAAGGTTCATTGCTCCAAGATAACAGCTGCTGAAATGTTATCTCTGTGTCTATTCTTATTCTCTCAGAATAACTTGTTGATGAGCCTGTGTTTGATGCAGCAGAAGTTATAACAACAGGAAATGATATATTAATTAATTAATACGTAGCCCTTTTGGTAAATAAATACGATTTTCTATTTTTTGTGAATGATTTTCTGCAGTGGCTCCGCCCGGACCCACGTTTTAATCCACGTCCGTCAAAATGAGCGCTTATTAGCGTACTGGTTATATATTTATGTTTTAATCTATACTAAGACAGGATGTCCGAGTGTCTGAGTGTCGCCTAGCGGATGCTGAGTGCTGACACCTTTTGATGAGGTTACGTTGACGAAGTATCACGCCATGGCCCATAAGAATGACGTGGACAGTCAACCCGGTATCTTGATGCAACACGTAGACACACCTCGCCCCTGGCTCCGGACTGCACGCACAAGTTGTGTGTGTGTGTCATCTCAGCGCTCTGCCCAAGGATGATGACGCTTACGAGAGTGCAACAGGCCTGAGAGACATGTCCACCGGAACCTGCCAGTTCCGGCAGCGTTCCTTATATGCAGCAACTGGCCGGAAGAGAGAGACAGAACACAGAGAACGAGAGGAGACGTGTTACCTTGCGCTCCTACTTACGACACCTCCCTGTGTGTCTGTGTGTACCCCACACCTGGGGGTGTGGAGTACCTTGTCACGACTTTAATTGTTCCCGGCTCTGTCTATTAGACATTAGTTTCATTGGCCGTTACTTAACGAACAGCGTGACATTATTAAGTATAAACCTTCACAAGTGTACATATACAGATAATATATATCTTTTGTAGTATATTGTCTAACTCGAATCCTTTGGCACTAAGAATACTTATAAATTACGTAAGAACCGCTCGACCACGTTAAGCCCATACATACCACTTTATTTGACGTGTACCTCTGGGCAACGAAGCAGGTTACCAGCCCGTCAAGAGGGCGTCATCCGGCAATCACCCCTTTACAGGTTAGTCAACCAATATCAACATGGAGTGAACCCGTTATCCGTAAAATAACCATACTAAGAAGCGTAACACGCTACAGTTCTAGGGTTAAGGAGGCAAGAAGAGGAGAGAAATGAGGAAAGCCTTTATTTGTCCTTTGTTTACATACTCTTTTTGTGACGCCAGCTGACAACTCAGTGGCGATACACCTCCCAGCCCTAGGGCTGTAGGGCGGAGGTACAATAAGCTCGGCATAAAATATACTGACGTCACCGTGCGCCTCAGTGTGCTCAGGAGCGCTTTGTCCTACTGAACGCAGCCCTGATGCGTCGTCACTGGCCGCTATTTATAGAAGGACGGGACGAACGTATCTCGCACTTGTCTATACTACGCCGTACTCACCACAGATCATCGCGGGTACAAAATATTTCCCTTGAAATTAATTGCAAAATGTGTTAAAATTATGTAAATCGAAAATTAACCATAATATTATATACATTTTTCAGAAAATGTATTTCCTGACCAAGAAAGGACGCACCTAGAGAGATAACGTTATCTCTCTCTCTCTCTCTCTCTCTCTCTCTCTCTCTCTCTCTCTCTCTCTCTCTCTCTCTCTCTCTCTCTCTCTCTCTCTCTCTCTCTCTCTCTCTCTCTCTCTCTCTCTCTCTCTCTCTCTCTCATTATACAGCTCTACAGTAGATATGGTAACGTATAGGGAAACGCTGCAACATTGGGTGAAACAAGAAAAAATATTCCAATGCCGATGCCACCTTAAAAAAATCGGTATGGAGCCCTCGGGCTTGGTTGTATGATGCAGTAACGGAAGCTTGGTTACATAATGCATCGACAGCGATCGGTAGTAATTAACAAATGGAAGCTCCCTTATTATTACAGACCAAAGATGCGTTGGTGATACGAAGAACGATGGATATAAGCATAGGTGGGCGTTATCGCGATAAATTATCGCGATAGTTTATCGCGATAACGATATCGGGTTATCGGTTATCCGATAAAAAAAAATCCCGCGTTATCGATTCATCGGTATTGCCGATACTTTTGGTTCCAAACTAGCGATAATCGATACTTTTATTTTTTGGTTCCAGTTTAGCACAGGGGCGAGCCGCGCGTGCCTTGGAGGCAGAAATAGGTAGGTCCGAGCTGGGAACCGAACAACGGTTTAAACCCAGCTAACCGTCTTGACGTCTTCTCAAAACGTTCGCTCAGCTTCAGTCTCTCACCAGCTGTCGGACGGGGAGGTGTTGCTCTTTGATGATTTTTTCCCCTATGTTCCCGTGCTTCTTCCGTTCTAATTTTTTGTGCACGTGTATATGAATGTATGTACTATTCGGTGTTATTCTTTAATATCCGTTTATTAACGTTATGAACACTTACGCCCCTATTCTAAATTGATCCTATTTTTATTGTAATTTGATAGTGCTTTACTATTTTATGGTATTATATTATTGAATTAGTGATGGCGTCGCAAGAGACTGTGTCCGCATCAAGCCAAGGAGACTCAGCGGAGTCTATTGACTCTGAGCTCACTGAGGCTGAGCCTCAGTCTCTCTCCCTTGTTCTCAGTCACTCTCGCTTGTTCTCCCTTGGCAAGAACATTAACAGGGCCAAGAGGATCTCCCTGTCTGATGAAAACTTCAACATGCTCATGTTTATAAAGGGGAACATGCTGCAGAACCTGGTCTAGACTGTGGCTGTGCAAAAGACATTTTTAGTAGTTTAAACTTTCAAATGTAGTTATTTTACTTAAAAACAGTACTTTTCATTAGTGAAGAGACAGGATAAACATTGAATTTAGAAGATATTAGTGGCAAAAGGTAAATGAAGGGTTTTCTAACAGTTTACTGATAGCATTTAAGATTTTTTATTTAAAATATCAATATCGTTATCGCTAGTATCGTAATTTTGGGTTTATCGATTTATCGGTTATCGCCTTATCGGGCGATAAATTTATCACCAGTAATCAATTATCGGTTATCGCCGATAAGGTTATCGTTATCGATTTATCGGTTATCGTGATAAATGTTTTCGTTATCGCTCCCACCTATGGATATAAGTAAGTTAAGCATAATTTTTAAACTATAAAAACATGAGGTAGATATATATGTTAGTTGAAAAATCAGAAAACAAATGAAGATTTTGTTGTGAGACTTACTAAAATCGGGCAACTCAGGACTTTTTACGTGAAAAAAGGAGCTTGAGATTGGTGCCAGCCGGATTCCTTCTAGGTGAATATAATATAGCATTTGGTGATGCAGTGATGTTACTGAGACACAAACTAACTTACATAATGAGTTGCAGAATCAACGAGTAATACAAGAGAACGGAGACAGTAAAATTGCACTTTTCTTATAATATGGGAACACTTACAGCTTATCTTTCCATTCCTCACACTAATATTCCCTAATATATATAAATATCCAGCTTGATTGGGACTTTGTTGCACTGGTACACGAAGAGGTGCAGGAGACCTCAACGCCAGACACAACATAATGCACCAGAATGCAAAATTATGGTATGAAATTACGAAAAGTTCTGCATTGCACGACTGCTTAAACAATGATGCGTTGGAAGGGAGATCAAAATCAAAATATATGGCTACAAACCATCCAGTGACAATAAGTTATTTTGACAATTAAGTAATTTCGAAATTAATACTGATTCAACTCCATGCTCTTACGATTCCTTCATATTTCCTTGGACGAGGATGCTCATGAAGAATCAGGAAAAACAAAAAACAAAAAAAGATTAGTTCAATATGATCTCCAAAATGATATTTAGGCGTTATTTTGATAATTAAAAAAACACAGAATCTGCCATACAGATTCTCAGTCAGACAAACTAAATAATAATACCTTATAGTTATTACATAGTCCCAATTTTAATGGCAAATGCAGTAAATTTACTGTGACAGCTTGCATATTTGCCCTTTGATTATATGTTAAATGATTTTTGTTAAGGTAAGTTAACTTTCTTTGGTATTTCCTTGTACCTGTTAATGATAATGTCCCTGACGAAAATAACATAAATCTTCCAAATAACATTGCAGGCGAAGAAATGGTGGAGGTTGATCCCTCTGACGAAGCATCATCAGGTTTCACTTTTTCTACAAACATCACGTTCAACCTCCCTGACCTCTCCGTAGGCATCCATGACCTCACTGTTAACTTTTCAAACGAGGTTTCTTGGGTGGCTTTCCCTGTAACGGTGAGTAACCATTGCCTTGTGTTGCATCATATCTTAATTAAATAAACTTTTACGTCTGTTTTAATCGTTAAGCTTAATTTGGCTCACAAACTCGATTTGTTTTCAATTTCTCCTAATTGAAAAACTGAACAATGAAAATGTGATAACACGACCATAGAGGGCATATGCGCAATGATGGAATATGCAAGCCCTGGTATTGTGCTATAGGAACAGTAACAACACAAAATGTACATGTAGCTTAAAAATAGTCACCCCTCTTTTTTTCCCAAAAACACTTTGATTTCCCTTATTAACATGCAGGACGATTGCAGGTGGCAAGATAAAACCAAATATTATTTTACTAGATACAAAATAAAAATGCAAGGATCGTAGTATCATTTAGTAATTAAGAGCGGTAGGCTTGTTTATCTATCATTAATGAGTTTTATTCAAGGAAATGGGTTTGGGGAATTAAATCAATACGATTGAACTCCCAATGCTAAACAACCAGGACACCCCCCCCAAAAAAAAATAATGATTTCGACTCTCATGATATGTAAAAAAAAAAGTATATGTACATATAAATTACAAAGTTAGAGTAACCTGGAGTTAACCCTCAATCACATTTCTCTTCACCACGCACCAAGTCCTCCCCGCACAAAGAGCAAATATAGATCACATACACAAAACTTGTGAAAAAGAGAGTAAACCCCGCGACACATATTTTGTCTCCGCTATGAAGGCGAGGACTTTACTGAAGTTCAGTTGGTCCAGAAAGCCCGGGTCCGTGGCAGTTCTAAGGTCAATATGAAAATAAACGGCGTTCTCAATAGCAGCGCGAATTACTCAAACACTTTCAAACACTAGTTTCTTTACTGAAAACGACATCTTCCACTCCCAGATGAACGTAGTCATAGTGTTTATGAGTCTAAGCCGTTATAAGATTTTACACAACACTACATCAATATGATTAAGAGAAGGAAGTTGAGAGCGTAACACATCATGATGATAATGGATATGTGTAAAGTTCAATATGACAGACATTTTTGTCTAAGTGTCCGGCGGCCCTACTATACATACAAATGATCATATCTGGTTATATACATATGTAACATTTTCTTACTCATACGTATATCATCAAATTTCAACATCTTTATCACGACATTTTTTTGCCCACACATTCTTAATTCATGTTAAAATATTGTTGTGTGAAGAAATTTCCAGGGTATGAAATAAATAAACGGGTATTTTTTCCGTTAATTTCGAAAGTGCATAGGCATGAAAGAAAATATTAAGTCTTCCTCTGCAATGCTAAGGGAAAGGGAATATAGGCAGTTTTAGAGTTAAGAAAAACAGCAACCATTGTTGCAACGGTATAAAATTGTATAAGATGCACCTCCATTATTGACCGTGCGATAATGAAAGCATTTCGGTAATGCATCTTGGAATGGATGCTGATTAGACATATTGACTTTTGTCAAAATTGTAAATGGTCCTACACTTTGGAATTAACTCCGTATGTATTTTATATTGTGAGTTTGTGCCACATTTTTTTCGTCTTTTTTTCATAGTTCATACAGTTTTAGGAAAACTGGCTTCTGTTTTTCTTCTGATTTTATTTTGCTGCCTCCTTGTGAACATTAAAAATTGGACAAATTGTCTACCTTACTTGTGTCTACCGAATTTTAAATAGTGGTAAGAGATAATATCACGTCCTCCTACTTGTTCCGTCATAATTTTCTAAAGATGTGTTGCAGGTGGATATTCGAGAAGCAGTAGCAGACATCTCTACCATCACTGCAATACTAATAGAGGGAGAGGATCCTATTCCATCAGTGGAGCTCAATGGACTCGCTGTTCTCCCATCTTTGGTCCCCATCGTGTTCACTCCCTCGGCTGGCAAGGGTAAGACGCAAGATATGGCACAGCTTCAGTTCAATGGGGGAAACTCTTTTGTAGCTAGCGGGTATACATAGAGGATGATAAAAAAACCATTGAACTCCAGTTGTAATCAAAGATGAGAATTGTGCCCTTTTCACCCTATGCATTATACAGTCCAAGGCCAAGGAAATATAGAAGGTCAAACCGTTAACCAAGTAAAGCCCAGTATCAATTTCACGGGGCGTGGCCTTCTTCACCGAATCGTAACGTCACCATAGAGGAAAACGAAAAAAGGGAGGATGGGTAAGTTTTATGGAGAACTCTCCCCACATCATCTTCTCACACAATAATCATTGTGTCGCCCGTGTCTTCTTAAGTTATATGTGTGTATCGGTATATACTTTTGAGTTTAATTGATGAAGATTGCTCTGGATGTGCACATAGTAATTGTCTCCTATACTGTGTTTGTGTGCAGGGACTTGTTGTCTTGGAGGGCCATTACAAATGAAAATTGTGCCTAGAAAAAAAACATTCTTATGCACTTGAAGTTAAATTACATGACAATTGCTATGAATTCGCCAGTGCGGGTTTACTATAGTATATACTATAGTAAACCCGCACGATTTCCTGCTAGCTTTTGGATGGTAAATTTCCTTGTCAGCAGCATTTTTCAGGCCTTATTTTTTATTTCTGCTACTGAAACAATAGTTTTGGTAGTGTTAGATGCCTTGCCGTGACATTATATAAAGCATGAGCGCGACAAAGCCTTTAGGCTGACTTCCTTTGTGGAAATATATAATTTCATTACATCATAATTATATATATTACATACTAACAATATCAAAGTTTACATAAAGGAGAGAGAGAGAGAGAGAGAGAGAGAGAGAGAGAGAGAGAGAGAGAGAGAGAGAGAGAGAGAGAGAGAGAGAGAGAGAGAGAGAGAGAGAGAGAGAGAGAGAGAGAGAGAGAGAGAGAGAGAGAGAGAGAGAGAGAGAGAGAGAGAGAGAGAGAGAGAGAGAGAGGAGGGGGTTGGAGAAAGGCAGTCAGGCCAGGAATCCAAAGAGAGATTGCTGTACATATGTTGCTTGACAGCAACATAGCTCTATTTATACATTCGGTGTTAACGGGTATCCAAAGACGAGGCATGGCAGTGGCGTTATGATGTTGCTCATAGCTGAGTGGCTGAGCGACTAAAATTATGTCACAGCCTCGGCAGCGAGTCACAATTGTATTATAAGACGTGTCAGTCAATCACAAGGCAGCCGCGGCTCGCATTATCAAACTTGTTTACATCTATCTCCAATCTCCTCACTCCGCATAAACTTTCTGCTTCGTCGTCCTTCTCAAAAAGTAAGTTATTCCATTATTCCTTCATTCCACAATTTCCTGTGCCACCTCCGTCGCTTATAACCTCCAACATTTGATCCCACTTCTACATACGCGCCGATGTATTGTACTTATTTATATTATAATAATAATAAAACTATTCCATAATTCCTTCATCCCCTGTGTCCCCTTCCTCGCTTCAACACTTGCCAACCCATACGCGCCGCTGTGGTGTACTTATTTATATTATGTAGCTTATTTCATTATTCCTTCATCCCTAGTGTCACCTTCGTCGTTTCAACACTTGTTTCCACCTCCACATACGCGCCGGTGTCTTGTACTTCCTTGTATTCTCTAGCATAGACCACTGTATACCTGGACTGTTCACGGGACAATGTTTTGAAATTACAAGCTGCATAGTGGTCTGCGGCCCGCCCGACAAAGAGATATAGTGGTCTATGGACTATCATATAGACTGGTTTACCAGTATATATGATATACTGTAATCTTCGTAAATGTTTGTTCTATAATATTATCAAATAAAAAAGAGTAAAACACGCTAAAGAAAGGCCATTACGAGAACTATGAAGAAATATTGCTTTAACTTATATCATTTACTTTCGCATTTAAAAACTTTGCGAGTCACTTTATCATGAAGGGTACTCAATAGAAGCCGCAATTTATAACTTTTCCATTGATATATTTTTGGTATTATAATGAATTCGAATATGCTAAATAGGGGTTAAATAATAAATAAAAACCATCATCGATAATTCCGATTGAGAGTATTATTACTTATATTTTCGTTATGCTGATAAATGATTAGCGCCATGTAAAATTAGCGTAAACTAAATGATAACTCACATCGGGAAATTACGTTGAATTTATTTATTTAGTTACGTAATGTTATGCATGGGTATCATTTATCAGAAACGAATACTCTAATGGAAACTATAAATTGCGCATTATGGTACCTTCTTATGATAAATTTGACGCAAAGCTTTAAATGGCGAGAGTTGAAGTATGAGTCAGTATATTTCTTCAGAGTCTCGAATGCATTTTTAGCGTGCTTTACTGAGTTTTTGATAATATTATAGAACACATTTACAAATATATCAGTATATCATATTTTTATATATGATAAACCAGTCTCTCCTATCTCTCTCTCTACTTCTCTTCTTCATCATCTCTCTACTATCATTATATATATATAATATATATATATATATATATATATATGAATCCGAGCGGCCCTCCGACTTCAGGGCAAGTTCAGGCCCATGTGCAACAGGCGATATTCCGTGCGCAGTCCAGGTACACAGTGGTCTATGTCTAGCTATTCCTTCATCCCCTGTGTCACCTCCGTCGCTTCAACACTTGTTTTCACTTCCACAAATGCGCCGGTGTCTTGTACTTCCTTGTATTCTCTAGCTATTCCATTATTCCTTCATGTTAGGCCGAGCGAGATGCACACCACATACGTGCAGGTTAGGGTACGCTGTAGGTCCAATGAAAAGTGATATATAGATTATTTCGAATTTGGCAGGGTGTTTTCTTATGTAAAATTGAATTTTAAGGGTGGTTTGTCCTCTTCAACTTTTTGGTTTGAGCACTTCTTGCTATGCAAAAAGGGACTTATATATTTATATGCAAAACATAGCTTAAAGTGCGATTTTGCATAGTAAGAATTGCTTAAATGCAAAAATGGAAAGAGCTAAAATCGTCTTAGAATTTTATTTTACATAGGAAATTGGCATGGCAAAGTTGAGAAAAATATTTTTGTTATACGGCGTAATCTAACCAGGGTACCAAAATAGTTGGATTGGGTTACGATGGGAGGAAGGACAAGACCAGGGCGATGGTGCCCGACAGCTATGGGAAACTGCACCCAAGGTTGATCAGGGAGGAGCATGTGTCAGTGATAGAGGAGCCATCTGGAAGGTACCTTTGGCACTTTGTCCCAGAGGACCCGGTGCCGCCTGAGAAACCTGCGTTCAAGGTGGCTCAGGCTCTCTATGATCTGCTGGTGACATACGACTCCACCGACTCACTGATCGTACTGCAAGGTGACTCAACTAGGGCCAACACGGGGTGGAAGGGTGGTACTCACGCCCATTTGGAGAAGATGCTGGGACGGAAGCTCTTCTGGAGTATATGCGTGTTGCACACAAACGAGTTGCCCCTGCGCCACCTTATCACCAGCATCGACGGGCCTACCTCATCTGACACTGGCTTCACGGGTCCAGGGTGCAGTCTGCTGTCCAGCGTGAATGAGATGCAGTACAACGCAGAGTTCAGAGGAGTGCCAGGTGGTAAAGATCTCACGGAGATACCGGAGTATATCCTGGTCAACATGTCCACTGACCAGCAGGTCTCCTACCAGCTGGTCCAGGCTGTGAAGCGGGGCGTTCTCCCGTCCGAGCTGCAGGAGATCAAGTGTGGCAAGGTGTCCACTCAGATGGCACCACCACAGCCCAGTCGCTCGTGTACATGTGGACCAGAAAGCATGGACTGACTGGCAAAGAACTGAACATCCTGGAAATCCTAGTCAAGTACTGCCTGCAGGTGCACTTCAAACTCTACTTCGACATCAAGGTTCACCACAGACTAGAGGACGACCCAAAGCACATCCTCACGCAGCTCAGAGTGATAAGGTCGCAGCCCAAGAAGGTCCAAACAGCTGTGACCTTCTACGTGCGGACAGGAGCATGGTTCGTACACTCAGAATGTGTCCTCCTCTCGCTGATGGCGAGTCTGAGTGAGGACGACCGCAGGTTCGCCGTGACCCAGATTTTGAAGCTGAGGGCTGGCGAGGAGTATGGGGACACCAGTGTAAGACCTCGCATCACACCCAAGCTGAACTTGTCAGCCACCAGCTTGCAGACACTGATCAGCTGGCAGCCTGGCCAGGTGCACGAGCCGGCATTCACCTGTTCACTGTCCGGGGATCAGATCCAGGAGATCCTGGTCAAGCCGTACGAGGTTCCGGAGTTCTCTATCCACACTCAGAGCACCGAAAGAGTCGTGAAGCAGGTGACAGAGGCTGCGGCAGCAGTGGTGGGGCAGCAGGCCAGAGACGGGTTCATCCGGGCTCGGGCCCACCACCGGGAGACCATGCCCTGCTTCAGGTCTAAGAAGGACATGATGGACACGTTCTAGGCCAACGTAGAGGCTGTGACACTGTGATGTAGTGCCTGATGAACCAACTGATCAGAAAGAGCTTACCCCGCTAGTCATTTGGAACTCATATTGGTGCATGATGCAATAAACAGGACCAACCGGACACTGCGTACTCATTTAAGCATTATTCGATAAGGGTGCAATATAAAAGAGCGATTTTGCATAGTAAGAATTGCTCAAATGCAAAAATGGAATGAGATAAAATCGTCTTAGAATTCCATTTTACATAGGAAATTGGCATGCCAAAGTTGAGAAAAAGAAGTTTTGTTATACGACGTACCCTAGACTGCAGGTGTTGTCTGCCGGAGCAATGCGTAGTCCTGTCTGGCATCGCCACCCGGAACGAGATGTCGCACTCACCACTCATGGACATCATATAACAAAATCACCACAAGCGCCTGGGTTTATTATATGGCCTAATTTTGTGTATATACTTGCCCTATTCAGTTCTTGAGTCAGAAAACATCAAATATACTCAAGTTATGAGGATGTTTTATGAATGGTGTCTCCTTAATTAACAGCACCGTAGAAGCAGTTGCCTTGAGAGCAACAACTCTGACGTCATCAATCTCCTCTTTAGATCCCAAAACAGCTGATGACAGTTGTTAAGCTAGCAACCTACGTGTTAAACGTCTTTGGATTCCACCCCAGGTGCAGTAATTATGCCTCCTTGGAAGTGGGTCAAGCCCCATGGGACTGTGGGAATTGTTCCTCTACATAGAAACATAGTCTGTCACAGCATACAGGCTGCCTACTTTGTGAAAATATATAATTTCATTACATTATATATACAGTGGGTGCAAAAAAACATGTTACATTGCAATATTTCATCATAAAATGTGACCTGCCTCATCCTCCGTGGCATGGAATCCTGCAATCATGGAATCAATGATTTAATTCCGCAGCAATTATGATGACAGAGACGCCCTGTTCGATTTTAGTGAGAGCCCTGGTCTTTTCCTCTCCCGTCATATGCTTG